>JAJJWW010001238.1:0-557046 GCA_023531295.1 Papaver armeniacum | reverse complement strand
CTTTGCTTCTCTGTAATTTTCGATTATAAGCTTTATCTTAACAATTTCTTTACTTTCTTTATAGTGGGAGAGCTTCCTTTGTTGTTGCCTCGGATCTCGAGAAAAGACGCGACAACCTTGAAAAGAAAAATCTCCCAACTCAAAGAAAGATCCAAGAACTAGAAACCGAAGTTAGATGTCTCGCAAGAAAGATGAAAGAATTCAACAATTGGAAGTTGAGTCTGGCTTCCTTTAAGACTAAAATATCTACTCTTCAAAGTGCAAATCAACAACTTTATGGTATAAAAATTTTACTCTTCAAGTCATCTTTATTTTGTTATCTGCTTTTCTTTGCACGATTTATTATTTTTGTGAGACATATATAATCTCTCTGAAGAAGCCATTCTTCTCCATTCATTTCCCAGGAGCACATGGATAATGATGTTCTTCTTCTCTCATCTCACGAATCTTTAAGTAGTTCGTCAAACAAAGTTGATTCCTTTCAATTAAATGAACTTCAAACCAAATATCGTCTCTTAGAGATTGAGCATAGATCTAGTTTAGGTTTAGCCAACCATTTAAACAAATGTATCTTGATTCACATAAAAAAGAAAACCAAAACTTTAAGGAAGAAAATTAGTGGCCTTATAGATGATAAAGACCGCATTACTAATAAAGGTGCACAAGCATTAGCAAAATTTCAAAAATCTCTTCTCGAAGTATAAATTGAGCAGAGATGAATCTCTTCGTCGAATGCCATACTTAATGAGCGAGAAGATCAAATTCGTTAAGCTTCTCCTTATAAATAATTATGATGAATTCGCTTGGGCTGCGAAGGTTCTAGATAATGCAGAATAACTTAGGTGTTGATGTTAGCCTTCATGCCGAGCATACCGCCTTGATTAAAGATATGATATCCGACGAGAGAAGGTTGTTTATTATTCCTTTTTACTTTATTACTCCTTTCTTCTGCAGTGTTGGTATTAACTTATTGTCACTTGTTTTACGCGAGCGAGAGGAGATTTGAGACAAAAGTTGAAGAACTTGAATCTGAAAGAACAGCTCGCAAATGGCCTTTCTCTCCGCGGCATCAAATATTCCAAGTTGAAGAAACAATGCAAGCTACGGAGAGAATTTTAATAACGATGTTGTTCGTTTTTATAATCAAACTATTGAAACAGTTTGCAATGATCACCGCATTCCTCTTAGTTCATATCCTTGTCTTAGCGATGATATTCTGAAGATATGCCTTTCTCGGATGTCTATGATAGTGAAGCTAGCGAAGAAGAAGAATGGAAAAGAATGATGGAATCGAAGAATCGACAAAGAAAGAATCTTCAAAGAAATAACTTCTTTTTCTTCTTGTAATATCTTGTATATATACCCTTTTAATCTTATTTCTATAATCCCTCATTGTAAATTTCTTGGATTGCTAAATATGAATTCAATCTTTGTTTTCTTTACTTGCACATATTAATCAAGCAATTCTTCTTTGTAATTCAACTGACCAGCATTATGAATACATAAATCTATCATGTGGAAATGAATAACAAGATTTTATCCTATTCATTCCCATACTTGCCTCTGTTATTTATTTTCAAATGAGAGATTTGATCAATTATCTCTGTTATTTATTATCTCCGAAGAAATATATTCGTTTTCATAAGCTTATTTGCTTCCTCAATGTTTTGTATGGCTATATCTTTATTTATGTTGAAGTTCATTATTGCGACAAGATCGCGGGACGTCTTCACAAATGAAGAAATCTATTGATCTTGCCTTATCATTTCATGTGTGGTCTTATTTTGCCTTCCTAATTAAAGGTCTTATTTTCGCCACCCCTCGTTAAGCGACAAAATCGCGGACGTCTTTACATTTTCATGTAATGACCCATTGATCTTGTCTTATCATTTCTTAAGTATTTTTGCCTCTCACAGATATTTTATTTGCGACAATATGACAGGCTTAAATACTCTTGCGAATGTAAAATCCCATGACATTACTTAGTCTTCACGATTTAAATCGCAGGACGTTTTTACATTTTCATGCAAAAAACCCATTGATCTCGTCTTATCCTTGCGTTAGTATTATTGCCTCTACAGGATCATCGCACAAATATGACAAGCCTAAATTTCCTTGCGAAAATAAAGCCTCATGACATTTGCGTCTTTTGACACTTATCGGCTCCCTAATGGAGGGTGCGCCCTTATCTTCTCCTGGTTTGCCCCTTCAAGGAGCGTACATCGGCCATACAAGACTAGCTCCTCCCATTCGGTCTTAACAACAACCAGTTGTTTCATAACCTCTCATCCCTTATACCTATATAGTTTATGTTACGAGACTGCACCCCTAAGTGGAGTTTTCTTGGTAGTGCGGCATATACCAAGACTTGCCAAGAATGGCCGAGACATTCAAATGCCCCAGGCACTCTTGGCTCAACCGTGTACCCAGGCGCCTTGAGCATACACTCGACTCCTTGGAAGAGACCCTCGGGCGTCCAAAAGGGTATAACCTTATATATATAGTTGGAAATCCAAGGTATCTCTCCTTGATAGGCTTTCATGGGCCCCAAATCTCCATGACTCGGGTTCAGGAGGCGGTGTAACCTTTTCCCATGTCAAGAGATACCCCTTATATGACGCACTTTAGGTCTTACATTTGCCTCTTTTGAAATATCATTCGCGAACAGGTGTACGCCATAAAAAGTTCGTCCCATTCCTCACTCTTTCATTTTGTTAATTCATTCAATCATTCATTTTGTTTGCTGGCTATCGCACAATCTTACATTGTTTAATCATTTTTGTTTTTCAATTCTTCAATCAAATTGTCATACATTCTTGATGAGATCCTCGCATATTTCTTCTTCAATTATTTTTCTTCCTCTTACCCTTTTTTGTTCTTGCTTTTTGATGATTATTCACTTTTTTTTGCTCCTCGCTGCTCTGCTTACTCACGCACCATTCAAATCTCTTAATGATTCCTTTCCATCATAATTTTCAACTGTTTCATGCACTTGTTTTGCAATGTATCTTCTCCTCTTACATCAATGGCATCCACCATCAATCTTTCTCTTCTTTGTTCATCTTTTGCATGTTGCTTCCAACCTTTTCTCTTCGCAGCTCTCTCTTCGCAACTCTCTACGTCGATCTCATAGCATTTTTGTCCTTCCGTCCAATCTCCCTTTATAATTCCGACACCGCTAGGATGAGGAAATTTTATGCATTGATGATAAGTCACGCCTTCGCCCGAATTTCGTGCAACCATGGCCTTCGTCAATGCATTATAAGGGGACTCCCTCGACTACAGAACAAAATCCCAGTTGATAATCCTTGCAAGGGTATTCTCATATGAACTTCTCCTTTAGGCTTATTCGATGTTCCATTGAAACCATATATCTTATATGTCGAAGGTATCAATTCTTCATCCTTCCCCCATAGTCTTGTAAGTATGGTAGAAAGAATATTCTGCCGAGCTCCCCGTATCAATTAAGATTCTATTGATCGCCCGACAATTCTCTGCTTCGTCGTCTTCGCCATCTACGGGTTTGGATTAATTTCCAATTTTACCAATGGGTTGTCATGCGTCTCTTTGCCTTGAGGAATCTCTTGCAGGTGAAAGAAATAATCTGCGATTGCCATTCTTTTTTAATGCAATGTCTTCGCAATGTTCATCACTTCTTTATTATTAGCATCCCTCGTGAAAACCCTAAGAGAACATTATCATGAAAATCTTCAATTGTTCGGTAAGAGTGTACAATGGAGTTGCAAAACAAATTTTTAACTTTTCGATCCAACTTCTATTACGAATGTTTCTTTCCCCTTTCTTTGAATTTGTTACTTGCATTTCTAGTGGTGGTGGTAATGGCTGAACCTTCTCTTTACTTTTTAGAAAATGACTCAGCTTTCCTTGGTCAATCATTTTGAGGATGATTCTTTTTATATTTCTGCAGTCATTTGTTAAGTGTCCATGAAAGCGGTGGTACGAACGAGGCTCCGTGACTTCTATCACTTGGTGGTGGCTCATTTCCCATGTTCCATGGCGCAGGTATGTTTTCCATCAAGAGTATAGCTTCCCATATTTTTCAACACTAGTATTTAATGGTGGCATTTTGATTTCTTCCCATACTACTCTTGTGACGTCGTTGCCCTCCATGATAATTACGCATTTGACTTCCATAAGTTTCTTGCGGATGATCAAGTCTTTGAATTTTTGTTATTGCCACCCGCGGTTGTAGTAGTTCCTTTCTCTCTCAAATTCTTCTTGATCACGGCTTCCCATGGCTACTATCTTTGGCTGTCCATCATCATTATCCTTTCTTGTTGACCTTGCGAAGTACTCGCCACCGTGTTTATCGGTTTGGGTAATAAACTTGCATTCGCAGCATTTGAACTTGTATTCGCAATTGGATATGATTCCATCTCATTTGCCTTTCCTCTAAAGCAATATACTCCTCTTGAAGTTCTCATGACTCCGTCATCGTGATTGTATTCTTGACTCTAAAAATTTGAATATATAGCAAATTGGTTGCGAACATAGCATTTATAAATGATAAAATGAGATATCTTTCATCCACTCTTCCGTATCTCGCTACACATCGTCTTCCATCTCACAGTTAAGTGTCTTAAACTTTCGCTAACTCTTTGTTTCAGCCCAAATACATCTTCAATTCCTGGTCGCGAGAGATGTTACTTATATATGCCCAAGAATATAGCTTGTAAATGGTTGAATGACGTGATTTTGTTTCTTGGTAAACCTCAAACCATTTCATGCTTCTCTGTTAAACTTGATGCAAAATATTTGCATAATGGCATCATGATTTTCCCATTGCAACATACATCTTACATACGCTTTGATATGTTGTATTGCACAAGTTGTTCCATCAAAATCTTTGGTTAATGCGGGTAAATTGCACTTTGGAGGTATTCCTCCCAACCGCACCTCTAGTGTAAAGGGGTTTTCGCAGCTTCTTGATGGCCTCATCCAATTGTCTTCTTCTCCTCCTCTTCTATTGTTCAACATTCCTCTCATCTCTGCCAACTCTCTTAAGATTTGTTCATTTACATCGGGGTTCGAATTTATTGGTCTTTTTAGCTCTGCCTCTCTCCTTCGTTCATGTCTATCTTGATTTTCTTGTTCAACATTTTCTTCTCTTCTTTCTTCTGCGACTTTCTCCTCCATCTCGTTCACTAATTTGCACACCATTGTATCTATCATTTTCTTCTTGGTTGTCTATAAGCTCTCCTTTGTATTCTTTCATATTCTTCATTGATATTTCCATTGTTGCGATTTTGCTCGCCCTTCTTTCTCGATTGTCATGATTGTTCTCCGAATTGCTTCCTCCAATTCCCGTTCTTCCATTTCTACTCTTAACCTTTCCCTTTCGCAAGCTAGACGCGCTTGTTCAATATAATGCTTTTTGATAGGTGTAGAATACACCTAATTTACTATCTAGTAGTTTATGCTTTCTTTGCTATTTTTCTTGTAAATTATGTATTTTACGCTTGTTTTGAGTTTTATAGCTACTTTGGAGTCGCACGGAGGAAAGAAGAAGAAATCACCAATTGAGCCAAAAGGGTAAAATTGTCATTTCACCAAGGAGGGAATACTATATGGAGCCCAGCCAAGGTTAAGGGGAGGTCAAAGAGGTGTCCCTTATCCAAAAGAAGGGAGTGAGAATAGCACAATTGGGGTGTACTTATGGTGGGTATTTGAATCCAAGCCCACACCCTAAACTCTCACCCATACCCTAACCTAAGCCCATCCATCCATACCCTCACCCATACCCTAACCAAAGCCTGATCCATCTGACCCGACCCGGATCCGTGTAATTAAAACCTAAACCTGAAATCGAGAGAAACATCTCTCAATCATTTTTCCCCTGAACCTGTTATTGAAAATTAGGCAAGTAATTTCGCACTCGAGGCCGAGAGATTGAGAAGATGATGGAACTGTATGAATGAGATTGAGAGGTTGATGCTCGGTGATGATCTTTGAGATCGAGAAGGAATTGATTCTGTTGGTGGAAGTCGGGGTTTGCACAAATATGTTTGAGAAGATGGGTTTTGTTGATACTTGCTGTTCTTTGGGAAGAAATTGGGGCGGAGTGTCAAGAACAAGATGGGTGCTGCGTTGGATTCGATGGAGATCATGGGGTTTGTTGAGGAGAATTGCAGCTGCTATTGTTGATCATGGTTTTATATCTGAGGTTGGAACTGAGCTGGAAGAGAGTTTGAAGTGCAAATGAAGAAATTAGGGTTTCTAGAGCTGAATTAGGTGTTTGGGTTCACATAAGGATCTCACAATTTGGTTTTGGTTGATTCAATAAAAGAGGAGTTGAATGGTTAAAGTGAGCTGCAATGGTTGTGTGTGTGGCATTTGCAATTGGGAATTTGAACGAGTTGGTCCGAGAATTAGGGTTGATCTTCATGTTAAGATGGAGAGGAAGAATTGGAATTAGGGGTTTCTCAGCTGCTGTAGCCAAGAACATGTAACTTAGGGTCTTGTGGTGGTGCTGCAGGCAAGTTCAGATGGGGAAGAGATCATGGTGCTCTTGAATCTGTGAATTGAGAGATGGATTTGTCAGTTGCGATTGGTGATTCGAGATTTCAAGATAGGGTTCTCTTGGTGGTTGTTTACAAGGAGGTGGTATTGAGCTAATAGTGGCCTCGGGGCATTGTTGTTCTTCTTGTGGAAGACCCGATCTTTGTTTGTTTCGGTGGAGTTGAAGCCACGGTGGAGGTGGCAACCGAGATGTCGATGAGTGATAATGGAGGAGTTATGGCTTGAGGCTTAACGTGGTTTGTAAGGATGCGGTGTGGCTTGAGTCTGTGGGAGACTAAGTTAGTCTTTGTGGGTCTTGTGAATGGCAGGAGATAGCTCATATTTGAGCCTGTGATATGATGGTTGAAGCCAGGTGCTGCTGTAAATTGGCCTGGGTTTGTGGTGGTATTGCTGTGGGCTGGAGCTGGTGGTAGCTCGAGGTGATACTTTGCACTGGTATTGTTGGTGGTCTGCTACATGGGTATGGTGGTAGTTTTGCAGGGAACTACAAGTGATGGTAGAATGGACTGAGGCAATGAGCTGCAGTTGGAAGCCCTGATGTTGCAGTTGTTGTGTGTTTGCCAGGGAAGACATGAAGCCTTTGCTATTGAGCTAAGAATTGAATACCAGATGAAGATGGGTTGTTATTGCTGGGGCATCAGAATGAAGTTGGCAGGTGACCCTGAGTTGAATGAAGACTGTGGCAATGGTTAGGAGATTGCAGGCTTGAAATGGAACTAGGGTGCAGTGAATGCAAGAGCTGCAAGAATTGAATGGGGCTTTGCAGTGGTGCAATTAGCCAAGATGGATGGATTACACTGGGGTAGTGACGAGAAGAGCATAGCCATCATGGCCGAGCATGATGCAACTTGCGGCTGACCTTTGCCAAAACCAAAGCCGAGTTAGCTAGGCGACTCGGTTCGACTTCACCGATTCCCCTTGACTCGTGACTAACAAATGTTGACCGATGTTGACCTGTTTGACCGTTAGTCCTAACGGAGGACCGACGCGAATATTCCGTCGCATATTCTCTCGACGGACAGGAATTTTCGGGTGGCGGCGGCGACGGATTCAAGCCACAATCCCGTTTTCCGGCGAGCCAAAAATTCCGGAATTTTCTATGGACTTCTCTCATGGGTGTGAAGACTTGGGCTAGGAATTGGATGGAGAATTGGACTCAAACTTGGAAAGAGAAGATGGAAGAATTGAGAAAAGCTTGGATTTGGAAATTGAATTGCAAAAGGAAAAGGATTCTAATCCTTGGAAGAGTTGGAGAATATTGAAGCCTATAAATAGAGAAGTTTTCTACATCTTTTACACACATCTCTACACACACAATTCTTTTCTTTTCTTATTCTTTGTGTGAACTCTTTAACATGAGTAGCTAATTTTATTGATTGAGGATGAATTCCTAGTTCTTAATACATGATTTGAGTTTTGTTTCAATTCTATCTTGAAGTTTTTCACATGATTATCGTTTGTTTTTACTAATAGGAATGATCTTAATGACATTCATGATTGATTGATAGATTGTTTAGAATGCATGATAAATTGATTTGTTAATTTGATCTAAAGCTAGTGAAAGTTAGGAGATAAGTAATCGTTTCTTGACTCTTTACATAAGTAGCAAACACGAGACCTTGCGGAGGGATTCCGTGGAGCAATTGTGTGTAGAAACAACGTTAGCAAGTAGACCTTGATCTAAGAGTCTAACTACTAATATTAACCTAATAAGTTCATAAATCTTAATGCGTTTATTTAAATTACATCTAGAGTGAGCTACTACTAGGTGGTTTGGTAAATAGAATCCTTTAGTCGAGAACTTCCGTGTCCTATGATACAAGGGATTTAGGGGTTTAGCACCGAGCTAGCTGCTTTACCTACGGTTGGTGATAATTTGTGACTAATAACAAGTAGAAAAGAACATAACTTGATTCATTGTTTCATAACGTGAAGGATTCTTGTCTTGTCTCTTATTGTTTTCAACTTTCGATTTTAATTGCTTTGTTTATTTTCTTTTGCTTTTTACACCCCCCTTTTGTGACAACTTTTACAACTAAGATCTCTTGCTCCTCGTGGGAACGAACTTGACTTCCATTATATTATTTTTAATTGAGTGGAAACATTGATTAATTTGATTGCACCTACGACACGCATCAAATTTTGGCGCCATAGGGGAGCAAATGGATGATTTTAGTTGTTTTTATTTTTCTTTTTGCTTTATTCTTGCTTTGTTAGATTCTATACCGTATCTAACTTAGTTTTTGAATCTTATTTCAGGTATCGGTTTTCCATGTATGGTGGACAAGAGCAAGCATATTACAACAATCAATACGGTTTTCAACCTCAACATTATGACAACTTCCAACCATCCTTATATTTTGGCTATGATAAATTTTCTACAGAACCTTATGGATATTCTCATACATATCAACAACCTTATGACGGGTATGTAAGTGGACAATCACATGGATGGAAGGATAGTTATGCATCTAACAATTTGTTTTCTAGTAATGTGCAGACAGAAATTTGGAATATACTCCTCTTCATCGTGTTTTTCCTTCACTTTTTCCAAAAGAGGAGATACTGTCTCTGAAACTCTATCAACGGTGGTAAGCGTGTGAACGTCAGAAACTTGCACAGAAATTATACAAATTGGAAGATGATGGGGACTCGGAAGAGCTTGTCGCAAAATTAGTAGGACCATTCATATGGAACTTAAACGACGCCTAGATAAAGGTAATGAAACCGATGACGATTCTTATTATGGTGAGTCCGAAAATGAAGATGATTGTGTTGAAAAGGACCAACCTTTGGAGACTTTTGATGACGCTAGTGTAGATTACTCAAGCCTTGATCTTAATAATGATCAATCACCTATTCAAGAGGTAGAGCTTGAGGAAGATGCACTTAGTGCTTGGAAAAAATTCCTTAGGGAAAGATATGAGTCCGCGGAAGTGTATGAACGTTGCAACAATGAGGAAGTTATTCCAACTCCGGATCATAATAAAGATCCTTCACCTATTCAAAAGGAGGAGTTTGGATATCACTTGCCTATTGTTGTAAACGGTGTAACACCCGCACATGAAGATCTTAAAATCTATACCGATGAAAATCATTTTAGTGAATGGCCCGATTCCGATGATGAGAATGTTGAAGAGATGATGCTAGAGGATGAAACCACATTCATTGATTTTGTGGAAGACCCAATTGAACTTGCGAATGATTTTAATGATGCTGAGACTTTGGTTAAGGTAGAAAACGACGAGGAATGGTTGCAAGGTTTAATAGAGGACCACGATATACAAGAGGTAAGTATTTCACTTGAATTTTTTTAAGGATGAAGAGGATTCTATAATACAAGAGATTGTGCAAGGTTTGTCTAACCCTTTGCATATTGATTCTTCTCCTTCACCTCTTATTGGTTTGAATGTATGTGCTTCAAAGTATTTTTGGATGATTTTGTTTCTAGATATCCACCATTGGAAACACTTGATTCTAACACTATGCGGGTTTGCCAAGAGGAATACATGGAAGTTCCCAAATTCTATGTTCTTTATACACTTCCGAGTGTGGACGAGAATAAGTGTGGGGGAAATTTCTATCGAGCGATAATTTCACTATTGTTTTCTTGTGCTAATATTTGTATGGAGTTATTGTTTGCAAAAAGGTATTATGGGTGGATCCTCAAATTTTCCGATTGTTGGTATATGGGGAATGAATCATGCAAGAGCTAAGTCGGGCCGTCGACTTTAAAAACAAGCGCTTAATGGGAGGCAACCCATAGGTTTTGTATTTCTTATCTTTTTGCTTTTTGTTATTTCTTTTTCTTGTTTCTTATCATGTTAAAATTTCCCACCTTGACTTTACTAGGAGGATTCAATTACATTGAGGACAATGTAAGGTTTAAGTGTGGGGGAGTGGTTAAGCATGTTTTTAAAACAAAAATTACAAAAAAATTGAAAAATTTTGAAAAAAAAAAAAAAGTTTTTCATAAAAACTCCAACTTTTAAAGATTTTAGAGTCACTAGCATATTTCTAGGTATGTTTACATAGAGATTTTGACCGACATAATTGAACTTGGAAATGTTAGAGAACTACATTCGGATTTCTTGCTTGTTTGAGTGTTAAATAATGGATTTAATCATGCCGGTGATGCGAATTTGGTGCAGGGAGAAGGGCATTATTAGAGTTGCTGATCAATCATTAGTGGAGACTACCCGTATTCATATCATGAGAGGCACCGACCAGAATTCTTCCATCTACTAAAGAGCTTCTTTTGAGTGTGTGTCATCGTACGTTAATTCGGGTAGTAGAATGGTGAGCTACCCAACCTCCCACCAATAGAAGCACTACTCTTTGATCTCTTGAGTGCTAATTTTGTCAATCATGAGGGTGATGTCCATGGATGAAAGCTTCCTTCTTGTAGTTCGATTTGCAGTTAGCACCATTCTCTCTCGCGACAACAACGGATCCATAGAAACACATTCATCATCAACAAGGAGCGACATCAAAATCTACAAGGAAAGTTGGAAAAGTTTAAGGTTTATAAGCAACAAAACGAGAAAAAGAGCAAATTTCAAATACAAGTAAAGCAACATACAAAGTGCAGATTTTTACATATATGTTGAAGACTTACAATACAATGAGCATAATTATACATACAAGTATGAAGACTTATTCATGAAAGCGAAGAAAATTAAAAGGTGAGAATTTTTGAAGTTTATGATTTCAAGACGATACAAGTTGTGAAGAATCAAGCGGTAAAATACTTCTCCCACGGCCATGGTTGTATTTAATTTCTCTTGTTTGAATTTCAAAAAAAAAAAAAAAAAAAAAAAAAAAAAAAAAAAAAAAAAAAAAAAAAAAAAAAGAGAAATATTTGTTCTTTGTTTTGTTTTAATAAGCCGTGGGGAAGGAAAATATATAAGGAAGTTTCAAGCGACAAGGATTTTTAAGGGAAAAAGAGTTATAAATTGTCAAGGATTTATGAAATTCAAGGGTTTATCATCAATAGTTGAAACCGAAGACGAAGACCAACAAGATAAAGACGAGGAGCGGAAGACGTTTCTATTGGATGCCGTGAGAGTGGTGTTATCATAATTGGCGATCGGATGTGAAGGTGAGTAAGTATTCTCATCCTCGATAATAATGATTGATTTCCTTTCTTAGAGATCATCAGAAAAAATGGTTTTTCAAAATATTAAAAGATGTGGGTTTTTTAAAAAAATATTTCGGAAGTTGTCCTTCCCACCATTCAACGTGTCGCAGGAATTCTCTCTTCATTCCTACCTGCACACATGTGAGAACCATAAAAAAGCTGTCTTTTTTGAGTGCAATTATCATAAAATCCTTTTTGGTGAGGCAGAAGTCGAGGCGAAATGCTTATTGATCGTTTCTCAAACACGCGTTCTCTCATTATGGTGTGGTTATTTCTCACTCAACATTTAAGAATGAGAATATGTTTTTTAGTATTTCTAACTTCTTATTACTAGAATGCATAAACTCTATGTCCTCATAACTTTTTGGATGCTTGGGACGCTTGAACGCTTTGAAGTTGTGAGTTTTTAGTTTGATTTGCTCGAGGACTAGCAAAGTCTAAGTGTGGGGAATTTGATAGGTGTAGAATACACCTAATTTACTATCTAGTAGTTTATGCTTTCTTTGCTATTTTTCTTGTAAATTATGTATTTTACGCTTGTTTTGAGTTTTATAGCTACTTTGGAGTCGCACGGAGGAAAAGAAGAAGAAATCACCCAATTGAGCCAAAAGGGTAAAATTGTCATTTCACCAAGGAGGGAATACTATATGGAGCCCATCCAAGGTTAAGGGGAGGTCAAAGAGGTGTCCCTTATCCAAATGAAGGGAGTGAGAATAGCACAATTGGGGTGTACTTATGGTGGGTGTTTGAATCCAAGCCCACACCCTAAACTCTCACCCATACCCTAACATAAGCCCACACCCTAAACTCTCACCCATACCCTAACCTAAGCCCATCCATCCATACCCTCACCCATACCCTAACCAAAGCCCGATCCATCTGACCCGACCCGGATCCGTGTAATTAAAACCTAAACCTGAAATCGAGAGAAACATCTCTCAATCATTTTTCCCCTGAACCTGTTATTGAAAATTAGACAGCAGCTGCACTCTGAGGCCGAGAGATTGAGAAGATGATGGAACTGTATGAATGAGATTGAGAGGTTGATGCTCGGTGATGTTGCTGAGATCGAGAAGGAATTGATTCTGTTGGTGGAAGTCAGGGTTTGCACAAATATGTTTGAGAAGATGGGTTTTGTTGATACTTGCCTGTTCTTTGGGAAGAAATCGGGGCGAGTGTCAAGAACAAGATGGGTCTGTGCGTTGGATTCGATGGAGATAATGGGGTTTGTTGAGGAGAATTGCACTGCTATTGTTGATCATGGTTTTATATCCGAGGTTGGAACTGAGTGGAAGAGAGTTTGAAGTGCAAATGAAGAAATTAGGGTTTGGAGTCAATTAGGTGTTTGGGTTCACATAAGGATCTGTCAATTTGGTTTTGGTTCAGATTCAATAAAAGAGGAGTTGAATGGTTAAAGTGAGCTGCAATGGTTGTGTGTGTGGCATTTGCAATTGGGAATTTGAACTGAGTTGGTCTGAGAATTAGGGTTGGCTGATACTGTTGTTAAGATGGAGAGGAAGAATTGGAATTAGGGGTTTCTGCTGCTGTAGCCAAGAACAGGTAACTTAGGGTCTTGTGGTGGTGCTGCAGGCAAGTTCAGATGGGAAGAGATCATGGTGCTCTTGAATCTGTGAATTGAGAGATGGATTTGCTGTTGCAGTTGGTGATTCGAGATTTCAAGATAGGGTTCTCTTGGTGGTTGTTTACAAGGAGGTGGTATTGAGCTAATGGTGGCCTGGGGCATTGTTGTTGCTGCTTGTGGAAGACTGATGCTGTTTGTTTCAGGTGGAGTTGAAGCCACAGTGGAGGTGGCAAATCGAGATGTCGATGAGTGATAATGGAGGAGTTATGGCTTGAGGCTTAACGGGTTTGTAAGGATGATGTGGCTTGAGCTGTGTGGAGACTAAGTTAGTCTTTGTGGGTCTTGTGAATGGAAGGAGATAGCTCATATTTGAGCCCCTGATATGATGGTTGAAGCCGTGTGCTCAGTAAATTGGCCCGAGTTTGTGGTGGTATTGCCTGTGGGAAGTGGAGCCGGTGGTAGCTCGAGGTGATACTCTGAATCGTATTGTTGGTGGTCACTACATGGGTATGGTGGTAGTTTTGCAGGAACTACAAGTGATGGTAGAATGGACTGAGGCAATGAGCTGCAGTTTGGAAGCCCCGATGTTGCGGTTGTTGTGTGTTTGCCGGGGAAGACATGAAGCCTTTGCTATTGAGCTAAGAATTGAATACCCGGGATGAAGATGGGTTGTTATTCCTGGGCATCGAGAATGAAGTTGGCAGGTGACCCCGAGTTGAATGAAGACTGTGGCAATGGTTAGGAGATTGCGGGAGCTTGAAATGGAACTAGGGTGCAGTGAATGCAAGAGCTGCAAGAATTGAATGGGGCTTTGCAGGTGGTGCAATTGGCCAAGATGGCTGGATTACACTGGTAGTGACAGTAAGAGGCATAGCCATCATGGCTGAGCATGATGCAACTTGCAGCAGCCTTTGCCAAAACCAGTCAGCCGAGTTAGCTAGCTGACTCGGTTCTGACTCAGTGATTCCCCTTGACCTGTGACTAACAGTTGACTGACGGTTGACCTGTTTGACCGTTAGTCCTAACGGAGGACTGACGGAATATTCCGTCGCATATTCTCTCGACGGACAGAATTTTCAGTTGGCCGGCGGCGACAATTCCGGTCGGATTCCGGCCACAATCCCAGTTTTCCGGCGAGCCAAAAATTCCAGAATTTTCTATGGACTTCTCTCATGGGTGTGAAGACTTGGGCTAGGAATTGGATGGAGAATTGGACTCAAACTTGGAAAGAGAAGATGGAAGAATTGAGAAAAGCTTGGATTTGGAAATTGAATTGCAAAAGGAAAAGGATTCTAATCCTTGGAAGAGTTGGAGAATATTGAAGCCTATAAATAGAGAAGTTTTCTACATCTTTTACACACATCTCTACACACACAATTCTTTTCTTTTCTTATTCTTTGTGTGAACTCTTTAACATGAGTAGCTAATTTTATTGATTGAGGATGAATTCCTAGTTCTTAATACATGATTTGAGTTTTTGTTTCAATTCTATCTTGAAGTTTTTCACATGATTATCGTTTGTTTTTACTAATAGGAATGATCTTAATGACATTCATGATTGATTCATAGATTGTTTAGAATGCATGCTAAATTGATTTGTTAATTTGATCTAAAGCTAGTGAAAGTTAGGAGATAAGTAATCGTTTCTTGACTCTTTACATAAGTAGCAAACACGAGACCTTCTGCGAGGATTCCGTGGAGCAATTGTGTGTAGAAACAACGTTAGCAAGTAGACCTTGATCTAAGAGTCTAACTACTAATATTAACCTAATAAGTTCATAAATCTTAATGCGTTTATTTAAATTACATCTAGAGTGAGCTACTACTAGGTGGTTTGGTAAATAGAATCCGGTAGTCGAGAACTTCCGTGTCCAGTGATACAAGGGATTTAGGGGTTTAGCATTGAGCTAGCTGCTTTACCTACGGTTGGTGATAATTTGTGACTAATAACAAGTAGAAAAGAACATAACTTGATTCATTGTTTCAGTAACGAAGAAGGATTCCTTGGTCTTGTCTCTCTTATTGTTTTCAACTTTCGATTTTAATTGCTTTGTTTATTTTTCTTTTGCTTTTACACCCCCTTTCGTGACAACTTTTACAACTAAGATCTCTTGCTCCTCGTGGGAACGAACTTGACTTCCATTATATTATTTTTAATTGAATGGAAACATTGATTAATTTGATTGCACCTACGACACGCATCACTTTTCGATGTCATCTTCAATCTCCTTTTGTTTCCTCTGTGTTTCTCTCCCATGCAATATTCTTCTTCCTTCTTCCTGATTTTCTTCATCAATTAAACCATTCTCACTTTCCTATTTCCTTGATTTCCGTTATTTTGGACATTTTGTAAAATCTCAGGACGTGGAATACACACTATTTCCCTTCTTTCGCAACATCCTTCACCGAGATTTGGCCCTCTTTCTAGATTTTCTTCATTAACATTTTCTACGTAATATTCTCCTCATATCATCTCTAACCGATCCCGATCTTGATCTCGTATTACTTCTTGACCTCCTATTCTCAGAACCTCATATTTTCCATTCTTAACTCATGGTTTTGCCTTGTTAAATTTGCGCGTTCTTCCGCTTCTAATCGCCTTTCGTCATGTATTGTTTGCTCAACGTTTCTAATGCTGCGATTTCTTCATTTTTATGAATTGTTTCTCCCATCTCTTCTTGATTTCTTTCCTCTTGTCCATTATTTATCAATTGCTGCACTTCCTCTCTTTCTTCCTCGAATTTGATCTCCATGTATGCACACTCACCCTATCATAATCTATTACTCTATTCGATCTTTGGTTGAATTGGTGGTTGAATTTGGCCTTCTTCTCTATCTCTTGCGTTTATTCTTGATGGTTCACCTACTTCATTTCTCCTTTCTCCAGCCTAATCTCCCGCTTCTCCTTACAATTGTTGGTTGTTCTCGATGCATTCCTTCTTCTAGCCATTTCTCAATTTTAGTAAATTGTTGAAAATTATTCGAAATTTCTTTCTTGTTACTCCCGATTCTTTCAATTCACAAGGTTGATCTTCTACTCAGTTCCCCTGTTTCTAGCGCATATGTAGTTGCAGGAAATCCCACACTACACCCCCTCACTAGAATTTACTCAACTAATCCATTTGAAGATGAATAACTATAGATTTTATTGATTATTTTCTAGAAATGTTTTACAAAAGAAGATAGAACAGAGCTAAGAAATTACAATCACTCTCAATTTTCTCTCCTAATGACTTGCTTAACAATTCAAAAAGATCTCTCCCTACAAAAGACTTACTCACCCCTTTATATAGGTAGTACATTGGTGGATGACAGCTAAGCTGTCCCTTTATTTTGAATAACTCGCGAAAATTCGCAAGTATATAAGTGTTCATCCTCGCGACACTCTTAACTTTCGCCAGATTTTCACATCTTCCTCGTGTTCTGGATGTCGTCATTCATTGCGTCATTTATTTTACTTCCCTGCGACTCCCTCGCAATGTCGTCATTTATTAATCTCGCGAAGTATTGATGTCGCGATATTCTGATCCTACACTATAGGTATAAGGGATAAGAGGCTGCGAAAACAACTGGTTGTTGTTAAGACCGGATGGGAGGAGCTAGTCTTGTATGGCCAATGTACGCCTCCTTGAAGGGGCAACCAGGGAGATGATAAGGGCGGCACCCTCCATTAGGGAGCTGATAAGTATCAAAAGACGCAAATGTCATGAGTCTCTATTTTCGCAAGGAAATTTAGGCTTGTCATATTTGTGCGATGATCCTGCAGAGGCAATAATACTAACGCGAGGGTGAGACGAGATCAATGGGTCTTTACATGCAAGTGTAAAGACGTCCTGCGATTTCGTCGCAAGACGGCAATGTCATGGGGCTTTATGTTCGCAAGAACATTTAGGACTGTCATATTGTCGCAAACGAAATATCCTGTGCAGAGGCAAAAATACTAAAGAAATGATAAGACAAGATCAATGGGTCATTACATGAAAGTGTAAGGACGTCCTGCCGATTTTGTCGCAAGACGTCAATGTCATGGGACTTTATGTTCGCAAGAATATTTAGGCTGTCATATTGATGCAAAATGAGGGGTGGCAAAATAAGACCTTTAACTAGGAAGGCATAATAATACCACACAAAAACAATGATAAGGCAAGATCAATGGGTCATTACATGAAAATGTAAAGACGTCCTGCGATCTTGTCGCAATAGTAAATTTCAACATAAATGAAGATAATGGAATAGCAATTATTAAATACCAAAAATTATACTTATTGAAAGAAAGAAGAGTAATACGCATACGAGTACATACATCAAAAAAGATGGTTGAAGTACATAAAGAAGCAATAGTAAAAGAAGAAAGATTACAAGAGAAAGTCATTTCTCAAATATTCACTTCTTTCACCAGAAGGAGATGCTGGGTTTTCTTGAAAGAACTTTATCTATATTCTCGCTAACTAATATATTTCAGTAGATCCTTCTTCACCTATATCTTCATTCGCGACATCATTATTGACAGTTTATTGGGAGAAATAGTTTCTTCATTTCGAGTTCTTCGCCACTATTATAATCATAATCGCTATCGGAGGATTAGGAACTTCATCATCACTTACTTCGCAGGTTCGATGATACAGGATCAAGAGATTTAGATAGTAAAACATCATTCACAAGAACTTGATTTAAGATGAAATTGATTTAAGGAGTGCTTTCTGCACGATTTTTACTCTCTATATCTTTATCCACACGCATATAGTCGAATCTTCTTTCTCGCCTGTCGCGAGAACGCACAAGGGAAGCAATGAGTATTCCATTCTCCTTGCGAATTTTTGAGTAGTCGGATTTCAAAGCGGTAATGGAGGAGTGAAGATTTTTCTCGACTCAGAAAACAAAAAATAAAAGGAATTATACAAACAAAAAAATATGAAGGCTTGATAAAGGAAGAATATATGAGGCGAACAACTTCTATGACTACCTTCCTTTTGCGAGGTAAGATGTTGGATTAGAGCCGAACAACTATTCTCCAAATGATCCATGGCATTGTCAAAATTATCTCCAATTAAACCTTTCAGACGTGATCGCCAACTTTTTTCGTTGGAAACAAGTAAGGCATTTTCTTTTGTAAGGGAAGAGTTGGACTTTTCTAATTTGGAACATTGATCCTTGAATTGGTTTGCCTTTACATTTAAGATTATTCTACCCTGAATCAGTTTATCTTTCTCGGCAGTAACTTCTTCCAGTTGATTTCTCAGCGAGCAAAGAGATTGTTCTTGCTCTTTACATAATTTTTGACAAATATCATATTGTTGCGAGTAAATCACCACCTTATTTAACAGAGTTCGCTTCTCTTGAGAAAGAGTTCCATTCTCATCTGATAAAGTTTCCAACTCCAAATTAGCTTTAGTCAAAGAGTAAGAGAGGCGAGATAAGTCATTACTTAATGAATCTTGTTTCTGAGCAAAATCAGCATTTTCTTTAGAAAGATTATCTATTTGATCAACAGAATATGTATGAAGATTATCTAATTGGTTATATTGCTCCATCCAAGCATCTCTATCAACTCGAACTTCTTCAACAGTAGATTCCAACTGATATATCTCCATTTTTCGTTTCTGGTTTAAAGCTTGAAGGGCGAACAAGGGCTTGAGGTTTAATTAAAAAAAATGGACAATACAGAGGCAAGAGTATACCTTTTAATTCTTCATTCTTCTTGCGAAGATTATCACGATCCAGCGAAATATTTTGAAGTTTTTGATTCTCAAGATGGAGAATATTACATTTTGCAGTCATAGCTTGGAGATCATTCTTCAAAGTGTTAATTTCTTGTTCCAAGGATGTTTGCGAAATTCTATCAGGGCCAAGGTGTTTGCTCAAAATCTCGCAAATATCGACTTGGATAGGGTCGGCCAGTCTTCTTAGCATCGTTCACAATATCTGATAGGACTTTGAAGGCCACATCTATTCCTTCTAAATTTTCTTTAGTAAGAGGGATTTGCTCAGAAAAGGAAGTAACGGTGATAGAAGAAGGAAGAGGTGAATCATCTTTTGTTAAAGGAATATCACGAAGAAGAAATATCGTGAAGGTTAATGACCGGAGGAATGGTAGAGGCATTAACAATGGAAGAAGAAATAGGCTCATTCGCAATGGGACTGTTATGAGGGAGTTGATCTATGAGAAATTCGGGCATAGAAGTGTTATCTTTGGAAGAAACGGTAGGGATATCTTGCGAAGATTTCGCAGATGGGGAGTTGTAAGTTTGAATTGTAGGAAAAGTAACAAGAAGCGCAACGGGTTTAGAATGGCGAGGCTTCTTGGGGACTTATCAGCATTTTTGTCATCCTGCGAATTACAAGCTAAATAAGAAACAGAGGCAACAATATTGTTATTAAAAGAATAAATGTTTCTTAAATACCTTGTTACTCGCAGGGCTTTCTTTTTAGAAGGTGGATTTCGGTTGCGAACCTAGGGAGATATTAGGATTCACAACGGTGAAGTTGGTGCTAGGTTTGTTCTTGCTAAAACAAAATGGCAAGAGGAGTCATTAAAAGAAGAACAGTATCAGAATAAAACAACTTCAATAAGAGAGATCAATCACAAAATGATCAAATTCAGCAAAATTAATAAACCTTGATGCCATAGAAACAGTAGCAGAAAAATAATAGTAGGAAAACGATGAAGAAGATGATGAAGAAAAGCAGCAGAAAATAGTTGCAGATATGAAGAAGACGAAGTAAAAGAAAAGAAATGCTTTCACAAGGAATCCTCCTTTAAATAGACGAGAAAAGAGTAAACGGATAACATTAAATGTGCCTAAAAGGAAATTTTAGATACGTGTAAACAGTCATTCCTAAATTCACGGAATCTTGTCGGCAGAAAATTGATAGAAAATAAACGATTGCGGCATTTCAAAATATTGGTTCTCATGATATTCTCTCCTTCACAGAGAAGACATGAGAAGAGGCAAG
Organism: Papaver armeniacum; assembly: GCA_023531295.1. Taxonomy (NCBI): domain Eukaryota; kingdom Viridiplantae; phylum Streptophyta; class Magnoliopsida; order Ranunculales; family Papaveraceae; genus Papaver; species Papaver armeniacum. The sequence goes on along the minus strand of JAJJWW010001238.1, from coordinate 536,830 downwards.
ATGTAGGATCAGAATATCGCAACATCAATACTTCGTGAGATCAATAAACAACCGCACTGCGAGGGCGTCGCAGAATAGTAATATAAATGACGCAATGAATGACGATAGCCAAAACATGAGAAAGATGTGAAGATCCAGCGAGATTTAGGAAAGTGGCGAGATTATATATTTGAACACTTGCGATATTTCGCAAGTCATTCCCGAAAATAAAGGACAGCATAGCTGTCATCCATTGTATACTATCATATATAAAGAGCCGAACGAACCTGTTGTAAGGGGGGGATTCTTTTGAGAGTGTTAGACAAGTCATTAGGAGAGAGAAATTTAGTGGTGATTGTAATTTCTTTAACTCTTTTCTATTTTATCTTGTGAATCTTCAAGGAAATAATCAATAAAATCATTGTTATTCATCTAAAAAATGTCTTAGTTGTGTGGAATATTGTGAGGGGTGTAGTGTAGGATTTCCTGCAACTACATTTGATAAGTTAATAAACTTGAGGAAAATGAAAGGATAATTAAAAGAATAAAAATAATAAATATGTATGTTATTATGGTGTTAAAGACTAGTATTAATATTAATTTATAGGATTTATGATAAAGTAAAATTTATGACCATTCATTATTTTCATGATCTATTAAATGTGATGTGAGAAAGAATATTAAAGGACATTTTATTATATCTTTTTGGAATTGGAATAGAAAACGTAGGCTAAAGTTAGAGAGCCAAAAGTCTCACATTAATATAGAATTAATAATAAAATTAAACACTAATTAATGGATGATATTAATTTATAGTTTTAAATATGGTGTATATATATTTGTCTAGTGAGAGTAAGAAAATGAGCCAATTTTCCTTCATATATTTTCTCTCCTTCTTTTCTTTATTTCCCTAAATACCTTAAAGAATTAGACTTCCTCATATTAGTTTTCTATTATATCTTCTTGTAACAATATTTGGTGTGGATTATGGAATGGAAGAAGCATGTTGGTGTATGGTGTGATTTATGGGTGCTATTGGAGTTTTCAACTATGAGTGAGATGCTAAATAAAAAAAAAGGGTAGGTTTACTAACTCATCTTCTACTAATATCCATTTGTGACTTCTTTGGTTGAAAATGATTTATTCTTCTTTTATTGTATTGTGAATTGTGTAATTGTTGTTTTGATAATGTACATGACCATGAAATTGAAGTGGGAAGATTATATAAATTAAATTGTAAAAAAATAATTAATAAAAGGAAGAGTTCATGTTTTTCCGTTAGATGAAATATTGTTTCATGCTAACGGCGGGTAATGATCCCCGAGATTTAAATGGGTAATGATCCCCAGTAGGAACTTGTGTTTCCTGACCATCAATGGCGGTTTTTCGTGTCGGATAACGAAAATGAAACAGGTAATGATCCCGAGGCAGAGCGATGGGTATGATCCCCATAGGAACTTTTGTTCCCGACCATTGATGAGCGGCTGCCGTGCTTGGTAAACGATAGGTGGGTGTACGAACCAAGGAAATTCGTACCGCGAACTCATAAACTAAAATGAAAATGAATAATAATTCAGAAATAATTCGGGTGTTGTGAAATTATAAACAATTGGTTGAATGCATATTTTGTTTTGTTCATTGTGATGTTTGTATATTTTTAGAGGATGAGAAAGTATGCCTATTGAGCCGTCAACTCACCCCAATTGACATTTTTTTGCAGATTTCTTAAATGGTGGAAGTGGAATTAAAATAATTAGATGGACTGTTGACCGTGTTGTTTTTGTGAATATCATTTGATTTTAATATTTTGTTGATAATATTGTTAATGTATTTTATAATTAATTAAATTCATGTATAAGAATAATTCATTATGTTTATTGAAATAATTATATAAAAATAAAACTCTTAGCCTCCTTCCGACCCTTAACGCTTCGAGTTCGGATTTCCATACGGGTTTGACCACGGTCCTAACTCCTGGGTGTTACAGTAGATGCTACCAAATGACATGGCATGTTCTCTTTCATGGATGAATACAACGGCTACAACCAGATAAAAATGTATGAACACGATGCAAGTAAGATAGCTTTTCGAACTCCTCTCGGAAACTTTTACTATACTATGATGTCTTTCGGTTTGAAGAATGCTGGTTCTACCTATCAACGCGCCATGACTGCAATTTTTCACGATATGATGCACAAGCAAGTCGGAGATTATGTAGATGACATAGTGGTCAAGTCAAAGACTCGTGCAGCCATACAGACGTCCTACGGCAGGTGTTTGAAAGATGTCGCGAGTACAAATTAAAGATGAACCCTCTGAAATGCGCTTTCGGAGTCTCTTCCGGCAAATTTTTGGGATTCCTGAAGGAATCAAGGTCGATCCAACCAAAACCCAAGCTATCCTTACGATGCCTCCCCCACAAACTGTGAAAGAACTCCAAAGCTTCATGGGGAAGGTAAACTATATCCGACGTTTTATACCTGGTTTGGCCCAACTCATCGCCGCATTCACTCCCCTGTTGAAGAAGGGAGTAAGCTTCATTTGGAATACAAAGCAACAAGAAGCATTTCGGAAGATCCATCAAATATTGTTTTCACCCGCCGTTATGAAATATCCCATGCAAGGAAGAGCGCTATGCCTCTACACTGCGCTTCTAGTGACACTTCTTTGTCGGAGCCCTTCTTGCTCGTGAAGGATGATTTGCCTATATACTACTTCACCCGAAGATGATCCATGTTCGAGGTATTCCTGAAAATAAAGGATAGCTTAGAAATGTATTACCCTATATAAAGGGTCGACTGTTGTAAGGGGAGAGATTATTTAGGCAAGTCACTAGGAGAGAGAAAGTAAACAAGAAATTAATCAATAAACATTCTTTAATTATGCAACTGGTGTTAATATCCAAAGTGACCCTATCAAAGTTCTTGTCAGAAACAAAACCAACCACCAACTTCCCTAGTGGCAAACGCTTGATAGGTGTATACTTCAGACCGGCCAAACAAGGAGAGAACAAGGGATGGTTGCTTCAAACATCGACTTGATATAACATGCGGAGATCTCCTCCAAGAGCTCCAGACGCAGTATCGTTAAAGGCGAATAGGAAACTAAGAAAATACAACTCCAAGGGCAAATGACCCAACTGCATGATCTGCATCAGAGATCGAAGATGACATTGAGAGACACTTTGAACAAGCGACTAGCTCGCGAAAGAGAAAGAATTAGAGCAGAAAATGGAAAATCAAGAGATGGAGGAAGCCAGACAACCGCGAGAGAAGAAGTAAAGACCTAGAAATATTAATGAAGAATATGAGAGGGTGCCCCGAGAACCAAGAAGAGAGAACAATCGATATAATGGCGTGCACAATGGTGTTAATATCCAAACACAAACTCAAATGTGAATGATTTGATGATTGACTGAGGAGAAGAACCGTAGACGCACAGTCTTCGCCGAGTGATGTATGGGAACCAAAGCTAAGAATTTGAACAACCTTCGTCCACCCTATCGCACTCATCAAGATTTTCATGACAACGTGCTCGTAGAGTATTTATGAGAGATGCTAATGATAAAGAAATAATGAGTTCCATATATAAAAAACTGAGAATTTACAAGGATTATCCACTCTGATATTTTATTCGTGTGGTTGATGTGGGAATTCTGCGCTGATTGGGAGGCTTATTTCGCGTCAACATATCATCAATGTATTAAATTCCCACATCCAAATGGCACTGGTATCATTCAAGGAGATTGAAGAGTTTGAAGAAGCAAGGAGGTCGACATAAAACTGGAAGAAAGAAGTGCCAAAAGAAAGGGTTGAAAATGGTAGATGCTATGTATGAGGGGCTGCAAAGTCAACAAGAAAGAAAAGTGAAATGCCCGTACATTGAGCTTGAACATGGGGAGCGGATGAACCTATTCTTGGCAAAGGAAAGAAAACTCCACTTAGGGTGCGCCCGTAACCATAAACCATATAGGTATATGATAAGAGGCTGCGAAAACAACTGGTTGTTGTTAAGACTCTTCTAGGGGCAAAGATTAAGGCGACACTTCCATTAGTGTCAAAACAGAGAAGTCATGAACGAGACACTTGTCATATTTGTGAAAATGATCCTCAGCAGAGGCAATAACAATCGCGAGGGTAAGGCGAGATCAGCGGTTTGCCAAATCTCTTTTATCAAAATGAGGCGGAAAATGGCTAATTATATTTTTGTCGACTGTGGGAGACCTCTAATTAGGGATTGAGCATCCTATATACTACTTCAGAGGCAATAGGTTGTTTTACCCGCATTGAGAGATGCTTTGAACTCGAGATACCCCAATTTCTTCTTTGGAATGACGAGGAGAGGAATTAGAAAGCATGATTTGCCTAGTTCATCAAAGTAATACAACGTTGCAAAAATAAAGGCAACTGTGATTATACAAGGGAATTTGATATAACGGACATTATTTCTTTAGGTAAACAAGGTGGTGTTAATATCCAAAGCTGACCTCCGGAACTTATCAAGTTCTTACTATCCTTAAACCCAAAAATCGCTTTCTTCAAGCCTTGATAGGTAGACCAAGTTGGACTTTCGGTGCACCAACAATTCGGTAGAATACGAAGCTTTCCTCATAGGATTGTCACTAGCCAAGCAAGCAGGAGCCACACACATGGAAGTAAGAGGTGACTCTAAGTTGTTGGTCAATAAGATGAATGGGAACTACTCACTCAAGGAGATAACGCTAGCCCCCTATAGATCTGAGGTGCAAAAGCTATTGAACTATTTTGCTGATGCAACCATGACCCATATTGGACGCAATAACAACAAACACGCCGATTTCCTAGCCACATTGGCCTCGAAGCTGCAAGTCGAAGGTCTGGAAGAAACTTTAATTGTGAGAAGACGGACTGTAGCGTCGACATGGCTCGTACAATCTAAAGATGCTGAAACTCACGACTGGAGGACTCCTATCATTCAATAGATAAACAGTTCGATCTCCCAAGGAAATGTCAGTCTCAAAACCCTACAAAGCTTTTTCATGCTTCATGGAGTGTTGTACCACCGGAATTCAGATGGGTCTCTATCAAGATGTCTTGGAGACGAGGAAGCACAACTACAACTCAGCCACATTCACAATGAAATTTGCGGACAAACGTTAGTAGTGACTCTTTACCGACGTCTCCAAAGCCTTGGCTTCTACTGTCCAGATATGGAGACTCAATCTAGATCACTCCAAGGGTCTTGCTCCAATTGTCAAACACCACCACACCAATTGGAGGTTTTCAGCGTGAGCCACACCTGGGACTGGCGAGAGTCGTATGTCAACTACCTTCGTGACGGAGTACTCCCTGAAGCAAGAAAGACGCAGCCAAAGTGAAGCAACGAGCCAAGAGATTTGTATTTCATGAAGGAATCCTATACCGCAAAAGTTTTGGGGGAAACCCGTTACGATGTCCGGCGAAGTGGATCCGATCCTGATGAAGGAAATGCATGAAGGCGAACACCGAGGAAAGAAAAAGCTATTTTTCCGGATACACGAGAAATACTGCGGCCAACCATGGAAGACGATGTTTCTGCATTCGTTCAAAGATGCAACGAATGTCAAATTCACGGAAATCTTATTCATGCACCTTCTACTCCTTTACACTCGGTGAGTAGTCTCAGCGGGCCATTTTACAACCGGGGACTTGACATCATTGGGAAGGTCAACCCGCCATTGTCAAAACAAAGACGAGTATATCATAACCAAGCAACGGAGTATTTTACAAGTGGGTTGAAGCCATTCCTCTACGAGGACTACGGAGCAACAATCGCGGTGTTCATTAAGGAACACATCATTTGTCGGTTTGGTGTGCCTAAGCACATCATTACGGATAATGGCACTCATTTCGCCAATAAATGGTGTACGAGAGTTGCTTGAAGAATATGGGATTAAGCGGTCTTTTCCACCATCTATTACCCCCGAGGGGAACAGTATGCAAGCACCAACAAAACCTTACTTTGGATTCTCGGTTGAATAAGTGCATGATCATCCCCGGACATGGCACGAAGCAAATGCCTACCAATTGCATTGTGGGCGTATCGGACAGCACCTAGAGTTCTCACAGGCGTTTCCCCTTACTCACTTGTCTACGGTGCGGACGCGATTCTCCCAAAGAGAGATTAAAATTCCGTCGGCCCGGGATTGCAGCGGCAAGTGGGGTCCACTGGAATGAAACCGAGGCATCGAGCTCCGAGGATTGTAGAGTTGGACACCTAGACACCGGGAGAGATAAAGCGAGGAACGTACTCAAACATACGAAGCGAGGATCTCCGAGAGAGTATGACAAAGTCAGAAAACCACGAATTTTCAAAGTGGGAGATTTAGTTTTGAAGATTGCCAAGCACATTCGAAGAAGACATGTTCGCATCAAAATTCTCTCCAAAATGGGAAGGTCCCTATGTGATCACCAAAGCTTACAATACTGGATAGTACAAGATTATTAAAGAAGATGGAGGTAAATTGGAAGCAGTCATCAACGGAAAATGGCTCAAGGCATACTACGCTTAATCATCATTCCATCTCATGCCGCCTCGCAACGCAACAATCAGGCATTATCATTCTTCTCACGTCTCAGTTATTAAATTCTCCATTAGTAAAAACATGTTGATGTAAACTCCATTCATTTAAAAAAATCCAATGCAATTTATTTTCCAAGACAAGGTTCAAAACCCAAAAAGAGAAACGATTAAAACATCATTGTTCCTACTTATTCAAATTAAAAGGTACGACTCAGATAAGGCCATCCAACAAGCCGTAGTTTCTTGAAAACATCATCTTTAGCCTCTCCTGATACCTTTCAGTCCTACTCTTCAAGTCTCGGATTGCCTGCTCCACCTTCTCAGATTCCGCAGCCAAGGCCTTCTCCTCTTCCAAGATGGATTTCGTAGCAGGGACAATGTTAGCGATGATGCCGGCTCGATCAACTTTGATAATATCAAGGCGCTGTCGTAACCACCTATGTTGAACTCCATAGATTCACAGGTAGATATCATGTCTTCCCACTTCTCGATAGTTGATTCAGTGACATCACGTATGGATGTACCTTCCATCTCGCGATCATGGGAAGGAGACAGGTTCACCGTGGTAACTTCAGCGACGAGCAATGTCGCACCATATTCCTAGTTGCAATATGGCCGTACTTTCTCCATATTTTTGTGTACAAGGGGATGAACTCCTTCCTTACTAGAAAACCGCCAACATCCCGGTAACTAGAAGATAAACATCTCATATGTATATCGAAGCGCAAGCCTGCGTTGGGGTACTCGTAGGAAGAGATACCAAAATCAGCGTCTTCCAGATCAGCGACGTGCATGCTTGAGCTTGAAGGAAGAGGAATGGTTAAATCATCATCATCAACCACTGTTACACACGTCCCGGAAGGATACCTCTACAAAAACACAAACATCAGAGGGTTGTATCGCATGATGATCATGGCAGACGAACGCGTATTAATCAATGAAGAATATACCGGTATGATCTTCTTGACTCGGAGGATTCGGACAGGAGAATCATCACAAGGCTCAAGAATCCGACCGCTCTGAAAGAAAAAGGATGATTATACGTAAAGGAAAAGGAAGAATTGACACTTCAAATTGCAAAGTAATTTTTTATCATACCCTAGATACAAGCCGCTTGCATTTGACAGAAGAATCTGGAGTCGAAGAAGATGATCCACCTCTATCTGACATGATGAAAGCAGATAGTTTCAGCAGGAAAATATTTATCTCATCATGATAAGGGTGTTCTAGCTCCCCAGTATATATACAAGGCAGAAACCCTAAAATGATATCGAATAGTTGTAACGAGGTTCATCCAATAAACGAGGATTCAACGCCAACCAAGTCATGCTCCTTTTGAAACCCTAATTAAGAGCCAAGGAGGGATCGTTGAATGGTCAAAGAAAGCTTGAGCCCTAGTCAGCGAGGTCGTTGTTTCAAATTCAAGCGGCGGCCACTTCCCTGCTACAATGATGGGGAGATGAACACAGAGCACCAACTGCCGCGGATGAGCGAATAATAAAGAGGAAGGACGACCCCCCCCCCTCTTTTATACACGTGAACATGAAGTCCTTTGTACCATACACGGAGAAGGGCAACTACCCGTGAGACGTTGCATCAATGTTTTCTGGTAACCCTTCCATACCTTGTCTTTTGATTTATTCTTGTCTGTCACCATCTATTGCTTACCCCGCAACAATGTCACTGTTACGTGCGAAGCAGGGTACTTAATGTTGATGGCGGTTTTTAGTTCAGGGTGAAAATTGTAAAACCATGTATTCAATGCGCTTTCATCCTACAAAGGAACGAAAATCATTTGAAAGAGATGAGTATTATTTACTTATATATGTATCGAGTAATTCGATGTATTTTATGAAATTTATCAGAATGGTGCATCAATCCCAGATATCCTATGAATTTCAACATATCGCATTAGTTATTAATGCATTGCTCGCCCGATATTCTCCTATGCTATGTTCTCAGCCGAACTCTCATTATTGACATGACATGACGATGGATTTTTCACTCTCAGCATAGTTGCATGAATCTCCCGAAGTGCCAGTACTGAGATCTGCATGAAAATACCCCACGGGCTATATCACTCTCAGACAAAGAGAATCTCATATCCATGCACACTTTTGAGTCATCTCAATCACGCTTGAATTCCCCGAAGGAAAATCTAGGCTCGATTATATCCCAGGTCTCATAAACGATCACGGCCACACAATTTGGCCGCATAATTCAACAAACCTAGATCACTCCTGGCAGAACTAGGTAATTACTGCATTGACCGACTGTGGGCCCACCAACGTTCCAACCAGTCGGACCATGCCTAAGTACATCTCAAAGTTGTCAAACGGAAACCCTAAGTAGGGTGGTCGCGTTGTTTGGAAGAAGCTCGAACGAACTAGGCTGTTCAAAACGGTCTTAGAAGCATCACCAACGTCCAGCTTTGCCAGCCTGGTTGGACGTCTTGGATCCTCCTACGAACAGTTAAGGAAGCCCAAGCATGATTATCAGCGGGCCCACTAGTGCCCTAGTCGATCGACCTGTTCGTAAAAATACCAGAGAGCATTAAATCGTTTGCTCAAAGTAGCGTGAACACGCTGTTTTAAGAAACCCTAAAATCACTTTGCGGCATTGAAAAACTGCCACAAATCAATCACGGTTGTCCTAGTTGGACGGCATAGATCCGATTTCAGGTGGCCAGCGAGATGCTAACACGTTCACCGTCGACCCAACTCCATCATTGGTCGATCGACTTGCTCATAGCAAGCTTGGAACGCATAGAATCGCTCACCCAAACTAAGATGATCGCGCATCTTTGAAAACCCTAAATTGAATAAGCAGTGTTATACAACTTCCGTTGATCGATCATATCCGTCCAACTTCGCCAGCCTAGTTGGACGGCTTAGATCGTGTTTCAAACGATCAAGGAGATGCCATGCGTTCATCATCGAACCAACTCCACACATGACTAATCGACTTGCCCATAGCAAGTCCAAAGCGCACCAAATCGCCGGCCCAAACATGAGTGTTTGCGCTGTTTTCAAGAAAAAACTAAAATCGCTTTGCGGAAACACATTACTGTCGTAAATCGATCTCAACCACGCATCTTCGCCAGCTAATTTGAGTGGCTTAGATTTAATCTTAAGAGGCCCCGAAGATGTCAACGTGATCACTGCAGACCCACCTTTACACGTGATTGACCGGCCTATGCAAACTAGGGCTCAATGCCCCGGAACGCACACCCAAAGAGGGGTGTGCCACACGGCTCCCTAAACCCTAAAAGTTGCGTCAACGGCAGTATGAAACTGTCGCAAATGATCACGACCATCCAACTTCGCCAGCCTAGTTGGATGGTATAGATTTATTTTTAGAAAACAAGCAAAGCAACATTGTGAAGACCGGCCATCCTTCTTCCACATGAGGCGATCGTCCAAGTGATGACTTGACCGTAGGTCCCTCAAACAATCACTCAAAGGTGGTCGACCATGCTTCCTTTAAGACGCTAATCCGCGACTTATGCAATCAGGCTCTAAAACAATGATGCTTCATACACATCGATTAATTTAAGTTGTTTTACATGAGTCGAATACATACATATTTTATTTTGGCCTCATAAACAACTTAGTTGTTTCACCTAATAGCACCATGCTATTCTCCGTGGGTCCCACGACCCACTTATTCGAGACATCAAACATGTCACAAACTGGGGGATGCTTACTAGGGTATTGGTCTGGCGGTTTACAGTGTGCGGCGTGCAACGCACCCATTACGAGAACGTGTTAGGAAGCATGGACGGTTAACGATGATGAGGGAAGTGGGCAAAGGCGTGATCGTGTGACAATCACTTACACGACCCCACTACTCCATCACTCAACTTCCACCACTTCATACGAGATGAAGATTGCGCTCAAATGACTTGTATAAATAGGTTCTTCAACCTATATTCAAACGACACAGAAAAACAAGTGTTGTAACCAACGTATCCAGAAAACACCCAGAATTGATAGCTTACATTGTGCAAGCCAATTCAACACTCTGATACAAGTCATAAACAGCCAACACCTTCATAATCTCGACACCTTCTTCGCTTCCCTCCCTAAGATCAACCCCGTCTCCTTCACCTTGTGACCGAATTAAATCCGGATTGGCTATTTCTTGGTTTAGGCCAGAGTCTTACAGATTGATTTCTCGAACCTAAAATCATTCCCCTACAGTGCATTTGTTTAGGGGTTAGATTCGTTTTTCATTCAACACACCCCAAAAATACCAAAAACAGCAGAATCAGTTTTTACCCATAAACAAGGTGGTATGCAGATGGTGGTGGTGGTTGCTCGCTGAAACTAGGGTTGCGGCAGTTGAAGGTGGTATGGGATGATAGACTTCATTCCCTTTTATAGCAATTCTTGGATCAGATAACCCAAGTTTCCTAAATAAGTCTTTCCTACTTCTCTGACTTCTCGCTTAAAACTCTTTCCATATTAATTCCCAGCGCAAAACTCTGCCATGAGAAACTACTTCTTCCTTGTCTTGTCGGCTTGGAATTATTATCAGATCCCAACTGAACTTCCCAGATCTTCTAAACTCTGCCTTGGTACCCAATATTTATGTTCCCTATTGTTGTTGGACGCAAGTTCTATCCTTTGCCAAATAAACTGCCCACAGAGCCAGCTGCACATAATCAAGCACAACTGCACTTTTCTTTCTCTGCAGCTTGTATTAGAAGTTCTGTTAATGTATCGACCTCAAATCTGTTCTACAACCTCGGCCATGAACCATCAGAACCCAAGACTTTGTCGGGTGAACCTTTGTTGCAGTCGTGAGGGTAATGACCAGGTCGTAACTGTTGAATAACTCAACCTAGTTCTTCCTGTATTTAGTATCCTTCAGCTGGAATTCAATGGCTGCCCTGAGTACTGGTTGTCTGGTGCTTCAATAAACTGGTCTTTTAACACAACAAAACCTTATATCCTTGCCTGCTTCGTCTGCGCCAACGCCTAAGGTTCCCAAGTAGAAAATTGAGCCTCTTTTGCCTTCTTTCTTGTTGCATAACTCCAAAGCACCTACAAAATGTAAAACAAAGCAAAATATACACTAAGAAAAGTATGTGAAATTGATATTCAAATGATGTAATTTAAGCTCCTATCATGGGATGAAATAACGAGTTAACTCCGAGTTTACGAGTTTATTTTTCTGTAGTTGGATATGATTAAGGTGCATAACACACTTAATCAAAGTATTTTATTTTATTTGTTTGAAAGGAACAAAGGTGTATATGATGATATATTGATATGCCAATGCCAGTATATATGTTTTTGGGAAGCAAAAGGCGTAATTTCATTACTTTGAAATTTTGATTACGTTACGATTAATTATATACAGAAAACGAAAAAAAAACAGTTAGCATCAAATTTTCTAATTTCGAATCTTAAAGAAACAAAAAACGAAAAATTGTAATTTTATATTCCGCTGAAGAAATTGACATCTTGATAATGGTTTCAAACCATTTAGTTTTTTGATCCTTTGAATCTTGATCCTTGACGTTATATATGTCAGATGCCTCAATAAAATAGAAGTAATATGCCCAAAATTGATATCATATCAATATCGATTTTATCTGCCGAATAAGATCGTCTTATTTCAAACATACTTGACAATAAGGCAGCAGCGCCACCATAAAATTTCATTAAGGCTATTGTAGATGGTGGATTTTCGACAAAGGCTAAAATCGTAAACCCATAATTATACGAACTTCTGATCCAAAGAATCGGGACGTGAGTATTGAGACACTGGTCTCTTATCGAACCTCGATCGAGAATACTTGTCTCTCGTAGTATATACAAATATGTAGTCTCTCGGCTGGACAACAACATATCTCATGAATACTTTGAACACTTCAATAATTATTTCTATATAGAATCACGAGATTGGCGGCTCCTAGACGACTTGCTCTGCTAGTATAGAGCGATAACGTCTTCGAGATACAAACAACGGTTTTCCCAACTATATAAAGGATATGAAGCTCCGAGCAAGCTCATATCAGAATAATTAATGCTCCTAGACAGCTTGCTCTGCTAGTATAGAGCCATCAATTAATTATTCTTAAGTTCTTGGATTCATCCACTGAATTTCAGAAAATATTTGAATATTTTCTTCTGAAAAGTATTCAAATACTTTTGTAATATTTCGTTACTTCAATCCATGGTTCTTCCCAATAAGAATTCCATGGGTTAGTAATAAATATTCAACAACACGGGCATCTAAGCTACCTCCGAGTAAGCCCCGATCCAAATGGTGCAAGTGTACTCGACGATGATGCACTAAAATCACCGTACGAACAAGTATTTCAAAATACGACGAGACGATGAACCTATGCAAAATAGGAAGGAAAATAATAAATAATTAAAAATTGACCAAGGCGCTGGGAGCATGGGCCCACTGACCGGCCAGACGTGCCATGGTCAATCCCTCGCCAGTTTCATATTTTTATCATATTTTTTGTTATTTTCCTTGAGTTCATGAAAATCCTTTCACTTGAACAAATATCTTTTGTTTTGAGGAAACTCCTCAGTTTCATGGTATTTCCCTCACACCAAGGAAATAATATAAAATTAGGGAAAATATTGTGGGGTTGTGATTATTGGCCAACCGGTCATGCCTTGATCCTGGCCAGCCCCACACCTCATGGTTCCTCATTATTTTATTATTATTTCCCTAATTTCATGAAAACTCCTTAATCTCATGATATTTCTTTAATCCCATGAAAATAATAATATAAAATTAGGGAAACCCGTGGGACCGGTCCCAGCCGGCCGGTCACGCCCAAGCTGGCCCCACATACCCAATTTTATTATTATTATTATTTTTATGTTTCCTTAATCCCATGAAGTTCCTTGATTTCATGATATTTCCTTCAAATTATGAAAATTCCTTTAAATCATGAAATAATACATAAAATTAGGGAAAAACTCACGGGGCCCTGGGCCCTAGCCAGCCAACCATGCTCAAGCCGGTCCCACACATCCCTTATTTTATTATTATTATTTTTTCGTGTTTTCCTCATCTCATGGAAACTCCTTGATTTCAACAAAACTCTTTGATTTCAACAAGACTCCTTGGTTTTAACAAATTCCTTGGTTTTATCATATTTCCCTAAAATCATGAAAATATTATAAAAATTGGGGAAAACGTGTGGGATTGGGCCCTTTGGCCGGCCGGCCATGCCTTGGCCATGGCCGGTCCCACGCTTCGTGATTCCTTCATTTTTATATTATTTCTCCTTCATCTCATGAAGTTTTGACGGTTTCATCAAAAACCCCTGATTTCTTCATATTTTCTCAAATGATTGCTCAAATGCACATCTGAAAATATCAAAATTCTCAGAACTGAGATACAAACACTTTGGTGACATGAGCATGTTACCTTGACCGACCAAGGTTGGCTCTTTGGCTCGCAAGGAGCCGGTCCCGCGTATTTACACAATTTGACCTAATTTGCGCAATTGCACGTATTAGGTCCAAAACTCTTCCAAATAACTCTGGGATTTTCATGGAATGATCGTCAGTCGATCCCGTGACCACCTAGGGCCGATTTCATAACCCCTTGGTCGTTCCTTCACCTTTTCATAATTAATTAGGTTTTATCACCTAAGGCTCAGACGAGCATTTTTCCGAATAAATGATTAAACCAGCATTTGATCATTCTTTCATTAACAAATCACCAACTCTTCAAGAGGCCTTGGTATTTGCTCACACGAACATATGGGAGCTACATGGTCGACCCATGGTCCCATGAAGTCGGTTATCCTTCATTCCATGGTTAATTTTCAAATAAACCATCAACTGGTCATCAATTGATCAAATTAGGGTTTCTGAGTCCAAGGATCATATTTCCATATTCAAACACTAATAATTTTATGACAATCTCATGATCAGTATTCTTATTAATTATGCTCGGTTCAACTACCAGTATTTTAATTAATATCTTATTTTGGTCACGCTACCAATAATTCATCAGACAAGCAACACTTGCTCAGACGAGCAATATTTGCTCAAACCAAGGAATATTGGTTCAACTATCAATATTCAATAATGAGCAACACTTGCTCACCTCAACGTCGAGAATTATACCTCTGTCTCAGAGACATGTTCAATTCATGAGTCTCTGAACATTTTCAAATCACGACTCAACAATACAAGGACTCGTCGTCCCATGAAGTCATGAAGTCAGCAATTGACTAACTAAATACACGTCTGCCTTGCAGACTCCAAAATCACACGAGACATCAATCGTGTCACATGGGGGATATCAACTAGGGTTTTGGTTTGGCGGTCTACGGCACGTGTGTTCAAACACACGATGGAATGTGAGCAAGTCGTGCAGTCAGTTGAAGAAGTTAACAAAGTAGTGGATGGAAAATCGACCAAGTCTCCGCACGATGAGCAATTGGTTTCAAACACGATTTCCATTTCCCCACTTCTTGATTCTATCAACTGTCACACTTCATGGAATCATGGTGTCTACAGTTCTAGCAATATAAATAAGTATCTGAATCATGATTGAAGGGACAACAAGAATCTCACGTCTTACTGACAATACGAGATCAACAACTCATCAATTGAGCGCAATTACTCTCAACGGAGCAATTTCAATCATTCGGAACTTATCTTATTCAGAATTCACAACACACCTACAATCTTTGATTACCATTGATTCCACACATTTCTTAGCTTCCCTCCTACAGATCAGCCCATCCTCTCTTGTGACCGAATTTACTCTGGAACGGCCATTGTCTTGGTTTAGGCCGGAGTACTACAGATTGATCTCTCGAATTCAAAGCACCCTATTTGCAGCGGTGCATCTGTGTGAGGTTGAACATTTCGCTCGGTTCAAGGAGTCCCCTCCGTACGGTCGTCTCCTCAATTCCTTAAAAACAAGCAAATTATTTTTCCCCATTCACAGATTAGCGACCACAGTGGGAGATCATTCTCTCGGTTACAATCTCAATTCTCACAAAGATGGTCGGTCTTAGGTCTGCCAATCCGGGTTCAAAACCCGATCCTAATATCGCAAGCTCTAGTGGTACCGCTAACGCCACTCCTCCAAGCACGATGCTCCAGTGATCACCCATGCAAGTGACGGCACTGGTGCCATCAACAATCCACTCTTCGGTTGATCTCTCCAAGAAACCAGGGAAATCATCCTATCATAGTTGATCTCATGAAGGTTCGGGACCGACGTAGGCTGCAAAGACGATAAAGAGTTGTGTGCTTATCTCAAAACTCTCACAGACAAGATTGCGTCTGAACGAACTCATCCTCAACGCGAGAAAGGAAAATCTAAAGAAACATCTTCAACTGCTGATCCTGAAATCTCTCCAATCCATGTTGTACATGATGAAGAATTCCGTAAAGCTGCAAATGACTCTCTAGCAATGGAACCCGCAAGTTTCATCACTCGTGAAGACCCAGAGCACTTTTAGAGGATCGAGGAAAAGACAAGGCATCATCTGTCCATCTTCACCAACCTTCATATCCTGCTTCCATACATAGGATTCCTCTTCCAAAGGTTATACCGCTCCAACATTCATTCTTTATGATGGAACATGCAATACTCAAAAACATATTTCTCAGTTTCTGTAATTATTGGGCGAACACGAGCACAACATGTCGTCCATCTGAAGGAATTTTCAAAATCTCTGACAGGCAAAGCATACACCTGGTACAACAACATCGCACCGAGAAGTATCACCGATTGGAGAGAGATGATTAATGCTTTCTACAGAAAATACTTCTTCGTGTAAGAGCAAATCACTCTCTCTGATCTAGGAAGGATGTTTCAAAGGAGCAGTGAACATCCTTATGATTATGTGAAATGGTTCACAGTTCAAGCCTTGGACTGCCACGACCCAAACGTCACATAGCAGCAACTTATAGACTTGTTCTCAACAGAATGATCCTGGTCTCTGAGCCTCATTTGGAAAATCTCCGGTTCCACACTTTCTCGAACTTCATGAAGCAGCTAAACGATCAGCGACTACTACACCTACTTTACTGAGCAAAGTCTACAAGATCAGGGAACCTCGGAGAAGCCGACTCCTGATCAACAAACAGTACAATGTCCAACCTTCCATGAACGTTGTTGCTCAAGGAGGCAAAAGGAAAGCTTATGCTCAAACATGCGACATCCAACATTTCATCCTACAAAAGCATCACAGAAGGATAACTAATCTTGCACAAACCTCGACCCGGCATCGAACGGGAAATGATCGGACAGACTTAAACTTCTCTTGTCTCATGAAGGAGTGATCGAGTTACTGGAAGTTTGGGTTCAAGATAGTGCGATCAAATTGTCGTTCATCGGGAGAGAGCCAACGGAAAAGTAAGAAATGGAGAATTCAAAGAAGTAGTTCAATCGTTGCTCGAGCAAATCTGTAGAATTGCTCTATCTGCCGAAGGCACAAAGGAGAGACATGTTCACAGCACTGAACCACATCGTGTCAAGAAATCCATTTTGGGAATACTTCTTGAGCCTCCAGCCACAGACCAAGATATGTACAACTTGGGACTGCCTACCACAGTCAATCTCAGAAGAAACGAATTTGGAAGAACGTTGATCGATGCTGGCACCGCCATCAACATCATTCCACTGAAAACCCTCAGAGCCGCAGGCATCACTCAACAAGAAGCTACTCATGATCCCATCTCAATCGGGAGACCTTGAAGGAGCGCTCGGAAATACTCATGGCTACATCACTCTCAAAGTGAACATAAGTCCAACACAGACGAAACCAAGTTTCGCATAATCGGAAGATCCAGGATATGACATGTCCTTCAGACGAGCGTGGATCCATGCTGAAAAGATAGATACTTACAAAGTACCTTTGGTTACACATCTCTCCAACGAAGAAAGTTCTGATCCAGAAGGTTTGACGGACATTCCATCATCAGAGTACTTTGAGGAATTTCAAACTTTGACGAGATTGAAGCAGAACACCTACAAAAAGATGCATAGACATTCATCAAGAGGTTCCGCATTCGGGCAAGTCTCATTCCATGTCTATGTCATTTATTTCTTCACATGCTATCCTAGCATGGGGACTTAATTATGCTAGCAACTCTACAAGATGTTATGAATGGTAGCTTTACCGCATTAGTATTTTACCAAGTGGTTGAATCGACGTTTCTCGAATCAAGCACGAAACATTTATTACGAGATGATGTCCAAACATGGCGAAAAATACTTTGGGAGTTTCTCCTGCGAGTCCATGTGTTCCACAAAATCATAAGGCTCTGATGTCTACACAAGTGTCGAATCCCACTACCACAACGAAAGGGATGCTGAATCAACAAAAGAAACTACAGGGCCGAGATAATCAAACCCCTAAGGCATTTGATGCTTAAAGAGTATACGCTTCAACGCTCAAGCATCTGAGAAGCCATCAAATTGTACTCCCAATCAAAGAGTACAGCTTCAGCACAAATATCTAGACGATGACACATTGATTCAACACCAGCACGATCAAAGTGTTACTAAACTACAATCGATAAGTCTTCAGTATCCCATGATAAGACATCTGAAGCAGATGCAACATCATTCATACATGGATGACACTAACTCCTTCAATGTACACTGGGCAACCTAAGGTGATTACGTGAAACTTCATCAACGGGATTTCTCTACATCACAAGCCCCTGCATGATTGAGGAACTTTCTCTCTTCACCAATCACATCCAGTACGAAAATTGCTGATGCTATCTACCGCAACAATGACGACTCACTGACAAAGCCAGTTCGTGGTAAAGTTATGCTTTCAGGAGCATTCAGGTTGAACTCTCAGTACACCTTCATCTTACGGACGCTCAACTCATCAACTAGTTTGTGAATGTAAAAGGCTCACTGGAAGAAGGAAAAGATTATATCTATAATCATGGTTCTATCCTTTTCGGTCTTTGGAGCAACTTCAACCGTGGTATCAGCATCAACAATAATCTCTAGGGGAACACCATCCATGATCTCAGCATCGACAAGGATCTCTGGAGCGTGATCATTCATAGTCTCAGCACCAACGACGGCCTCAGGAGCAACATCCTCAGGGCTTCATCAACTAATCATTCTCTGAAGTGTTACACATGAAGCGGATTTCTCTAAGAACCAATGATTCATATCAAGATGTGTAGACCTGATAACATGCTCACATGAAAGTCTTCCCAAAGCTGGCACGACTGGGGGACATAATCCAAAGTCTTCTACAAGATGTTCTCATCACCTCTACAAATGAGATACAACACACTTCAGGTCATGGGTTTGCAAAAACGTACCAATGGATGAGGAATGGGACAATGCTTCCTCAACAAAACATGTTCGTCTATGTCTCTTTTACAACATACCAAAAGGGCGCATGAATCGGACATACGAGCTGAAAGATATGGCCTTTACCGTCAGGTCTACGAAACCTAAATAATTTGTACGGGATTACAAATTGCAAATGTGCACGCTTCGTTGGCTGACTTATACAACTCCAAATTGAGTGATTCTTCTATCATGTAATAACTCAGTCTCTTAGCTTCAAAATTTGGGGTCAAGCATCGAATTCCGACGTCGTGTGAGGTTCCTACAGCTTCCAGAGCATACTACATGCAAGCAGAAATTCGTGGACGGGATTCATAACCTCTGATCGATCGATGTCCACCAGGTCTTTTCGCTAAGTCCTTCATCAAGGTACCTCCAACTTCTACCACCTGGGTCTTTACATCAATTTTCCACCCGGGTCCTCTATCTAAGTCTTGCCAGAAGAAGAGAAAACGAAAATGAGAGATTTAACAAAATACTGGGGACTGACGGTCCACTGATCATGACGATCAGTTTCACAGTCCAAGACTCGTGGCACCAGACTCTCATGTGCTAATTATTCATCATAAAAGTAATGCTACCACCGGGACATGAGACCATGGTCATTACATCATCCCATCTCGAGAGCAGCCTCAGCTATGGTCCCGTGATCGGGGTTTCAGAAGTGATGTTTCTAAGACTGACAGAAGCAAGATGGCACTGCAAGCACCATGCTCATGTATCAATTAAGGGGTCCTGATCTCAAACAAATTAATGACATTGAAATTCTTCACCAACCGTTCAAGACACAAGCGAATGGTCTAAAGAAACAACATGAGTGTTTTACATCAAACTCGTAGGAGATGATTTTACACTGTCATGTACAAACCGACGAGCTGGGAGAAATTGGTGAAGAATTTGGGGATGGGTCATACACCATTCTCTTTGTATGGATGTCCTCTACAGCATATCCAAAACTCACAGCAATTGGACAAACGAGCAAAGAGTTGTGGCCAAAACATTGGACCACATGCCAGCTGAAAATTTTCTGAAGGTCTCCTGGAAGTTTAATGTTTCGTCGATTTCGGATCCTAAACATGCTCGGAACCCAAAATATTCTTTACTAAAGTTTGGAAATTTCCTGGGCATGAGGATACATGGGTATACCGCGAAAATCAAACATCAGACGAAGATTCTACAACAATTTCAATGAAGACCTAACTTCTGAATTTTTTGATGACGAATTATGACGAAATTCTTCGTTCATCCACATCTGAATCAGGATCAACACCATCAACGCAAATCCTGCCTTCATCGTCAGCCGATAGTCTCATTTTCTTGAAGTCGGCGGTGCTCACGACAAGGGATGACTCACGGATGATCGAGAGACATACAAAGTACCATCTTTCCGGCGTCTATCGAAAGGTTGATTCATCCCAGGATGAACATCTCGCAAAAGTCTTCATGTTTGACTTGATATTTACGGAGCGTTCTCTGAAAGATCCCGGAAGGGTGGTTGTAACCGAAAGTCATCACTATCTCGAGGCGAAATACAGGAGTCATGGATATATCAATAACAAGCACGCTATTGAAACGGTAACAATCCAACTCTTGCCTATTTACAATTTCACTAGCTATAGTGATTATAACGTCAAAATTTCGAAAAACTTGCTCGTCCTTCAAATCTGCAAAGACGAGCAAAATTTATTATTCAAAATCATGACTTGATTTTCATCAAACCGTGAACAACCCACGTAAATTTTATCATCCATTGGTTTTTCAAAATTGAATGACGTCCATCTTACAATTGTGAAAACTCACATACGAGACATTATTTCACCATGTATAATTGTCTACTTTCAACGATTGTTCAAAATCAAAACATTGATTTTACAAAATACATATATTTAACGTGAAACTCACGTAAATTTAAAAATATATCTATATGTTTTGCTCCCTCGCACGAGCATCTGTCTTTGAAGCGAGTATATTTTCAAAATTTTGTGAACGCTCACATATCGAAAATAAATTTTTTCATGAAAGCTCATAGACAAAATTTTTATTAACAGACGCACGTCTTTTCAAAAAAAAAAAAAAAAAAAAACTTTTCTCTCGTATTTGAGCATTCACCTTTGGAACGAGAGTTTATTCCATTTTTTTGAAATCTCACAAAGATAAAATTTTGGTTTTCGTGAAAGCTCATAGACAAAATTTTATATCATTAGACTCGGGTCTATTTTGTTTGTTCCTTAAACTAACAAACAAACGAGCGTCTATTCCTAAAATAAGGATTTCTTTTTTGGGCCCGGCTCCCGAATCCTAAACGACCAAGGTCCCGTCATCAAGATCAACGGTTCAACACCAATCTATGCTCATTAGACGATGCTCCATCATGCCACTGGGATTTCATTCAAGTCATGGTTTGCTCGTACTATCAAAATCCGGTAATGTCTTAACTTACGACTAAGTTCAATTATTTATATTGTTTATGACCAGGAAAATCACCATTCAATCTTGGATGAGGA
Source organism: Papaver armeniacum (assembly GCA_023531295.1). NCBI lineage: Eukaryota > Viridiplantae > Streptophyta > Magnoliopsida > Ranunculales > Papaveraceae > Papaver > Papaver armeniacum. The sequence continues at coordinate 515,471 of JAJJWW010001238.1, read as the reverse complement.
ACACGGCTTTCCTCACTAAGCGGGGGGACTTAATGTAGATGGTGGATTTTCGACAAAGGCTAAAATCGTAAACCCATAATTATACGAACTTGATCCAGCAATCGAGACGTGAGTATTGAGACACGGTCTCTCATCGAACCTCGGCGAGAATATTGTCTCTCAGAGTATATACAGATATGTAGTCTCTCGGCTGGACAACAACATATCTCATGAATACTGAACACTTCAGTAATTATTTCTATATAGAATCACGAGATTGACGGCTCCTAGACAGCTTGCTCTGCTAGTATAGAGCGATAACGTCTTCGGGATACAAACAACGATTTTCCCGACTATATAAAGGATATGAAGCTCCAGCAAGCTCATATCAGAATAATTAATGCTCCTAGACATCTTGCTATGCTAGTATAGAGCCATCAATTAATTATTTTTAAATTCTTGGATTCATCCACTGAATTTCTGAAAATATTCAAATATTTTTTGAAAGTATTCAAATACTTTTGTAATATTTCGTTACTTCAATCCATGGTTCTTCCCAGCAGAATTCCATGGGTTAGTAATAAATATTCAACAACACGGGCATCTAAGCTACCTCCGAGTAAGCCCCGATCCAAATGGTGCAAGTGTACTCAACGATGATGCACTAACAATCACCGTACGAACAAGTATTTCAAAATACGACGAGACGATGAACCTATGCAAAATAGGAAGGAAAATAATAAATAATTAAAAATTGATCAAGGCGCTGGGAGCATGGGCCCACTGACCATCCAGACGTGCCATGGTCATCCCTCGCCAGTTTCATATTTTTTGTTATTTTCCTTGAGTTCATGAAAATCCTTTCACTTGAACAAATATCTTTCGTTTTGAGGAAACTCCTCAGTTTCATGGTGTTTCCCTCACACCAAGGAAATAATATAAAATTAGGGAAAATATTGTGGGGCCGTGATTATTGGCCAACCGGTCATGCCTTGATCCTGGCCAGCCCCACACCTCATGGTTCCTCATTATTTTATTATTATTTCCCTAATTTCATGAAAACTCCTTAATCTCATGATATTTCTTTAATCCCATGAAAATAATAATATAAAATTAGGGAAACCCGTGGGACCGGTCCCAGCCGGCCGGTCACGCCCAAGCTGGCCCCACATACCCTATTTTATTATTATTATATTTTATGTTTCCTTAATCCCATGAAGTTCCTTGATTTCATGATATTTCCTTCAAATTATGAAAATTCCTTTAAATCATGAAATAATACATAAAATTAGGGAAAAACTCACGGGACCGGGCCCTAGCCAACCCACCATGCTCAAGCCGGGTCCCACACATCCCTTATTTTATTATTATTATTTTTTCGTGTTTTCCTCATCTCATGGAAACTCCTTGATTTCAACAAAACTCTTTGATTTCAACAAGACTCCTTGGTTTTATCATATTTCCCTAAAATCATGAAAATATTATAAAAATTGGGGAAAACGTGTGGGATTGGGCCCTTTGGCCGGACGTATGCCTTGGCCACGGCCGGTCCCACACTTCATGATTCCTTCACTTTTTATTATTTCTCCTTCATCTCATGAAGTTTTGACGGTTTCATCAAAAACCCCTGATTTCTTCATATTTTCTCAAATGATTGCTCAAATGCACATCTGAAAATATCAAAATTCTCAGAACTGAGATACGAACACTTTGGTGACATAAGCATGTTACCTTGACCGACCAAGGTTGGCTCTTTGGCTCGCAAGGAGCCGGTCCCGCGTATTTACACAATTTGACCTAATTTGCGCAATTGCACGTATTAGGTCCAAAACTCTTCCAAATAACTCGGGATTTTCATGGAATGATCGTCGGTCGATCCAGTGACCACCTAGGGCCGATTTCATAACCCCTTGGTCGGTCCTTCACCTTTTCATAATTAATTAGGTTTTATCACCTAAGGCTCGAGACAAGCATTTTTAGAATAAATGATTAAACCAAAGATTTGATCATTCTTTCATTAACAAATCACCAACTCTTCAAGAGGCCTTGGTATTTGATCACACGAACATATGGGAGCTACATGGTCGACCCATGGTCCCATGAATCCGGTTCTCCTTCATTCCATGGTTAATTTTCAAATAAACCATCAACTGGTCATCAATTGATCAAATTAGGGTTTCTGAGACCAAGGATCATAATTCCAGATTCAAACACTAATAATTTTATGACGATCTCATGATCAGTATTCTTATTAATTATGCTCGGTTAAACTACCAGTATTTTAATTAATGTCTTATTTTGGTCACGCTACCAATAATTCATCAGACAAGCTACACTTGCTCAGACGAGCAATATTTGCTCAAACCAAGGAATATTGGTTCAAATATCAATATTCAATAATGAGCAACACTTGCTCACCTCAACGTCAGAATTATACCTTTGTCTCAGCAGACATGTTCAATTCATGAGTCTCCGAACATTTTCAAATCACGACTCAACAATACAAGGACTCATCGTCCCATGAAGTCATAAAGTCAGCAATTGACTAACTAAATACACGTCTGCCTTGCAGACTCCACAATCACACGAGACATCAATCGTGTCACATGGGGGATATCAACTATTGTAGTTGCTGGATTTCCTACACTACACCCCTCACTCAAATCTGCTAAATCAACTCATTTGAAGATGAAGAATGATATGTTTATTAATTGTTTTCTTGAAAGATTTACAAAGAAATATAGAACAAAGCTAAAGAAATTACAATCACCCTTAACTTTCTCTCTCCTAATGACTTGTTTCACAATTCAAAAAGACCTCCCTCTCAACGAGACTTACTCGACCCTTTATATAGGGTATTACATAGTGGATGACAAATATCTTTGTCCCTTATTTTCGGAAACGTCTCGCGAATGCTCGCGAATGTACAACTGTTTGCTTTCGCGACACTCTTAAATCTCGCCAAGTCTTCATACTTTCCTCTTGTTCTAGCTGTCGTCATCTATTACGTCATTTATTTACCTTCATGCGACTCCTTCGCGACGCGATCGTTTATTAATCTCGCGAAGTATTGCTATCGCGATATTCTGTCCCTACATCTTGCCTCTTCTCATGTCTTCTCTGCGAAGAAGAGAATGTCATGAGAACCTATATTTTAAAGTGCATAGAATGCTTATCTTTATCTTGCGATTGTTTATTTTCACTCGTTTTGTTTGTGTACGGAATTTATTACAGGTGTTTCTTCTTCCACTCTTTTCTTGACACGTCTCTTTCAACCGATTATTCTTAACCATTCACGTCCCTTCTCTCATTAAATGCATTTGTTTTCTCGAGAACTCTCTTCTCTATATATAGTTTTCTCCTCTTTCTCTTCTTCTCTTTTTATTTTCCCTCTGCAACTTTTCTTCACCTTTCTCCTTCCGCAATTTGCGCTTCTGCTACTGCTTCCTTTTCAATTCTTCACTTTCCCCTTCATTCCTATACTCTGATAATGGCTTCACTTGGTCGTACATACGCTCCTCATTTATTGATATTCAAAAGAAATTACGGGAAAAAGGTTTCACTTTATCTACCATTCCACATCAAGAATCCTCATCTATGCTTTACGCAAAATTATTTTACGATCATCAATGTGATGATCGGAGAATTATAGTCTCGCTAGGTCAACTCCTCGCAGGCTCCCCATTCCTTTGTATAATCCCAAAATACCATTATTTTATGAAATTCTTGCTCACGAGAAATTCTCGCGGGCTATTTATCAATTGAACGGCGATTGTATTCGCTTTGATGCTTGAATTCGCCTCTCGTGGTGCTTAGTAAAGGATCTTTATATCGACAATGTTAGAAATCCCCAATTTGCGAATATACCAATAGTTTCTTGAGAAGTATCTTGTGGATAATTTCTTTGCAAATTATTCGATCATAACTATGAGAAACGATAAATCTCGGCTGGGGCGTTCGATTGAAGAAAAATGATAATGTTGATCTTGACAAACCGCTTATGAAGGACATTGGTAGCATTCGGGTAAAAATAATATCCCTCTCTACTCCAAGGATGTAAAGTGGTGGGTTGTTCCTCTCCTTCTGAGTGGACCTTATATCGCGAGTTCAAATGTACTCCCGACCAATCTCGCGAATTATCGTCCTTGGGAATTTAAGTGGCACGAGAAGACAAAAGAGGTATATACATATCATTCATTTTAGATTTGCTTTGCTATGTCTTCCATTTCTTTCCTTCATTAACTTTTTAGAAAAATTTTAGGTCATCGAATGAGAAAGAAATACAAAGAGGATCCTCAGCCAAATATCCTGGCGATACTTCGATCACTCACGGATGAAGTAAGAAACATTTTCTTTTGTTATTTTAAACAATATTGTTGCCTCTATTTCTTATCTTTATTCGTATGTGAAGATTGGTGTTGAAGAAGTTGAAATCGCAAAGATTAATGATGGAGAAACTGAAGGCTACGAAGGCTAAAGGCAAGAACAAGGCCATTTCTCGCAAGGACAAATCTTCTTCGCCCATCCTCCAAAAGACGGAGACTCCAACCTCCTTCACATTCTAATTCCCAATCTAGCGAGAATTCGGAAGATGAAAATGAGATTGGCACCTCTTACTACTAAGGGAAGTCATTGAGATACTTACTGCTATGGCGCTTTTATCTAATGTCTTTCTGATTCTATGCAAGGTTTTGGCGATAGCAACTTGTCCGCTACTTGCGAAACTATCGCTAAGATCTGTGATGCCCGTTGTTGGAGGATATCGAGTCTTTTCGCGGAGTTTCTCGAACAATAACACCCAGCCTTTTAAATGCTCTCAATGCTTTGGTATGTTAACACCTCTTTACCTCTTTGTGACTCCGCTCTTATCTTTAATTATTTCTCTATATATATATTTTTTTATTTTTTTTTTACAGTCTGGGAGAGCTGCTTTTGTTGCTTGCCTCGGACCTTGAGAGAGAGACGCAACAACCTTGAAAAGAAGAACTTGCAATTGAGCAAGAGGGTTCGAGAACTAGAAATTGGGGCTGCGTCATCTCGCGAGAAGGATGACCGGATTAAACAATTGGAATCTGAACTTACTTCACAACAAAATAGAGTATCTACTCTTGAAAGCGCAAAAATAAAGCGACTTTATGGTATAACAATTTTATTCCTCGATTTCTTTTATTTTACCATTTACCTTTCTTTGCCTAATTTACTATTTTCGCAGAGACATATATAACCTCTCTGAAGAGTCCATTCTTCTTCATTCATTTCCCAGAGCCCATGGATGATGATGTACTCCTTGCTCGCCTCAATGAATCTCTAAGTAGTTCTTCAAATGATGCTAACCTTCTTTCATTAAAGGATCTTCAATCCAAACATCATCTCTTAAAAATCGAGCATAGATCTAGTTTAAATTTGGCTAATCTTTTTAAACGAAAGTTCGTTGACTCCAAGAAGAAGACCAAAACTTTAAGGAAGAAATTTAGTGATCTTATAGATGAGAAAGATCGCATTACTAACAAGAGGTGCACAGAGGCATTAGCAAAATTTCAAAAATCTCTCCTTGATGTGCAAGTTGAGCGAGATGAACTCCTTCGTCGAATACCATGCTTAGCGAGCGAGAAGACCAAATTCGTTCACTTCTTGTCATAAATAATGATGATGAATTTGCACGGGCTGCGAAGGTTTTAGATAACGCTAGAAATAACTTAGGTGTTGATGTTAGTCTTCACACCGAGCAAAATACCTTAATCAAGGATATGATCTTTGAAAGAGAAGGTTGTTTGTTATACTTCTTTACTTTTCTGTTATTTTTTTCCCTTTTGTATTATTAACATTAATTCATTTCCTCATGTTTTCAGAATCTGAAAAGAGATTTTAGACAAGGATTGGAGAACTTGAAGCCGAAAAAGAGCGTCTCGCAAAGGATCTCTCTCTTCGCGAGAACAGATATTCAAAATTGAAGCAGCAATTCCAAACTACGGTGGCGAATTTTAATAATGATGCTGTTCGTTTTCGCAATCAAGCTATGGAAATAGTTTGTAAGGATCACAACATCCCTCTTCATTCATATCCCTTTCTCGCCAAGAAGTTCCCGAGAACTTGCTGTCTCGAGATGTTTATGATAGTGAAGCTAATGAAGAAGAAGAATCTGGTGACGAGAATGATGGAACCACAGAACCAGATGAAGAAGAAGAATCTGCAAAGAAATAACTTCTCTTGTAATATATCTTTGACTATTGAATGTAAACTTCAACTTTTGCTTCCTTTGTTCAAATATATTAATCAAACAACCCTTCTTTATAATTATAACTTCACACTTGCCTCTGCCTCTGTTCATAAGATATAATCAACTTTGCGAGTTAAATAATATAATCATTCTCGCGAGATATATATATCATTTTTTTTTTTTTTTTTTTTTTTTTTTTTTATTTTTTTATTTTTTTTTTATTTTATTTTTTTGAATACCCCCGCGACAAGATCGCAAGATATCTTCATGGATTAAGAAATCTATTGATCTTGCCTTATCATTATTTGTGTGGTCTTATTATGCCTTCCTAAGTAAAGGTCTTATTTTGCCACCCCTCATTGCGACAAGGTCGCGGGACGTCTTTACATTTTCATGTAATGACCCATTGATCTTGTCTTATCGTTTCTTAAGTATTTTTGCCTCTGCAGGATATTGTATTTGCGACAATATGACAGGTTTAAATGTTCTTGCGACCATAAAATCCCATGACATTGTTGTCTTTGCGACGAAATCGCGGGACGTTCTTACACTTTCATGTAAAAACCCATTGATCTCGTCTTACCCTCGCGTTAATATTATTGCCTCTGCGGGATCATTGCACAAATATGACAAGCCTAAATTCTCTTGCGAGAATAAAGCCTCATGACATTTGCGTCTTTTGACACTTATCAGCTCCCTAATGGAGGGTGCCGCCCTTATCTTCTCCCTGGTTGCCCCTTCAAGGAGGCGTACATCGGCCATACAAGACTAGCTCCTCCCATCCGGTCTTAACAACAACCGGTTGTTTTCGCACCTCTTATCCCTTATACCTATATGGTTTATGGTTACGAGACTGCACCCTAAGTGGAGTTTTCTTCGGGCCGAGTGCAGCATGTGCCAAGACTTGTCAAGAGTGGTAAGGAAGTTCCATGCTCCCCGCACTCTTGACTCAACCGTGTACCTCGGCGCCTTGGTCATACACGACTCCTTGGGAAAGACCCTCGGGCGTCCAACCGGGTATAACCTTATATATATAGTTGGAAATCCAAGGTATCTCCCCCGGATAGGCTTTCATGGGCCCCAAATTTCCATGACCCAGGTTTCAGGAGCGGTGTAACCTTCCACCTGAGCCATGTTAAGAGATACCCCCTTATATGACGTACTTTAGGTCTTACATTTGCCTCTTGCGAAATATCATTCGCGAACTAGGGTGTACGCCATAAAGGTTTGTCCCATTCACTCATTCATTCATTTTATCAATTTATTCAATCATTTGTCTGCGAAGGTATCGCACAATCTCATTTCCATTATTCAATAGATTTGAATACATTCTTCATGGCGAGATTCTCAAACAATGTTTCCACAACCATCATCTCTGCTTCTCATCCTTATCATGCTTTCATCACTAAATTGTTATCTTTTCTCACAATTATTCATTTTTTACACCTTTTATTCTTACTTCCTTCTCCTTAGCATCATTCCACCATTTCAATGTCTCCTTTGCATCATGATACTCGGTTATTTTTGTGCAGTCACTTCGCAGCATCTCTTCTTCTTTTGTTTCTATGGCATCTACCATTAATCTTTCTTTTCTTTGTTCATCCTGTACATTCTTCCTCCAACCTTTCTTTTTTGCTGTTCTCTCTTCGTAGTTTTCTACATCCACCTCATAACACTTTTGCCCCTCTGTCCAATCTCCTTTTATAATCCCAACACCGCTAGGATGTGGAAATTTTATGCACTGATGGTATGTCGAAGCTATACCCAGAATTTCATGAAGCCATGGTCTTCCAATCAATGCATTGTAGGGAGATTCCACATCAACTACACAAAACAAAATATCAGTTGATAACCCCTGCAAGGGTATCCTCATGTGCACTTCTCCTTTGGGCTTGTTCGCGGTACCATTGAAGCCATATATTTTGTATGTTGAAGGAATCAAGTCTTCATCTCTCCCTCCCATAGTTTTGTAAGTATGGTAGAAAAGAATGTTGACTGAACTGCCAGTATCGATCAATATTCTATTGATTGCCCAACAAGTTTCCGCTTCATCATCTTCGCCATCAATAGGTTTTGGATTAATTTCCAGCTTCACAACCAAAGGACTATCATGTACTTCTCTTCCTTTGGGTACTTCTTCAGTAGAAAGAAATAATCTGCAATTGCCACTCTTTTAGCCTGCGATGTCTTCGCAACACTCATCACTTCTTTATCATCAGCATCCCTCGCGAAAACTCTACTAAGTACAATGTCATGAAAATCTTCAATAGTGCGGTATGAGTGGACAATGGAGTTGCAAAACAAATTTTTAGCCTTTGTCCCAACTTCTATAACAAATGTTTCTTTTCCCTTCGCCGGTGGGGGTGGTAAATGTTGAACTTTCTCTTCTTCCTTTAAAAAGTGATTTAACTTTCCCTGATCAATCATTCTTAGGATAATTCTCTTGATGTTTCTGCAGTCATTTGTTAGGTGCCCATGAAAGCGATGGTAAGAACAGAACTCATGACTTCTATCTCCAGGTGGTGGCTCACTTCCCATGTTCCATGGTCTTTGGTATATTTTCCATCAAAAGTATTGCTTCCCATATCTTTTCCACACTGGCATTCAATGGCGGCATTTTAATTTCCTCCCACACTACTCTGCGACTTCGCTGTCCTCTATGATAATTCTGCCTCTGGCCTCCATAAGTCTCTTGCGAATTATACCTTTGACCTCCATAGGTTTCTTGTGGTTGATCAAGTCTTTGAATTTTATTGTTTCCGCCACGGTTGTAGAAATTTCTTTCTCTTTCAAACTCTTCTTGATCACGACTTCCCATAGCTACTAACTTTGGTTCTATATCAACTGCTTTTCTTTCTTGTTGACCTTGCGATGTGCTCGCCACTTTGTGTGTACTAATTGAGGTAATAAACTTCCATTCGCGACGCTAGAATTTGTGTTAAACTCTTTTGGATAAGATTCCATCTCGTTCGTCTTTCTTCTAAAGCGATATATTCTTCACCGGAGTTCTCGTAATTCGATCATTGTAATTGTATTCTTGACTCTGAAAACACGAACATACATTAGATTGGTTGCGAACATAGCATTTATGAATGACGAGTATGAGATATCTTTCATCTACTCTACCGGCCATCTCGCTGCACATCGTCTTCCATCTGACAGTTAAATGTCTCAAACTCTCGCCCACTCTTTGTTTTAGTCCAAATACATCTTCAATGCCAGGTCGCGAAGAGTTGTTACTTATATACGCCCCTAAGAATATAGCACAGTAAATGATTGAATGATGTAATCGTATTCCTTGGTAAACCCTCAAACCATTTCAATGCTTCTCTGTTAAACTTGACGCAAAGTATTTGCATAATATAGCGTCATGGTTTTCCCATTGTAACATACATCTCACATAAGCCTTGATGTGTTGTCTTGCACAAGTGGATCCATCAAAAATCTTTGGTTACTTATTTGGTAAGTTGCATTTTGGGGGTATTCCTCCTAATTGCACTTCTAATGTAAAAGGATTTTTCGCAGCCTCGGCGATAGCTTCATCTAACCTGTCTTCTTCCCCTTCTCTTCTCTGTTCAATATTCCTCTCATCTCTCGCCAATTCTCGCAGAATTTGTTCGTTTGCCTCGAGATTTGAATCTCTTTTGGTCGCTTTAACTCTGCTTCCCTCCTTCTCCGTTCGTGTCTACTTTTTGTATTCTTTCATATTCTTTATCGATATCTCCATTGTTGCGATCTCTCTCGCGCCTCCTCTCTCTATTGTCATGATTATTTTGCCGAATCGCCTCTTCCAATTCTCGATTTTCCATTTCTCTCTCAATCTTTCTCTCGCGGGTTAGACGTGCTTGTTCGGTATAATGCTTTTCAATATCATCTTCAATTTCCTTTTGTTTCCTTTGTGTTTCTCTCCCATGTAGAGTTCTTCTTCTTTCTTCTGATTTTCTTCATTAATTGGGTTACCCCTGTCTTCGAGGTTGTCTATCTTCTTGATTTCCATCATCGTGATTGTTCACCAAAATATAACGATTTTCTATCAATTCTCTCTCTTGCGACCTTCCTGCCTTGATTTAACTCTCTTTCCAAATTTTCCTCATTAATATTTTACTGGGTAATACTCTTCTCTCATTTTCTCTGCTAAATCTGATCTCGATCCATTACTACTTCTCGAACTTCTATTTTGCAGCCTCCTATTTTCCATCCTCAATTCGTGGTTTTGCCTTGTCGGTTCGCGCGTTCTTACGCTTCTAACCGCCTTTCTTCGTGTATTGTCTCCTCGCGCTTCTAATGCCGCGATTTCTTCGTTTCCACGAATTGTTTCTCCCATCTCTTCTCGATTTCTCTCTTCATGTCTATCATTCATCAATTGTTGTATTTCTTCTCTTTCTTCCGTAGAATCTGATCTCCATGTATGCACGCTCACTCTATCATAATCGATTACTCTGTTTAGTGGTGGTTGAATTGGTGGTTGTGTTGATGGTTGAATTGGTGGTTGTGTTGATGGTTGAATTAGTGGTTGTGTTGATGGTTGAATTGGATCTTCTTCTCCATTTCTTGCATCTATCCTTGATGGTTCACCTACTTCATTTCTTCTTTCTTCCACTAATCTTCCACTTCTCCTTACGATCGTTGGTAGTTAAGTGCATTCTTTCTCCTAGCCATTTCTCAATTTTGGTAATTTGTTAAAAATTATTCAAGATTTCTTTTTTGTTATCCCTAATAATTCACAAGGTTGATCTTCTTCAGTCCCTGTTTCTAGCGCATATGTAGTTGCTAGATTTCCTACACTACACCCCTCACTCAAATCTGCTAAATCAACTCATTTGAAGATGAAGAATGATATGTTTATTAATTGTTTTCTTGAAAGATTTACAAAGAAATATAGAACAAAGCTAAAGAAATTACAATCACCCTTAACTTTCTCTCTCCTAATGACTTGTTTCACAATTCAAAAAGACCTCTCCTTCAACAGACTTACTCGACCCTTTATATAGGGTATTACATAGTGGATGACAGCTATACTGTCCCTTATTTTCGGAAACGTCTCGCGAATGCTCGCGAATGTACAACTGTTTGCCTTCGCGTCACTCTTAAATCTCGCCAAGTCTTCACACTTTCCTCATGTTCTAACTGTCGTCATCTATTACGTCATTTATTTACCTCCATGCGACTCCTTCGCGACGCGGTCGTTTATTAATCTCGCGAAGTATTGCTGTCGCGATATTCTGGTCCTACAACTATGGTTTTGGTTTGGAGGTCTACGACACGTGAGTCCCCTCCGTACGGTCGTCTCCTCAATTCCTTAAAAACCAGCAAATCGTTTTTCCCCATTCACAGCTATATTATATAACAAATCTTGATACATAGATGATCCATCAGACCAATCAGAAAAAACAAAAACAAAAAACCTAAAATCATAAAACTCATGATTTTTCTATTGAAAGCATTAAAAACTAATTACACAAACCCAACTCCACTTGAAAAATCTGATATCTCAGATTAAATCCGAGCAAATCTAGGTTTGGAGATGAAGAATATGGAAGAAAAGCAGTTCTGGATAGTTATTTGGAAAATACGGTTACGCGGAGAAGGGAGAGAAAAAAAATGCCAAATATACCAATCTTTTTTATGATAACCTAATACTTCATTGCATACACATAGATCAAATTGGATAAAGCAGTTTCATTTTTATTTTATTTTATTTTATTGTGTGTGTTTATCCTTGGGGAAATTACAAAACGGGCTTACTTTTTAGTTTGTGTTTACAAACTAATCATACTTTTCCTTTACAAAATGGTATTTTCCCATCCGATTTCACAATTTCTATAAAGGGGTGTTATCTTTTCCCAAAATACCCTTCTCATTTATTTTATTTTATTATATTTATAAGGTGACTTTGTCTTGTTAGAATCTTCTTTTAATCATGTACTTATACAATACGGAGATAAAACTCTTACTATTCTTGGTTTAGGTGGACCGAGCAAGCTGTTTTTTTTCTTCTACATATTGTCGCATATGCATTACAAAAATTGATCTTGAGTTCTTCTCTTCATATGATACTTCACTTCTTTCGCGTTTTTAGATCGATCTTCATTGATTTTCGATGATTCACCTAACATGAGCCATAAAATAGAAAACAATAGTAATACACGGTAAAATGCGAGAAGTCTAACGAGAAGAGCTATGAATTCGACATTGCAATTATGTAACTGAAGCACTTATCGTTGTGAATAACCAATAAAAAGGTTTAAGAATGAAATGGCATAAAATAAAAATTATTCACGGTACCATTTATCTTTTGATAAACACTGTGTTATTCATGAGAATATTGTTATTCTCCATTAGGTTGAGTATTAGGATTCTTTTTTCAACAACTTGATTGAGTATAGTTTCCTCAAATTTGTTATTTATAGTTTGACTATAATTAGGAAAAAATATATTTTTTAGCAGTTTTTACTATAATGCTCTTATTTTATGAAAAAACAAGAATAATTTAAAATTAAATTGGTATTAAGGCACTCTTTTGTATTTGGAAAAAAAATATAAAGTTTGGTCAAGCATTGTTTAAGTATGAATGGTACCTTAAATCAACCTTGTATATACATGTAACTCATCTCACAACATACCTTTCACGAAGAAAATTTTCATTAAATAAGTGGTTTACAGTTGAAAATAAAATAAAATAAAGATTTATTTTGTAAACATGTCGTATGTTTGATAGCTAATTATGGTCTGGACAGTTGATGTATTAGGGTCATTTGATGACTTTGGCTGTCTAGTTTGTTACGAGAATGCCCTTATGAAGTAATTGAATAATAATTTGTTAGAGCATAGCTCGGTTGAACCCACCAGGTGTTGGTATGTCAAGTTTGGTTGTCATATTTTAGTATCAAAACTCATCTAGAGATTAGTAACGACTACAAGGAGTTTGGTTGTCATATGTGAAGAAGTAACGACTACAAGGAGAACACATCCTTCCACTTGAGATTAGTAATATTGACTTGATTTTGTTTTCATTCCTAACGTATCTTTCAAGTCGAATTATATTGAAAACATAACATGCGAAGCTGTATATAAATAATACTCTAGTGGTTAGACTTGGTCATAACATTATGATCAAAGTGTCAAGGAATCTATATAATTATGATGTATAAATGTTTATATTTTGGAACTTCGTAAATACGACATCAACATAATCTTTGTATATAGTCTCTTGATTATGTGTAAGATATGGGCATGATTTCACCCTAGGAAACAATGTTTTATAACATGTTTAAAATAAGTACATATATGAACTTGTTTCATAATCAAAAGGAAATCATGATTGGTAAGGTTCTTTATTGAATATCTTTTGAATGACCAATATAAGATGACAAGGTAGATACTATCTTAACTTGTTGAGATTTGAGGTATAACCGGTCATAGCCTATATGATGTGGCATGTTGTAATCGGAAACAAGCTACTTTGTGAAGCAGGGTGTAACCGGTCATAAGCTACATTGGGAAGTTAGTTGTAATCGGTCACAAGCTACCTTTTGGAAGCATGGTGTAGCCGGTCACAAGCTAATTTGGGAAGTTAGTTGTAATCGGTCACAAGTTTCTCTGGGAACCAATGTGTAGCCGATCACAAGCTCACTCAGGCGTAACCGATCACAAGCTACCTCTGGGAAGCAAGGTGCAACCGGTCACAGCCTGGTTTGTAAAACATGTTATAACCGATCACAACTTACATTGCGAGGTTGGTACAACCGATATCAAGAAGCAAAACCGAGTTTCCAATATTCACATATCTCTTTATGTTTTCTGTGAAGCTTGGGATAACCCCATCCAAACTGTTTCAGAAAATACACATTTAGTAAAAAGATGATTTATGCTTTCACTGACCGTGTTATTGCATAAGGGATATTAAATATCAATAGGGGTATGTCTTCCCAATATCTCCCTAACAGGCAGACAATCACTTAAGGTTTTCCATAAGAAAATTTTAACTCTAGGCATTATGTGTAGATTCCAGATACCTTTCCATTTAACAGGAACATTAACATGATTCCTATCACATAAGAAATTATAGGCGAGACTTTACGAGACCGAGCCATCCCTAGTACCTATCCACTCCATAGTATCTTTCTTAGCGGTATCACAAATAGGTTCAAGCAACTTAATGCTCTTGACAGTGTCATTGTCGAAAACAATATGAATCAGATTAAGATTCCATTTACCTTGGGTGTTAATTAAATCAGAGACTTTAGAGACTAAATGCATGCAATTATTATTCTTTGGTTTAGGACTTTCACCTTTAGGTAATCATTTATTTGACCAGATCTCTATGTCTTTACCATTACCTAACAACCAACAATGATTTTCTCTAATAATATCTAGACCCTTACAGATACTAGTCCATACCCAAGACTTAACAGATTTTCTCTTATACTTAAGGGGTTCAGAGTTTGGAAAATATTTATGTTTAAGAATGATGCGTCGGAGTTTATCTGGGTTCTCAATCAAGCACCACGTAAGTCTAGTAAGCAAAGCTAGATTAAATTTATAAGGACTTTTAATTCCTATACACTTCAAATTAGAAAATTATCAATAAATTCGACTGCTCCCCCTCTCTCTCTCTGCTCTCCCTCTTCAGAATAAAATCCTTCCAAACCCTAGCCACTTCTCGCTCGGATTTGGTCATTTCTCGGCCAAATCCGAGTGGGGATTTCATTTTATCTCTTTATTTTGTTGTGGGTTTACAGTTTTCTGTAAGGTTTATCTTGGTTGGTAATGATATTGTTAGCTTTTGACCCTTTCTCCTCTGCCTTTTTTGAATTCTCAAACCCTAAATTTGTTCTCAATTGGTGATGATCAGTGGCGGAACCGGACATCGGGTACGGGGAGGGCTTGATATTTTTTTTGGGCTGGCTTAAGCGTAAAATTGACACACATAATATGATCCAACTCAAAATAAGCTATAAAATAAATGGTTTTTTGACTTGTTAGGGTTGGCTTAAGCTAGCCCTAGCCATCATGTAGTTCCTCCCTTGGTGATGATAGCAGTCTTTTTTCAGAAATCAGTTATGCTTGGGGCTATTTGGCGTGGAAATCTTGGGGGGTTTTCCATGTTTGGTCTACTGGTGTGGGAATCTTGGGGGTTTCTTCTGCTTTGCTTAGGTTAATGGTAGATCTGTTTGGGGAGAAAAAAACTTATGCGTTTTTCGGCAAACCGCTAGATCTTCTCCTCAATAGTCTGTTTTTCTTCAAGTTCAGAAGTTCAATTAAGAAACAATATTCATTAATATTTTTGTTTATATATATGGAGTTCACTCGGTTTGGAATCGTTATATGTTTGAGGGTTGATTTCTCTTGATTTGGTTGTTATTTTTCAATCTTCAAATTGATTGCGCTTGCTAACGTTTGCTTGTGTCCGACGGGTTTCATGGCTTGCGAAGCAGCAACGGGGGCAACAGAGGCGGCATCGTGACAAACAGTGGGTGGTCATGGTTGCTATCTTTCTAGGGTTCCTGTTTTTTAGGGTTTTGAAATGATATTAGGTTGTTGGGCTTGAGTCATATTGGTGACAATATTTATCCATTAGGCTTCTAGTTCTATGTTGGGTTATTACGTAGCAACTTTAATAGGGTTTTTTTACAATTTTATTGTGAAAAACGTTTTCAGGGGCAGTTTATGTTGGGGCTATTATTAGCTACTTTAATAGGGTTTCTTCGCAATTTTGTTGTGAAAAACATTTCCAGGGAAACATTTTACATTTAAATGTAATGCGTAATATTACCTTATTTATAAAATTATCTTTACCAAGGAACAAAAAAAAAAGAAAATTATCAATGAAGAGATGGTCATCTAAAAATCTTCTGTGAGGGGGCTAAGATGAAATCACAAAAACATTAATTGTTATTAATTAATGCTAGTTCCCAATTATTGTATCCTCCATCAACACTACAGAAACGGCTAACAAACGGCCTCCTGTGATCACTGACCAGATCAAAACACCAAACATGTAGTAGCATTAGGAAAGAGGAAATGATTGACTACGGCAACTTCATAACTTGTTTGAGAAGCTACGAGAGATGTCGCGCCCACCAATATATTTGACCAGTCAAAGATGTACGACTTCAGTAAAATCATCCCATTTTATTATTTTAGGCCTCGGTGTCCAACTAGTCAAGGGATCAGGCTGTCCCGCCTAAAACCCCAGGGGCAGTAAATGTTCAGAACAGGTGTTATGGTGAGGGCAAAAATCCTTCAAAATTTCATATTTCTATAGGCTTGTAAAAAAACTCCATTACGAAGGAGAATATTCCATGCCTAACTCATATTTTGCTCAACCGCAAACAACAACATTTCAATCATTTATTTTCCCACCGCTCAATTGGAAGCGTACTCAACAATCCAAATACGTATTTATGTTCATATGCAGGTAGGTATACGTATAAAGAATCCAAAAGAGATACGGGTTTTTCCTATGCAGGTACCATGTCATCTTAGAGTATGTTTTAAGTCAGAATTTGATAATGTATACGAAAAGAAAATGAAAAAAAAAAACATAAAAATTTAGAACAATAACATCATACTCTGTTTCTTCATGTAGACTTTTCATGTAATACAAGAAAACAAACACATCAGTAGAAGGTTTAAGTGTGGTGAAACGTCTAAGCTTTGCTCAACAGTACAATCATAAGAATATGGAGATGGAGAGAGGTCGGGTTGCCCCACTTGCACTCAAAACCCTTCCTCTCTCTTTTTCACTTCGGATTGGATGTCGAACAAATATTTTTCTTTCCTTGCATGTTTAGTTTTTAAGCACTTTCCCATTGCTATCAAATGTAGGTTGATTGTCCCAAAGTAGAAGGCTATCAAATGTAGGTTGATCATTGAACGCGTTAGGCTCGTTGATGGAACTTTAAAGGCTGACTAGTGGTTGAGATCATATCTGTGTGTATGCGGTGAATAGGCTTTTTACACTGGAACAGTTTAGGATTTCTTGCAGTGTGGGCCAGGCCAAAAGTGCATTTCTCATTGCATAACCGCCTCCGAAAATGATTTATTCTTCTGCAAGCTATTATGTTTATCTCTATTATTTATTTATAAAACATGTAATAGGATTGTTACCGAAACTTGAGATCCAAGCAACCTATTATTGTATTTCAGGTATAGTGTAAAAACATTTTTTAATTCTCCTTTATCCTCTTTGTTTCTTCTCAATTTCAATTTCTTGCAAGAGTTACAAAAAAGACATGTGAAGAAGGATATCAGTAATAATTCAATCATCATAGAAAAGGTAAAGGAATTCGACATATTCCTTTCCAATACTCGAGAACAACTAGGAGGTTGGGACTGGAAAAAGATATATTCAATCTTTAAGAGAAACAAGCTAACTATTGTACTTGTTTTGTTTTGTTCTTTTTTTTTTTTGGGTTTAATTTTCTTTGGATTTTCTTTATCTTCTGTAGGTTTTTGGAGAAGCAGCAGTACTGGAAGAAACTACAGAGAATAATAATAATAATAATAATAAGAGGAAGCAGATAAAAGAGATGACATGGTTTAATGGCTGTGAGGAAGAACGAGCTATCGATACAAGCTCAATATCTGACATTACAACCACTACTGCACCGCCGCCCGAAGCAGTACTGGTAACTGTAAGCGAAGAGAAATCTGAAAAGAGAGATCAAGGGAAAAGTTGCCCATCATGCGGTTATCAGATGCAATACCAAGAACAGGTACTATTAATCATAACTTTGATTTCGTTATAATTTTTGTATAGTTTTGAATAGAAATGGTTTTTAATTAATTATGTGTAATGGATGATGATACAATTAGGCGGGAATTAATGATTTGCCGGGGTTACCAGCTGGTGTTAAGTTTGATCCAACAGACCAAGAGATTTTGGAGCATTTGGAAGGGAAAGTAAGAACTGACATTCATAAGCTTCACCCTCTCATCGATGAATTCATTCCTACACTTGAAGGAGAGAATGGAATTTGCTATACTCATCCTGAGAAGCTGCCAGGTAACTTAATTAATTTGATTTTCGGTTAATTAGGTGTCGATTGATTTACGAGTTTGAGTGTAATTCAAGTTACATTATGTCTTGTATGATTAATTTGTGTACACGCATTTGTGTAACATGTATACAACAGCATTTGCCTCCAACTATGGTTTACACTTATCAACTTTAACCTGGTGATATGTAGAACATTGCTTACAGTTGATGAATTAAGTTTTGTGTATTCATGCTCTTTATGTTTCTGTGCTGAAATAGGGGTGCGAAAAGACGGGCTGATTCGTCATTTTTTTCATCGGCCATCCAAGGCTTACACAACTGGTACTAGGAAGCGGAGGAAGGTTCACACAGATGAAGATGGAAGCGAGACTCGATGGCACAAAACTGGCAAAACTAGAGCAGTTTTAGGTGCTGGGAAGGCGTTAGGGTACAAAAAAATACTTGTGCTATACACAAATTATGGCAAACTGAAGAAACCTGAGAAGACAAACTGGGTTATGCATCAATACCATCTTGGCAATAATGAAGAAGAAAAAGATGGAGAATTAGTCGTATCAAAAGTGTTTTATCAAACACAGCCAAGACAGTCTAATAATTCATCGACCGAGCTCATCAAAGATGCGGTTCCAATTAACAAGAAAGGTATTGCTCCTCCTAATCTCAAGAATATAATGAACACTGGCAGTGTTGAATTCTATAATCAATCGTCACTAGTCTCTTATGATAAAGAAAGCGGCCTCGGCAGAATCGGTCCATTACCTTTACAACCACCTCGTCTCATACCAAATTTCATCGTTCGCTCCTCCGATGGGTCTCAGTTTCATCAGTAAGAGTCGAGCTCTGGAAAGTGTGCATATGCTTTTGATGAGGGTGATATATGTACTGAATTACTACTATTGGACACTTAGACAAACAGAAGTAGGCAACGGTAAAGAAGAAAAGATGAAGAAAGAGTCGATCATGGATGGTAACAATCGTAGGTATTTGTTCTGTCAATGATGAAATAAATTAGTTACTGGCATTTTTATTAGAAGACGAAAAATAAAGAACAGGGAATATATTCATGTTGTGTAGAGAAAATATGAAAAATGAAACAGTAATTTTTTAGAGTATTTTTCCTTTGATATTGTTTGTGCTTTTTAACATAAATGCAGGTTTCTACATGTGATGGTATGAAGTTCAGTGTACTATGATTGATACGCAACCATACCCTCTGCAGTGTTGTCTTGCCATTTGTAAGTTTTTTAATGGACAATGAGAGCAGGATCATCATTTGACAGCTGAAAACTTGAAACTGAATAAATTCCACGCACCAACTTACAACAATACAAATGTTAAAATCAACAAGCAAATTCTGATCAAAAAAAAAAAAGACAAACAAACAATAACCGACCTACATTCAAAGGTCTTCACTCTCACAAAATTTGAGTAACGACTGAGAGTACTTCATCATAACTAGATTTGAATAAAACCACAAAGCAATTGAATTACACTAGGAAAACACGGAAGAAGAAGAAAAAAATCAGACTGCAAGTGGAACAAAGACATAAATGTCCATTACAATAAGCAGTATTTTGCAACCAGACATGCTTAAACGGTGCCCAATATACAAAAGGTAAACCAGCTATAGGGATTCCCAATTCTTTTGTTAGATGTGGAAGGTGAACAAATCAAGATGCTTTAGTAGATTACAGTGCCTACTATACAAACCACAAGTTAAGAGGCAGGCAGCACTACTTTTGAAGAACAAGTCTCTCGTAGAGGGCAACTATTTCCTTCTTATTAGGAGTCCTCAACTGAAGTAAATCTGCACCAAAACCATGTTTTGTCAGCTCTTGCTTCAGTTTAGTCACAGTAAACTTCGTATAATCCTCTGACCCAGTATGCTGACTACTCTGGCCATCATCGTCATCACCCTTGAAAACTGAACCCCCATCCTCTGCCTGCTCCATGTTTTTGAGAGGACTGGTTGTGCTCTTTGACCTCTTCCTTCCTTTACTTCCCTTGCCATCAATGTCCATATCATGGACAGATTCCATCCCCATATCATAGTTTTCTGACCTCATTCGTTTTCCATGTGAAGCAGTTCTAAGTTTGCTGTCCAGAGCAGTTTCATTCAGCCGAACCGAAGTCAATTGCTGTTGTAGTAAATCAAGTTTACTTTGAGTAGATTGTAATTGCACAGATAAGGCTTCTGCCCTGTTGTTCGCTTCTGCTCGGGCAGTTCGTTCAGTCTCAAGCAGTTGTTCAAGCACATGTACATTATCCATCCTCTGCTCATTGTTGTACTTAAGTAACGATTCGATTTCCTTTTCCCTTTCTTCAACCCTCGCCTCCAGCTGACTGACTTTTGACACAGCATCCATTTCGGCAGCACGGACCCTCTGAACTTCTTCCATCAAGTCAGTCTTCATCCTCTCAAGATTCTCAATCTGCCTTTCACCTCTTTCAATTTGTGTAAGTCTTTCCATTGCCACTCGCTGAACTTCCGTCTTTTCCCTCTGCGCAATCGCGGCTTCTGCTCGCGCTTTATCAGCCATTTCAACTGCTTTCTTTGCGGCAGTTTCAGCAATTTTACACCTTCCCTCAACTTCCTCTAATCTTTTAAACTCAGAATTGTATTTTTCCACCAGATGGCTCTTTTCCTGTTGCAGAATCCTGGCTTCTTTTTCAGATGATTGAGCTTGCTCCTTCACAGAATCTAGCTTCTCAATCAATTCCTTGATTTGACGCTTCAGAGACGATGATTCAGAGTCATAGCTCCTCACTTTTGATTCAGCAGCCTGTGAAGAGAAACAAGAGATATTTAAATTATTGAAGGCATGCCATTACTGAGTCATACGATTATCCATTTAAGGGAATACAGGTCAGAAAGAACCTACCTTCAATTCTAAACTCAGTGTGGTCATCCGTTTTTCAGCATGTTCAATCCTTGCTACCTTGTCCTTGATCTCCTCATCCTGTAGTTCAGAAGTTCAAGCAAGGAAATAAAATAAGTAATCAGTATTGCCTCTGTTACGACATAAAAAAAATATTAAGAAAATCAAAATTTCGACAGCTAAATTACTAGATTTAGTTATCAAGAGATGGAAAAACCTCACCTTATCAGCCAAAATGTCAACGTATTCCGCCCTAATATTATCTTCTCTAGTCTGGGCCTCCTTATTTGTGCGCTCTTGTGCTGTTGCTGCCTTCTCCAAAGCAGCTTTGGTTTCCCGAGCAGCAATATTGAACTTTTCCTTCCAACTTTTTGCTTCATCTTGAGCAGATTCAGCCTGTTCACGAGCTGCAGCTAACATAGCCGGTAGCACTAGCCCTGGACTGAAGAGTGGCTAATTCTGCATGTGCCAGATCTTCTTCCTCTCTTAGTTTTGAAGAGGCTTGCTCATATTTTCTTTTCCACTCGGCAGAATTTTGCCTGGCGGAGTCCTGGGCTTTTGATAAGGTTGAGCACCTCTCTTCAAGTGAGCTGCATTTACTCTGCAAATTAGTGATACGGCTCATATACTCATCTCCAAGAGACTTCTTGTCATTGATGGCATCCTCAAAACGCCTCAAATATTCTGCTTTACTCCTCTCACTTGCTTCGAGTTGCTTGTTAAGCAATCCCATCCTGTCTTCAATTGAGCGGCATTTAAGCATAGCAGTACTCTTCTCTGAACCAATTTTATCTAATTGCTTCTTTGCTAAGTCAAGTATCGGGCCTTCCAAACTGCATAATATGGTGTCTTTAGAAAGACTTCAAGGTTTAAAGGAAACAAAAAACAAATTAGAGTGAGAAATACCTTTGTTGTAAGAAGGTGACCAACTTCTGCCATTTCCCTGGACCATAAGATGATTTTTCATACTCAGATAGAAGACCCTCAAGAACCTGAAAACAACAATATCAATGATTTAAGAAATATCATCTGGCGTACAGTACTAGTGAATATAAAACAGGCAAAGCAGGAATGATCAGGCACTAACGGCTTACTTTGACAACATGATCAAGTTTCGCATCAGGAACATGACAAGCAGCTCGTAACTTCTTTTCCATGTTTCTTATGGTGTTGGAGCATTTTAACTCTGCATCCATGAAAGCATGCTTTTTGTAGTCCTGCAACAGTGGTCAATCTCAATCATCAGACTCGTAACATGTTGCCTAATGTTGTAAGAAAAAGGTGGACATGGATCTAAATGATCAGATACAACCAAATAATTCCTTCAATTGGATTTAACATCCTGATGCTAATTTATATTACATTCAAAATAGACTAGGAGAAATGATTAAGAAAAAACCAAGTTACCTCAAAAGTCTTACTGCAGAAAACCTGAAGACGGTTTTCATATTCCTGTTTTGCTGAACCAGCACCTACAGCACCAGCATTAAATGCGGAACGTGCTTTTTGAACTGCTACCTCGTGTGCTTCACGTAAAGGAACCTAGAATGTTTGAACTTAATAAGTAACAAACACTAAGACTAGATAATAAAATTTTGCAAGGACATCATACTTACTTCTTCAGCAGGCTTTGAGCGGTCAAAAGAAGACACGTAAACTTCTGAAGCTGTGTCGTATGCCCTTCTACACTCTGCTTCTTCAACGCTCTGTGGAAAGAGATTTGCTCAGAGATGCACTAACTTATATAACGACATTTAATCATTACATGTATTGTGTTGGTGGTTTAATTCACATTAGTTGAGCGTTCAGGTGGACAAATAGTTCAAGGATATCAATCGAAGGGACATGAGTGAACGTAACAAATACTGGAGAAAGTGTGCTCTGACTAACCTGCCATGATGAAGATATTGTCGAACTGCACCTTTATTCAAAGCATCAAGAAAAGATTGTGTGATACCAGCAAGAATGGGGCCTGTCATCACAGTAGCCCCTACTTGCTTGGGCCTAGTTCTCTCGAAAACAAACTTTGTTAGTGCATCCAAGCCGGCTACGAATTCTGGTCTTAATTTTTCCAACTGAAAGAGAAACCAAATACTTAATCACACACTGATATAGAAGACCCGCAATACGAATGCATAACCCACATACCAAATTTGCATGCAATAAACAAATTTATAAGCAACTCACAGAGGTTTGATCAAGTCGTTGTAATGCATGTTCACTGTTTGAAGGCCGTACTAGCGTGAAGCATTCGCGATCTGGAAAAAGAGCACGAATGGACTCTCTGATCTAATATATAAAAAGTACAAAAGTTCAAGAAGAAGTACTTTGGATATATACAGCAAAGGAAAACTTTTGAGAAACAAGAATGTAAGAAATTTGAGCATAACGTTTAGCAAAAACTACCTCATTTTTCCCAGCTACATCTTTTGCAGGTCCTTGCATAGGCCTCAAGGCTATCTCTAGGTAATCACGTGGTGTTATCTTCTTATTATCCTCTACTAAGTCCAGATAAAAATCCTGCGAATACCAAATTAATATGTTGTAAGTTGCCCATCAAATACACCTGATGTTACGGCATGTGATTATTTTATATATTTAATAACCATCAAAGTTTAAGAAAACAACAATACAAATAACATCAAAATTATGTAAATAGAGAGTATAGAAACTTAATCACCCTCAAAAGCCAGACAAAAATTGGAGAGAATTGCCCAAGCTCAGATGCTGTGCTTTTTCCACCGGAGGCTTTAACACGAATGTGTTTGGTCATTTCAGTAACAAGGGAGAGACGATCTAGCGCAGATTCATCGATACCACCCATCTATATAGAAAACAAAATGAGCAGTTAGCAAAAGAGATCTACAAAATAGTAGGCGACCAATCAGTTTACCTAGATTAAGTTGTTCACAGAACTTAAATGAGAAAATTCAGTATGAGGCTTCAAACCTGGTTGTAAATGAACATGCTAGATAGTAAGACAGCCAGAGAGAATATTTGTGTACTGTAAGTTCCCTGTCAGAAGTATTAAAAAGAAAAGAATTAGAAAACACAAGCAACCACGGCTTAAATACAGAGCATAACCAACAAACATAACCGAATAAAAAACAGGCCTCTCAACAGCAATATAGCGCAATCATCACCTAAAAAAAAGAAAGAAAAGACAGCATAATGCATATGAATGGCTACAAATCCCTGAACCAAAACAGAACCGTCCATCCAAGAATATTAGCTAACAGAAAATGCATGAGACAGCATAACCTAATCCAGCTGGATAGCCCTTATAAAGCATGTCTCTCGTACAAGATGATAACAAAAGAGCAAGAATTTAGTCAATTAATGACAATTGGTGAAGTTCGATCATCAAGGAAGTCTAATTTTGGCTTTGATACAAAACCTGGGATAAAATTCAAAAAGAAAATAAGTCATACTAATCACAATTTACAGCTGAAAAGGTAGAAGTGAACTGTAACATGTCTAGATGATGACTAATTTGGACCCTACCACGTCATATACCCAAACAACATACGCGAAAGACTGGGAAGCTTGTTTACCTTGAATACAGTATGAAGCAACAATAACTACCAATCAATGATAAGTTATCAACTTAAACATACACCTGCCACAGTTGATTCTAAATTTAAGAACAAAAGACTAAAAAAAACATGGGATAGAAGCTAACCGTTTGATCGTAAGCATCAATTCCTTCACTATCCAGAAGCACGAGATTGTACTCCGTTCCATCAAGAGCAGTCCTTTTCAATGGTGCGCTCCACATCCAAAGACCTTTTGTGCATGGCTTGTGGGTTGATGCAACTTGAAATCCACTACTCCTCCCAAGAAGCTACAGAAAACATTGTTTTTAAAAAGTAAGGACAAACTTATGTTGGCAAGATGCACTGAAATACATGACTTCGACATATCTTTAAGCGTAGTGCCATGTCTGAGTGACTTTAAATCGAGTAAACCAACTTTGGGTAGCTTCCCTTACGAAATGAATGCCAAATATGAAATAAGAAAGACAAACATGCATGATGCATCTCAGCTTCATTTTCCCCCCTCAAAGCTTAAGAAGACATTAGTCTTCTACTCTGGTAAGGCACAATCACGAACGAGTATCGGTTGCCACAACACGAAACCGATCGATACCAAAATAAGGTACCTTCTAACACACACGTGAAGCTGTGTAGAAACCATATAAATTGATATGCTCTTATGAAACAACTTGAGGAGACTAGAGATTCTTAATATCATGATGGGTTATGATCTCAGAATGAACTTCTCTTGATACAAATAAACATTAGTTTGGGGGTGAAACATGCAGAGATTAGTTTGATTTCTTATTACTCAATTCAAGCTTCTCTTTGTATATTTCCTAGCTACTCTAAGGTTAGGGTTTCAATATGAAGTCCTTATTATGCTCTACATACTATCTGTATACAGCAAAAATCCACTGCAGAAGAATCTCAAAAAGAGCGCTTATGTTGTCTTAGACAGATCATAAAATGTCCTGACCGCATATAGGACGAGTTGGAGTTTTGTAATTATTATCTAACATTATAATCTACATAATATAATTATTATCTAACACTATAATTTACATAATATGACAGGTTAAAGTACTGTGAGCAGACAACGCACCATAATTCCATATATACTATGTCTTATTGGTTCAATAACAACTTAAAATTAACCCCGCTGAAGAATGAAGAAACCTGTCTATACAACCCAAACCAAATCCCCTGCACCACCATCATTTATCTAGTCTTACAATGAGCATAACAACAGACAACCTCCCAATAACTCAGAACAAAAGTTTCAGACTCTATTTGCTAGTATCCAAGACGATGTATGTTTCATCATGTATTAGACAACATAGACAACAGCAAATGTAAATTCAAGCAGTAGGATTATTCAAATGAACACTTGGTCAATCGATATTCTACATTGACTACATCCCTATACCCTTCTTCAAATTTTCTTCTTTTCAAATATCTCAATCATATTTAAGCATCAAACATTGTGAATCCCAGCATTATCAATACCTAAATTTTCAGATTTAATTACAGAAAAAAAAAATTATAGGAAAACCCTAACCTAGGGTTTTACACAAACCACATTAGATCCGCACAAGAAAAATTAAGTTGTAAAGGTTCACATAAATCTCTACTAACAATACATCAAAATAAACAAATCTCGTGTTCAAAAGAAAACCCTAGAATCATCAAAAAAGAGGGTAAAGCAAAATAATACCTGATTCAATATAAAACTCTTTCCTTGACGAGCTCTACCACAAACGGAAACAACACCAATAGGTCCTTTAACAAGTTGAAGAACCGAAACAGCTTCGGGGTCCATCTTAAACTGCCCTTTTTCATCACAATAAACAAGACGTAACGGTCTTGCAGGCCCTAAATCTGTTGCGAAAACATTCTTTGAAGATGGTCTTACTGTCGCTGAAGGAGAAGGTATTGATTGAGGAGATTTTTCGTGGTCTTCCATATCATTATTAGAAGCAGAACCTCCTCTACCCAAGATCCTCCCCAACATTTTTTTCCTCTCTGAGATTTTTCCTTTTTTCGTTCAATTTATATTGTTTTATGTGTTCTGCGTGACTCTTACGCGAATTTGATGTAGGTTTTCTAGAAACTTTCTGGGTTAAGAATGGAGATCGAGTAAGAAGAACTGGAGAAATTTGAAGGAGAATGTGAAAAGAGGAGTGAGAAAAGAAAGACAGAGAGGTGAGATTTTAAAATGGGAGGGGAAGTTTAGTGAGACTTGGGTGGTTTTTTATTTGAGAGAGAAAGATGCTAGAAGGGTACCTCGGAGAAAGCATGCTGAATACAGAAGACTCGTGCTGTATACACGCCACTTCATACTCATTACACATACACCAAAACATATACTACTACTTATTAAACCAAACCGTTTGGGAGAATTTTGTCGTAGGGATTTGGGCTGATGTATGTGCGGTCCATCAATCAATATGTAACTAGAGTAGAGGTGTAAATTGGGTTGTGCTAACACGAGCACAGCCCAGCACATCCTAAAATTTGAGCACAAATTTTTGACCAAAGACGTGACTTGGCCCGGACGGCACAACACGTTAGTTAAATGGGACGTCTTGGGTTTGACTTAATTGGCACAAGAAGACAAAGACAAAGACGCGCAACGGATAAGCACATGGCCCAGCCCGGCACAGCACGTTAAGAGAGCACGTCATAACATGTATAAATACACCATATAACAAGGCATGATACATCACATTTTTTGTATATTTCACAAAAGAGTCACTATTCTAGCTAGTTTTTAACATTTTATGTTGGCTTATTTATAACAACACATATAATACCTTAATATTTGGAAAATATATTTCAATATTGTTGTTATAATGTCGTCACCTATATTTAACTAGAACATTAATTTACATGACAATAATCCAATTTTATATTTGATGGGCTATTTCTTTTTATTGAATAAACTTGTTATTTTTACTTTTAATTTCAAATGATATGTTGTCTAATTAAATTCTTGTGATAATGTCCGACTTAATGTATACATTAAGTGATTTCAAATTGTTTATAGCACGTGTGCCAGCACGGCACAACACGGCACGTTTATTCGTTTGATATGCCCGTGGATTGTGTTGTGCCTAGCTTTTGACTAGTAAAGCACAGCACGGCACATCACGTTTAAATCGTTGGCACAGCACAGCACGGCACATGGCACGTGAAGCACGCGACTTCGTGTGCCGGGCTGTGCTGGGCCGGCACGTTTTACACCTCTAAACTAGAGCTTACTTTATAAATGAGACTTAAGTCTTAAACCCATGTAATGGAATAACTCATATTTGATGAAGATTGTGTTGTTTAGTCTTTTTTAATCCGACATCGGATGAAGGAGTTACGGCCAAAATGGTGAAGTAAGAAAGAAAATTTTAGTACTCCCTCCGTACCACATATATATGCGGAATAGACAAAATCTCTTAGATTAAGAAAAAAATTTGAATTTATAAATTTTTATGCTTTTTCCTGTCTTATCCTTAATTATATTTCTAATGTTAGAGACATACACTGATTTGTGATGATTCCCAAGTAAATAAATAGGGGTGGTAGAAGTAAATAATCGTTTGAAATTTGGACTCCGCCTATATAGTGGTACAAGGAAAAATGAAAATTTATATAATAGGTACGGAGGGAGTAGCACTTAAGATCAGAAAACTGCCCACTCGACCTAACTGTAAGCGATTTATAAAAATTACCCTACAACATATACTTAGTTACAGTTAGGTTGTGAGAATAATTCCTAATCGTAGGTAAAGTGTTTGGCACGAATTTGGACGGCTAAATCAAGGAAAATACGGTCCTCAGAGATTTTTAAGCCCTAGACTGAGTACTATATAAGGAGACTCCACAAGACATCAAGAATACATCTTTACCATTATTGTGTTTGTCTAGGGGACATGAATCAATCTTAAGGAGAAGAGGCTAAGGTTAGATGAGCGGTTCCATTATCGCAACGATTTCTTTTCGATTTTCTTATATGTATAACATGGGTGTTATTACATCCATGAGTAGCTAAACATCTAAGTGATTGAGGATGAATTATAAGTCCTAGACTTAATTTGAGTTATTATCTGAATCTATTTGAAGTTCTTCGATGATTATAGTTTTTTTTTACCAATATGATTGTTCATGCTTGATTGATAGATTACTTAGGTGGCCAACTAGGTTGATTTATTAATTAATCTGATGCTAATAAAAATTAGGATATCCGTGATTATTTAATAACGTCTTACACAAGTTGAAAAAGTGAGACCTCCCCGAGGGATTCTACAGACGATCAGCGGGTAGAAAAAATCCTTGTTGTGACACTTTAAAAACTAAAACTCCTTTCTCTTCATGGGAAAGAACTTGACTTCCATTATATTACTTGTTAATTGAGTGGAATTAAAATCACAAATTTTTTGCACTTACGACGTGCACCAATTAACAAGCACGACAATAGGTAATTTACTAACCCAAGATCTCTCCATATATCTTTTTTCTTTCCTATCACCATTTCATCTTAGCGATCCTTTGATTGCATCTCTTCCTTTTAAAATGGGTTTCCAACTAGTAGAATAACTATTTTGAGGGGCACACGACCAACAATCAGCGCTCTTGAAGTATTTAACTTGATATGAACTAGTTAAGGTAGAGTTATGATTAGTGAAAACCTTCCGAGCTATCTTAGACAACATGGCTAAATTGTTGATGCCTAAACCACCTCTTATAGTATAGCACACAAATACTTGTTAATTTTATCGGATACCCTTAAGGAAGCTTAAGCATAGACACCGCATGAGGGTCTAAAACATATTTAAGAAACGGGACCCTACTAGCCATGTTAAGATTTTTGAATTTGCAGCCTTGCAATATGTTTTATAAACTAGAAATAACTCGTGCCATAACGACACTGTATGAGACAGAATAATTTTTGGTTACAATGATTTAAATAAATACTGCAAACTATGATAGGACTTATTTTGACCCATAAGAACTTGTAGATATAAAAATCTTATATATTTGTCATCCAAATAATTATAAACAATTTTTTAGTCTATCCCCAAAGATTGGTGGTCTTGGATATTTTTTGTGTTGTATCCAGATCATTATGTTGAATCTTCATCGATTTTTTTTGCAACTATTCCCAGATGAAAATATAACACCACTCTGCGCGTTTTCCATATTTGATATTTGCAACAAAAAATCAAGAGTTGAGAAGGTGGAGGTGAATCATGATAATAAAGAAGGGTGATAATGATGGGTCAGTAATGGAAGGTTTAGATGACGATGCTCAATCATGTTGTTATGGAGCAAAAAATAATCAAGATCAAGAAGATCAAAAATAAATTTAGTAGATACAGAGGAAATAGGAAACCACTCAAAAACTCAGGGAGGTTTATGAAAATATTGAGGTTTCAGTGTCAGTGTAGCTTTGAAAGGGAATGTGATTCCAAGCTAGATTGTTGTCCCATTTGTAAGGTCAAGAAAAGAATGCAAGCTTGCGAGTCCACACGTCCTAGCTAGCTCAATTATAAGCTTTAAAATAGTATTTCTTCTACCACTAAAATTAAAATCAGGCCTATGATTAAAGTGAAAAGTTTTGGTGATTCGTTATTTGGAAAGATCTCAATTGTATGTATTTATTTTTATTTTTCGATTGTTTCCAAAAAAAAAAAAAAAAGTCAAACAAAAATGATTTTTTTTTAATTTTTTAACATAATATTCTTTGTTCTCTGTTCTTTGCAGGTTGATGAAGGGCGAAGGCTTTTACATGTTGTAACCTCAAATGTTCTAGTGTTATTTGTTCGTTGTAGGTTGATGAAGGTGGGCTAATTCGAAAAATTGAATAGAAAATTTAAGTTTTACATAGTTGTAGCATTTAATTGGTAAGAATTTTTTTTGTTGCCACATTTTTTTTTTAATTGGTGAGGAACTAATAATAAGGGTTGTCAATGCATATTTTCAAAATTAAGGAAAGTTACAAATCTTATATCCGTCATATGTCTTCGTCTGGGATGAGATTGGGATGGTCGGATGCAACGTTTATCCCTCAAAATGTTATATGACCGTCAAAGGCTCAAAAACCCCTTCTATTTTGTATTATAGATTCTCAATTGTATCCAAGTATGTTTTTTCGGTAATGTTAGAGCAATGCTCAGTTGAACCCTTAAGTTTTGTTATCTCAAACTTGTTGTCAATGTTATATGATCAAAATTATATCTTGATTTCTAGTCTATTAAGTCAAGTCTCGGACTAGGTTAGAGTTTGGTAATATCAGACATCACCCTTGAAGACTGAAGATCAACGACGACATTTGGAGAACTCATGTATATATGTGAAGACTAAACCATTCTATTTTGTTCACTATCTTCCCATTCTATTTGTTCAGACGATGTCGTATGACTTATAGTAGATTCACTAAGAAGAAGTTTCGAGTCAAGCTTGTCTTGTTAAAAATCTCGAAATAGGGTTTTAGCAAAGATGTTCAACGGTCCTTAACAATATTTCCAAACAATTTATTGTTTGAATTAATTTCTAGATTAATTGAAAATTGCTCGAGCAAATGATTTTATCACGTGTGAATGTTTCAAACATAATAAGAGAAAAATATTGAACTACTGATAATTTTGCTCAGGGTAGGTTGGCGAACCATTTCGGAGACGATAGATATCTGAGTTTTGCAAATACAGGAAGGTTGATGAACCAGTTCGCAAACTGTGAGTTCAGTTGGGAACAGTTCATGAACCGTTGTGAACTGAATTTTTGAAGTTGCTATTATAGGCTAGAAGCTGGTGAACCCAGTTCACGAACCATAGTCAATTGAGTTCGGTAGTCTTGTAGGGTTGACGTACCTGGTTCAAGAACTGTTACACCCTGATTCGTGAACAAGCCTAACAGTTCATGAACCATTGTACCAACTATCCCAACAGTTTTTAGTAGATACTTAAAGATTATTTTTTAAATATGTTTAGATTGCTAAGGCTTCATTGATCAGTCAAACATTTATGTGTGTGCATCATGATTAAATTCTTAGGTATTTAAATGAACATTAAATTGCTTTAGTCCTTTGGCGTACTTGCTGAACCGAACCTGGTCCGACTATCATTAACTTGATTGTTCGTGTATCCTGATCTTGCTTATCTATTATTGAGGTTTTTGTAATCTCTTTCAAGCAAGATAGATAGTAATCGCAAGGTCCTTTTCGTCTCGTACTTTGTGATTTTTCAAGATAGATATCTGAAAACTGATCTTAATTGATCTTTTGAAGATTGCTGATCTTGAGAGGTGGTTAAGAATCTAGGATGCTCTTTGGGAGTCGTAAGTTCTGGATTTGTGAGGTTTAATTGCTTTGTCTATTGCAAACATATTTCTTCACCTTGATCTTTGATCAAAACGGAAATCAAATAGGCTTATCTATTATAGGAGGATTGGTATCAAAAGTCTTCACTTCAGCTGAAACAACTCTTAGGTTTTAAAGGATGTCATCTAAGGGAATCAATAGTATACAACTTTGCAAGGTTCAAAAGACGTAAGGAGCGCGACTGTAAATGAATCGTTTGGAGGGTGGATTTGGTCTCAACTACAGTCCAGTCTGAAGTATGATAGTAGGCTAGTGACTATAGAGGCTTAATACAGTTAGGTGTTCAAATATGGACGAGGTCCCGGGGTTTTTCTGCAGTTGTGGTTTCCTCGTTAACAAAACCTCTGGCGTATTGTGTTTTTCCTATTCTGCATTATATTGTTTATCTTTATAATTGGATTTACGTAAGTAGTACGTATTCAATCTTAGTAGGATATGTCCATCTAATTGTGATCGATTATGAAACTCATTTCTTATAGAATTCGTAACTTGAAATATAGATAAAAAGTTTAATTACTTGGAAGAATTCTGATTGGATTATTTGGATACGACTAGATAGATCTTGGATATTGATTTTTGAGATCGTCCAATTACTCTTATTAACAATCAGGATAACGGACTCTTTGTCTATATATATACTAATTGAGAAGAGTAGAGATATAAACTCTATATACATATTGTCAAGGATCATTCAATTTTTCTACTTGCCATTGTATTAGGTTTTGTCCATCTTTGGTTTAACAAAAAGTTGGTAGTGTACTTGGTACCCAAACGTTTTAAATAACCTTATCCATTAATTATAAGCCGGTTCCTAAGCATTTACCTTATTTATAAGTTACCTACAGTCCAAAATCCCTAGCCAAGACTTTAGAAAAACTTTTATTAGGTTACTAGAAGTAAGAAAAGTGGATTTTTCATCACTAAAAAATTGATCTGATCAACTACTAAATTTGTATAAAACATAACTTCCAAATTGTAAGCATCCTTATAGCTACCTTTTAGAACGATCATGATATTATCAGCATGCAATGAATGAGAGACCAATGGAGCCCCTATAGCAATAGAGAAACCACACAAGTTCTTAATCTTAATTCCATGATGTAGTAATTTAAGCAAAGCTTTAAAGCTCAAAATAAAATAAAAAATGACTAAGGGTCACCCTTATCTAAGGCCATTAGTAGTAGATAAACACTAACTTGAAGAGCTACTAATGAAAACTCAAACAAAAACAAGGTGGATGCAAGTCATGATTCTATCAATCAGCACACTACAGAAACCAAAAATAAATAAAATTAGCAACGAAACCCAAATTAATCTTGTCATAAGCCTTATCGAAGTCAAATATAAGAGGCATCCAACCTTTGACTCACTTTTTACTGCTATAGGAGTGAATAATTTCATATTTGTTTGAAGAGTCAAACATAGACCTACCGGAAACAAAATCATGTTGTTTTTCTGAAATAATCTTATAAAAAAGGCATCTCAAACACGCCCCCCAAATTTGTAAACCGACTCTATATTCAATTTTTTATGGGCAATTTAGTTTCAAAACTAAATTGCCCTCTAAAGAAAAAAAATTAGCTCATACAATTATTTTAGCCACCTAGATTTTTAATCATGCTTCTGTCACTGCTACGCACTAATTTATTTATAATTTTCATAACCCAAATGCGTAAACGTCGTTTGGCGGGTGCCAGGAAGGTCTGTCAGTGATAAACACTTAATTTACATATTTATAGTGTCAGTTACATACTTGTTTTATTTGGATTTTTTGCATATTACTCTTGTTTTTTGTTTTATTTTTTTCGTTAGGTGAGTCATCCAAAATCAACGAATATGATGTTGAAGAGCAAATAATTCATCATGGCACGAGAAAAAGAAGTTACACCTAAAAAATACACCTTTGGAATGAAGATACAGACTTACTCACGGCTAGGAAAATTCGAAGACCTAGCCATAGAACAAGTCGAAAAAAATGACCAATTTTCAAACATGTAGGACTTTATAGAAAGTTAGTCGTAAAACTTAGAAGTTAACGAGAATTCTATCAGATTTACAACTAGGAAATTATCTCAACCAAGTCGTTGAAGGATCCAAATTTGCAAAGAGAAGTGTCAAGTTCATATTTACGGTTAGGAATTACCTTACAACATAGTCGCAGACAAGATGGAGAAGTGAGAAGTGGATTCTAGATTCACTTATGGCTAGGAAATCACTCCTAAGCTATCCATAAATACAAATGAAGATATATTGTTAGAACGTTACTTGGTTGAACTCACCAAGCAGTGGTATGTCAAGTTTGATTGTCATATTTTAGTTCCAAAACTCAGGTTGCTTGATTAAATTACTAGAGTCAACTTCATTAGGTTAGACTAGGACGTTTAGAAATGTTGAGACAAACCCTTCTTACTCTAAAGAACCTGAAGGTGTATCTACGTCAATAAACACATCATCCTTATGTTCGAGGTAGTAATACAAGACTTGACTTGTCTATATTTCTATCTATGTTGCTTTCAAGTCGTTTATATTGAAAACAAAGTTATATAACTTTGTTAGAACATGCAGCCACAAACTTCTCTTTGTGCGAATCCAACCATTGAGTAAAGCAATAAGGCACGTCGTGATTATAATTCTCGTTTCACAGGTCATATAAACGGGCATATGCATCCTTAAATACTTTCTCCATGCAAGACCAAATCAACGCCTCTCAATCCTTTGCAAAACTCAGCCATCTAGCGTGCCCTCTTTCTTTTTCTTCCTTTATAAGCTTTGAGACCCTCTCCTCCTCTTCTTTTGATTGTTGTCATTTCTTTGCACGCGTCGGGTTAAGAATAGTTCTACAATCCAGCTGGATGTTAGAGTGTATGTGAAGCATACAAAGCAAACGAGTTGCAGCAGTGAATACAATGGGAATAACTTTGAGTAATGTTTTATCCGCACTGCATAAGATAACTTTCGGTATGTCATTGCCCTGGGAAACCAGCTTCAAACATTGTAATACCCAAACATAACTTTCTTCATCTTTTGGTAAAGCGGACAAAAACAGAGCCCAACCGTGAACGACTGTTTGGTGAAGCATGAAACTGGTGGAACAACGACATACCATACTTATTCGTCTTAGAAGTATAGTCTGCAATAAGAAAAACGATAGAAGGATTAAGTTAACCCAACAAACAAAGGGTTTGCGCAAGGAAGAGATCGGTAATGTTTCATGCTTCTTCTCTTGTTTTTATGGTATAGTTATGTTGTGTATCCAACCAACCATGAATTTACTGGAGTACCGCCCTACCATAAGAAACCTCTTCTTTTAACTTTTTCCTTCAGTATATTTGTACTCAAACAAGATACCTTCGGGTTATTTTCTTATATTGTGTTAAGGATGATCTTAGGTCGGAAGCCTTGGTCGACGGTATAATCCTTCAGAATGGAGAACTCATCATAGACAACTTAGCAGCGGTAGCAGGCCCGACTAGACTCTCCGCTTCATCATGGTTGTGATATCCACATAGAACCTGCACGTAAAATCTTTTATTTTTGTTGCTTACAACCTTTAACTTAAAGAGCACATAATTTTCTTGGTTTGCGAAGATAGCCTACACTTCTATTGTACACAAATTCCATCATTGTAGCGTTGCGATGATGGTTTTTAACAATCACACATCTCGTACCCGTACCAGTTTATACAACCCATTTTGTTGCTTCATCTTTGGTTTCTCAGGTTTACAAGTCGGTTTAAAAAAACTTAACATGAGATGTACAAAGTAAAAACTCTTTGGTTTCAAAGTTTTACAAGTCAATTGTTGTTTGAGATAGAAGTCGAGAAGGAATGTGTGGGACTCTATAATATAGCGTGAGTCATAATAACTAGTTAAAAATATAATATCCCAAACACATGTATTAGTCGAAATAGTGAAACATGAAATATAGGATGTATGGTTAAGGTACATTAAAGGATTAGAGCGACATCCCCATTTTTTCGCCTAGTGAATTTGCAAAATAAAAGCTCATGTAGCGCAAACAATTTATCAAGTAGAATGAAGACCAATGAAATTCAAGTTCACTAAGCCTAGATTATGAGCACAACCATAAAAATAAAAACAATACTTCAAATTGTATAATTACCACCTTCTCCTTCTGGTTAAGGAGAGTACAAAAATGTTTATGTCACCTAGTGTGGGGATTTGGATATTCTGGTCGGTCATCGAGAAAGCCCCATTGAATCATTCTGAGATCAGAATCTAAAGCACCATGAATGAAGGAGACATCATTAGACAAATTATCCTTTACGAATTCTAAAGAGAGACATGTTATCTCTAAATTTTTGCAGACACTCATTGGAACCAGATTTACCAACAATAGTAGATGTAACAAGCCCATTTTTAACCTTAACATTATGAAGCACTTTTACCATGATCAAAATTTGGGCTTTTGTTTTTATTAGGGAAAATACATCTATGTTATGAGATTTTTGTAAATAATTAAGGTGATCTTGTTTTAGTTGGGATCTTAAACCCTGTAAATTCCAAGAGTTAAGGTCTTTCCCACATGCACATTGGTCCATAAATAATAGGGGAGGGTAATATGGGTTAACAACAAATGATATGTTATTTTTACAAAATATAAAGATATGAAATTGAATTGAAATTTCACAGAAAGCAATGCAGGTTTCATGACTGATATCTAAAAGCAAAGTCAATCACATTAAGAAAGTAAATTACCAAGTAAAGTGAGGTAATTTGCTAAAGATATATAAGATTTGAACAAGAAATTTATGAGAGAAATAAGTATGCAAAGAAAAATATGATCTATCTATATACTCATCCATAGGAAAGCATGCCACAGCCTGCGAGATTTGCTCAAACAAACAAACAAAAAAGTTTAGGAAATTGAGAAATCTTAGATTGAGAATCATGTCAACCGTATTGTTAGAGCATAGCTCAGTTGAACCCACCAAGCGTTGGTATGTCAAGTTTGGTTGTCATATTTTAGTGAACCAAAACTCACTTAAAGAGTCGCTTGATTATGTACTAGAGTCAACTTCGTATAGGTTAGCTTGAAAGTATTAGGATATGAGGCATTACAAGTATTACGAAGACTTGAAGAAGACGCTTATCTTTTGAACTTCGTATATAAGACATCGACATAATCGTTTGAATGCTATTGTGATTATGTATGGGTATGAGGTGAAGATTTCATCCTAGGAAACAATGTTTTACATTCGTTTAGAGGAAGTAAATTCATGAACTTGTTTTGTGAATGGAAAGGGAAATCGCTAGGCTTATTGGTATTGTTATTCATTGCATATCTTTTGAACTACCAATATATGTGATTAGTATAACCGCTCATGACTTGTTTATGTTCTTGGTAAAACTATTCGCAAGGCCTGACTTTTGTATTGGTATGACTTTTATTAGTGAAACTGATCTTAAGTAATCACCTGAGATGGTATGATCGATTTAGTGTTATTGGTATGACCAACTCTAGGCAAAGGGGAACCGATCCTAGTAAGAGGTGCAACCGATCACAAGAGGGGAATCGATCCTTGTAAGAGGTGCAACACGTTTCTATATATTGGGAACCGATCATATGAACATGTGCAACACGTTTTTAGGTATTGGGAACCGATCCTATGGACATGTGCAACAAATACAAGTTAGATACCATATATATGTGGGAACCGATCCTAGTACCTAGTCAACCGAATTTTCGGAAAGCTAGTGTGACTAAATCCAGTACTCACATGGAGGTAGAACCGAAACTTGTTTTGGTAGAACCATGAAACCCATGATTGGTGATTGAGTGTTCTTAATCAATCACATAGTTCTTGAAAGTCAGATGAACCAATTCTAAACTTGTTTGGAAGTGTGGCAAACCGGTTTCAAGATTGTAAGTATGAAAGATGACTTACAAAGTTAAGATTTCGACATACTTTGAACATGTGCGATATGAACGCTTATCTTTTATTGTCAAAGATATTCCTTAAAAGCTAAAGGAAAAAATCCCGGATCGAAAAATAAGTTGAGAATCTTTTAATTAAGGTTTTTAATTTTATTTTTGGAAAATGAAAATTAGTAATGTGCATTTACTAGTTGGAGATTTTCTAACAGATTTTTGGTCAATGTTTGGACAAAGCATTTCCAGGAATTATGGAAACCGAATTTGGAATATATTGCATATCTTGAGAATATTTTTGGTTTTGGAAATTCCTTGGTGTCCAAACTTCCTTGGTCTATAAATATCAAAGTTTGCATTTCTAACAAAGTAATCCTCGCCAGCAAAACTACCTAGTTGTGTTGTTAGTGGTGGAACCGCCTATTCGGAGAGGAAAGTAACCTAATTAGGCGAAATCTCTTACGGCCGCTCAGTTTAAAGACTTCTTTGGGATTGAGAAGCTCTATTAGTACCGTTGGTAGGAAACTGGATAATTGCGGTTTATTATTAGTTTTCGATTGATTTGATTGACTAACGGTTGTTGAAATTTGATTGCACCTAGTTTGTCTATGCTTGAGAATCTTCTCTTCTGATATAAGATTCACTCAAACTAGATCGAAGTTTCGACGGGGATCTTAGACTGTTTGTAAATCTAAAGACGTCCTATGATAATCCATTGTTAACAGACTCCGTTCTGTGCGTGATTGATCACAAGAGATTCAAGTTGATTGTGTGCAGGTTTTTATTGAAGATCTAAGAAGATTTGAATACGAAGAAGATTTCTGATTTGGGTTCATAATCTTTGGTGTGCACAATACTTGTTTCGTTAAAGAGGATCCAACTATAATCGGTTTATCCTTGTGGTAGATTGGATTTATTAGTTGAGTAGATCGGCATCAATACAATTCTATGTGATTCAAAGTATTGATTGCAAAATCTAGATAATTACTTTGGTAGTTGTTATTAGATAGATCTAAGGACCTGACAGAGGAGTTTATTGGGATAAACGGAAGAGCCTTTTGTCGAACTCACGTCACTTGGTTTAAAAAAGTTGTTACCAAACAGATTTGTTATTCCTTTACTGGTTGGAATACGAACCAAAGGAATTGTTCCAAGTACGTGACTTATTACAAATTGGAGGCGTGGGAATACAGACGGAACTAGGTGAACTATAGTTTTAGTTGCTTGGTCTCAACTATACGAAGTTGGTTTGATTTTGTATAGCGGCTTAATCCTGAGAGTATTCAATTATGGACAAGGTCCCGCGGTTTTTCTGCATTTGCGGTTTCCTCGTTAACAAAATCTTGTTGTGTGTTTACTTTTCTATTTCTGCAATTATAATTGTTTTATTATAATTAGAAGTAAAATACACAAACGTTAATTCCTATTTACTTGATAGTAATCCTATTGTGTTTGGTTAAGTCCGAACCTTTTATCAAGTAAACATAATTCGTTGTTGTATTGTCTCGATCTTGTATCCATAGTCAATCACACAAGTTATCTTGTTGTCGTATTGTCTCGATCTCGTATCCATAGACAATCACACGAAGTGTGAACCAATTAGTTGCATTGTCTCGACTCTGTCCATAGACAATCACTTTCGGAGAAAGGACTTATAGGTGGAAAAGTTTTAGATTAAGGTATATTTGGGTACCCTCGTCTTTTCAATTGGTATCGGAGCGGGCAAACACGAAAAGATCTAACAATCTGTGTTTGGTGTGATCCAAAATATAAGAATGAACTCGAGTTCTCATGAATCGACTTCAATTAATGTACCGCCAAGATTTGATGGAACAAACTATCTATGGTAGAAATATGCTATGAGATCTTTTCTTCAATCACGAGACTTTAATACGTGGCTATTAGTCGTCGATGGTTATATTCGTCCAAATATAGAAAATTCGGAAACTGTGTTTAAACGCTTAGTAGATTTTTCAAACGAAGAAAAGGCACTTGCAAGGCAGAATTC
Organism: Papaver armeniacum; assembly: GCA_023531295.1. Classification (NCBI taxonomy): domain Eukaryota; kingdom Viridiplantae; phylum Streptophyta; class Magnoliopsida; order Ranunculales; family Papaveraceae; genus Papaver; species Papaver armeniacum. Next base: position 475,584 of record JAJJWW010001238.1, on the reverse strand, counting down.
AGATGGTTTGAATGCTATAATACGTGTTGTAAGTCGTGATCTACAATATCATGTATCTACATGTCAAACTTCGAAAGAAGCTTGGGATAATTTTCAGATCGTATTCGAAGGAAACACATCAGAGAAAGAAGCTAGACTTCAAACTCTTACTTCCGATTGGGAAAACCTTCGAATGGATGACAATGACACTTTTGAAGAGTTTCATATTAAACTCTCTGAGATAATTAATGCTTCTTTCTCTCTTGGAAAGACTATTTCTGAAAAGGATATAGTGAGCAAAATTCTCAGATCGTTGCCATCTAGATACGATTCTAAGAAACATGCAATCATAGAAGCAAATGATCTTTCAACTCTCTCACGAAGCACACTCGTTGGAAAGTTAAATATCTTTGATCATGAATCACAGATATTCAAACAAAAGGAATCGCTTTTAAAGCTACAAGAGTTCTGAAAGCTCCAATTGAGAGGAATAGACAGATGGATGATTCAGATGAACAAATTGCAGAAATTTCTGATAATGAAATTGAACAATCATTATCATTTATTACTAGACAGTTTCGAGATCTCCTAAAGAAATAAAATAAGAGATTCATAAAGGATACTCATCGATCTTCTCGCCCACATGATCGAGTTCCTGCCAAAAAGGATCATGAAGAAGATGATGAATATCAGCCCAGCAGTGCTTTAAGTGTAAAGGGTTTGGTCATATTGCTAAAGACCGGTCCCAATCTTAAGAAATACACCTGGAAGCAAGGCTCTGGATGTAACTCTAGATGAGAGCTCTGATTCATATGATTCTGAAGAAGAGGAAACATCTAATATTGCATTAGTTGTCAATCTTATTTCTTCCTCCTCCATTAGTGATTTACCCATTTTAAAAATGGACATGTCTTCCGATGTTATTAAATCATCTAATGGTAAAGGGAAAAATAAGACAAGATGCAAAAATTGTCTCAAAAACAGAATTGCTAAAAGTTGCATAGGCAACCCAAGTCAATCTCAAAATACTTCGCTAGTTCGAGGTAACAAGAGGAGAATTTCCCATACGATACTAGATCAAGGACACTCTGGTTGTTCAAAATTCCAAAATGAGAGAAAATCTCAAACTAATACCACCTGATCGGTATTAGAATTCTTTCCTCACCATGTGTGCCAAATTTTGAGTGAGGAAGAAGAAAAATCAAGGCACTTATGTGTAGATTATGAGAATAAAATCTAGTATTTTAAAATATTTGAGATATTCGTATTTAAAGGAATATTATATTTTCGGAAGTATGAAAATTATAAAAAGATCCTTCTCCTTCTTTGGTCATTCCTTGTCCGAAACATGAGTCTGGATCCAACATCTTCTCTTGGTAAGATGCTAGATCAGAAAGATCAACTTAAGAATAAGTCTGCATCTTCTCTTGATATTAAGAGTAAAATCAAAAAGAGAGATTGGCTTAGCAAGAAGGAAAGAGAAAATATGCCGAAGAAAGATCAGTGTATTGAAGCATTGACACACTTTTGTGTTCAATCAAAGACAGAATTACATGCTCTTGCAGAACCCTTCACGAAAATTTGTCACCTGTAAGAGATTCTGGTCAAGCAACATGGTTATCTACTTGAAGAATTTCACAAGCTGAAGACTGAAAGTAATAATCCGCCTTCATTTAGCACTGATATGAAGGACTAAGTTGCAAAGAAAATAGACATCAGCTTTTGATTTCTTTCAATAATTGTATTAGGTCTATTATGAATAAAACTATCTTATTATGAATAAAATTATTTGATTTATAATTTTTCTTGTAATAGTTTATGATTACATAGCATGTGCTTGAATGCCTTATCTTATTGCTATGTATGTTTATGGGATGTTTGATTTCGGTTTTCTGACCTTAATATTCGATCTCATATGTTTTGAACCCTTATGGTTTGGGTGACTTTTTGGTTTAGCAGGATTAAGTTCTATCCCATGTTGGTAGGCTTTATCAAATGATCATGAAGGGTTTTGATTGAAACAATATGTGAAAAAGTCACAATATGTTGAATCGTTTGGTTTAGCATAAAAGCATATGTGTTTCGGGGTTTTCAACTTTTGCTTGCAATAGTTAAAAACCTGTTTTCAACCTTTCTCTTGTAAAGGTTGGTTGTTGTTATTTATTTATTTTTGCATAAGGATGACAACATAATGATATTTCGTTATCAATTCTCCCTGGAAGAAGATGCAAACATATTGGAGAAGAGGATGCGAAATTTGAGGTAACGACTTTGTTAGTTAATCGTTTTCCTGTTTAAGAAAAGCCTGATTTTATTACGTATATTTATTGCTTTTGCTTAACAAAATTTCAGTACAATTGATGTTTTATTCCATTATTTGTGTATGGATGTGTGTGTGATTCTATTGTTTCCGGTTAAGAAAAACTATTTTTATCTTGCTTTATTGTTTGGTATCAATCTTTTAGGCTTACAAAATTTTGGTGCAATTGCGGTGCTTTAATGTCTATGTTGTTTCAATTGCTTCCGGTTGAGGTAAATAATTATGCAAGTTGATTTATTTGGTTTGTATGAATTGTTTATGGCTTAACGAAAGAAAAAGTTTTCGGGATGAATTGTTTAGTCCAATTCGATTCCGGATAAGAGAAACTAAGTTAATTCTGATCTTAGTTAGACTTATCAAAGTGGAGGTTTCGGTTATTCAAGCCTAATCGAATGCCTTAACGAGAAATGCTAGTTAACTAACCTAGTACTTGTCTTGTTTAAAAGTGAAAGGTCTAAGTTATATGGATAATTAGAACCTGATGAGAAAAAATAGAGTTATCTTTATTTTGGTCTTATCGAACAAGCGATTGTATTTGTACAATCGGTTTAGCAAAGGAACTAAGGTGCTTAGTCGATTTTTGGTTTGCTAAACTATTAGGGAAAATTGCTTCGGGCAATTGTTTCCTTGGTAACATATCAAAACAAAATTACTTTGTAGTTTCGATTTTGATATTGGTTATCAAAAATGGTGTGTGGAACCCTCGTGCTTAACTCTATAGGTTGCAAATCTTGTGAGATTTGTAAGATCCTTTCGGATTGTCCTTTATTTGCTCGTACCTTTGTCATTTTGTGACAAAAATGGGGAGAAATATATGGGGTAAACAAGTGATATTGGTATTGATTTATATTGATTGGTATCACTAAGGGAAAGGACATTGGTGCTTAAACGTTTATCTAACGAAAGAGTAAAGCATAGACTAAGGGGGAGTAGCATATCATATGATACTTGTAGTTATATGGACTACAAAGGAATAACAAAGACGTGCGGATTGATAAAATCAACCTATCTTACCTTTAGGGGGAGTATTAGCTTTGTTATTATAATGTCAACAACGGCATTTATGGATTGAATGTATACAAGTTATTATGTTGTTGAATTCAGGAATCAAGCATATGTGTAATGAATTCTTGTAATTTGTTTATCCATATGTTGTAAGAGTTTTGTCACTAAAATTGACAAAGGGTGAGATTGTTAGAGCATAGCTCGGTTGAACCCACCAAGCGTTGGTATGTCAAGTTTGGTTGTCATATTTTAGTGAACCAAAACTCATTTAAAGAGTCGCTTGATTATGTACTAGAGTCAACTTCGTATAGGTTAGCTTGAAAGTATTATTAGGATATAAGACATTACAAATATTACGAAGACTTGAAGAAGTGAAGAAGTAAGGAGCTACAACGAAAACATCATCCTTCCACTTGAGGTTAGTGATATTTGACTTGAACTGTTTCATTACCTAACGTATCTTTCAAGTCGTGCATATTGAAAACATAACTGCGAAGCATGAATGATTACAATCTAGTTAGACGTAGTATTAAGTAATACAATACGAAGTATAACACTTATCTTTTAAACTTCGTATATAAGACATCGACATAATCGTTTGAATGCTATTGTGATTATGTATGGGTATGAGGTGAAGATTTCATCCTAGGAAACAATGTTTTACATTCGTTTAAAGGAAGTAAATTCATGAACTTGTTTTGTGAATCGAAAGGGAAATCGCTAGGCTTATTGGTATTGTTATTCATTGCATATCTTTTGAACTACCAATATGTGTGATTAGTATAATCGCTCATGACTTGTTTATGTTCTTGGTAAAACTATGCATAAGGCCTGACTTTTGTATTGGTATGACTTTTATTAGTGAAACCGATCTTAAGTAATCACCTGAGATGGTATGATCGATTTAGTGTTATTGGTATGACCAACTCTAGGCAAAGGGGAACCGATCCTAGTAAGAGGTGCAACCGATCACAAGAGGGGAATCGATCCTTGTAAGAGGTGCAACACGTTTCTAGATATTGGGAATCGATCCTATGAATTGGTGCAACACGTTTTTAGATATTGGGAACCAATCCTATGGACATGTGCAACAAATACAAGTTAGATACCATATATATGTGGGAACCGATCCTAGTACCTAGTCAACCGAATTTTTGGAAAGCTAGTGTGACTAAATCCAATACTCACATGGAGGTAGAACCGAAACTTGTTTTGGTAGAACCATGAAACCCATGATTGGTGATTGAGTCTTCTTAATCAATCACATAGTTCTTGAAAGTCATATGAACCATCTAAACTTGTTTGGAAGTGTGGAAAATCGTTTTCAAGATTGTAAGTATGAAAGAGGACTTACAAAGTTAAGATGTCGACATACTTTGAACATGTGCAGTAACGCTTATCTTTTATTGTTCAAAGATATTCCTTAATAGCCAAAGGAAAAAAATCTCGGATTGAAAAATAAGTTGAGAATCTTTTAGTTAAGGTTTTTAATTTTATTTTTGGAAAATGAAAATTAGTAATGTGCATTTACTAGTTGGAGATTTTCTAAAATTTTTGGACAAAGCATTTCCAGGAATTATGGAAACCGAATTTGGAATATATTGCATATCTTGAGAATATTTTCGGTTTTGGAAATTCCTTGGTGTCCAAACTTCCTTGGTCTATAAATATCAAAGTTTGCATTTCTAGCAAACTAATCCTCAGAGCCAGCAAAACTACCTAGTTGTGTTGTTACTGGTGGAGCCGCCTATTTGGAGAGGAAAGCAACCTAATTAGGCGAAATCTCTTACAGCCGCTCAGTTTAAAGACTTCTTTGAGATTGAGAAACTCTATTAGTACTGTTGGTGGGAAACTAGATAATTGCGGTTTATTATTAGTTTTCGATTGATTTGATTGACTAACGGTTGTTGAACTTTGATTGCACCTAGTTTGTTTATGCTTGAGAATCTTCTCTTTTGATATAAGATTCACTCAAACTAGATCGAAGTTTTGACGGGGATCTTTAGACTGTTTGTAAATCTAAAGACGTCCTATGATAATCCATTGTTAACAGACTCCGTTCTGTGCATGATTGATAACAAGATATTCAAGTTGATTGTGTGCAGGTGTTTATTGAAGATCTAAGAAGATTTGAAGACGAAGAAGATTTCTGATTTGGGTTCATAATCTTCTGTGTGCACAATACTTGTTTCGGTTAAAGAGGATCCAACCATAATCGGTTTATGCTTGTGGTAGATTGGATTGATTAGTTGAGTAGATCGGCATCAATACAATTCTTTGTGATTCTAAGTATTGATTACAAAATCTAGACAATTACTTTGGTAGTTGTTATTATATAGATCTAAGGACCTGACAAAGGAGTTTATTGGGATAAACGGAAGAACCTTTGTCGAACTCACATCACTTGGTTGAAAAGAGTTGTTACCAAACATATTTTTTGTTCCTTTACTGTTTGGAATACTAACCAAAGGAATTATTCCAAGTACGTGACTTATTACAAATTGGAGGCATGGGAATACAGGCGGAACTAGTTGAACTATAGGTTTAGTTGCTTGGTCTCAACTATACGAAGTTGGTTTGATTTTGTATAGCGGCTTAATCCTGAGAGTATTCAATTATGGACAAGGTCCCGGGGTTTCTCGCATTTGCAGTTTCCTCGTTAACAAAATCTTGTTGTGTCTTTTACTTTTCTATTTCCGCAATTATAATTGTTTTATTATAATTAGAAGTATAATTCACAAACGTTAATTCCTATTTACTTGATAGTAATCCTATTGTGTTTGGTTAAGTCCGAACCTTTTATCAAGTTGTTGATGGTGGGTTTTAGCTTAGGATTGAAATCGTAAAACCTTACATCTGATGTGACGTCACTCTATAAAGGAAACGGTGCTGTGAGTGCTAACCTCTCCACCGGCATATTTATTGAGTCGTTCAATATACTTACATGAAATTTATCCAGACCAAGAATGTAGCAACCATCCCGGATGTTACAGTAAATTTCGGCGCCTCGCCTATATTCATTTAATATAAGTTCCTTTGAATGCCTTCTATGCTATGTTCTCCAGCTGAACCCTTAATGTTGATATGGCATGACGATTTGTGTTCACTCGCAGCAGAGTAGCACGAATTTCCAAGTATCAAGGATAAGGTCTTTGCATAAGGTATTCAATCAGAAAAAGTATGCTGCTATCTGGCAATGAACTTAAAAGAACTCTATGTCAACACATAGAATTCAATCAATTGACCTGACTAACTTGCAGAAGTTAGGGTTTTGCGCCTCGCGCAGTATATCATACCTTGCTTGTAGAAATTAAACCTAGGCAAACTAGGTAATTAATCCGCCATGGATTAGCAGGTGCAAAACCTTGCTCAGAATCGAGAAACAGGAGCCGCAGCAGCAAAGGGAGGCGTGGCCATGCCTTAGGCCAACTGGCGCCACTTGCCATTGGCCACGCCCCTTCCTAAACCGGCCCTATTTCTCTCGACCAATCGTGTCGCCTCAAATTAGCCACGCGCACATAAGTTGTGGCTGGGCCCATACTTGCCGGCCCCACTTGCCATCGACCAATCAGGTTGCTCTAAAGTCGCCACACTCTCACCAGAAGTGTAGCCACACCCATGCTTGGCCGGCCCTCTTTTAATCGACCAATCAGGTCGCTCTAAAGCCGCCACACTCTCACCAGAAGTGTAGCCGCGCCTTATGTTTGGCCTCCCCCTTTTCTTGGCCAATCAAGTCGCTCTAAACTTGCCACCATACATTAAAGGCCAAACGCACCCTGCCGCGTCACCATACTAACTGGCAATCCAAACGCGTCTTACCACAACAACATATTGATCGGCATGCCAACATGCTACTCTGCCGCGGTAGCATGCCACTTTAGCCTTGGCCACGCCGCCAAGCCCTAATTCTTACCACGGCGCCAAATCCTAGCCTTGGCCACGCCGAAAAGCCCTAATTCTTACCAAGGCGCCAAATCCTAGCCTTGGCCACGCCGTCAAGCCCTAATTATTACCACAATGCCAAATCCTAGCCTTGGCCACGCCGCCAAGCCCTATTTCTTACCACGACGCCAAATCCTAGCTTTGGCCACGCCGCCAAGCCCTAATTCTTACCACAATGCCAAATCCTAGCCTTGGCCACGCCGCCAATCCCTAATTCTTACCACGGCGCCAAATCCTAGCCTTGGCCACGCCGCCAAGCCCTAATTCTAACTACAACGCCAAATCCTAGCCTTGGCCATGCCGCCAAGCCCTAATTCTTACCACGGCACCAAATCCTAGCCTTGGCCATGCCGCCAAGCCCTAATTCTTACCACGGCGCCAAATCCTAGCCGTGGCCACGACGCCAAGCCCTAATTCTTACCACGACGCCAAATCCTAGCCTTGGCCACGCCGCCAAGCCCTAATTTTGGCCACGGAGTCAAACCTTAGCTTTGGCCATGCTAACGCCATTGGCATGCCGCCATGCCACGGCCACTGGCATGCCGCTATGCCGCAGCTACGCCATTAGCATGCTACTATGTCATGGCTCCGCCAGGCGCTACTATGCCAATGGCACCACTTTGTTACACAACAAAGACGTGGCCATAATCAACGTCCACTCTTCCTCATGAGATGCAATCTCAGCCATCCAAGTTCGCCACTGAACTGACGGACTTGCGGCAAGTCCCAGGAAACCCGCTACGCCAGGCACCACTATGCTAATGGCGCCACTTTGTTACACAACAAAGATGTGGCCATAATCAACGGCTACCCTTCCTCATGAGATGTAATCTCAGCCATTCAAGTTCGCTACCAAACTGACGGACTTGTGGCAAGTTTTAGGAAGCCGACCAAGGCAAGCCTAATAGCATCACATGTTATTTTCCTATGGTGAAGTCTCTTGACTTTGACTTGCCACACATAGCAACCTGCTACACGTTTTCCACGAAAACACTCGAGATATCAAACATGTCACAAACTGGGGGATACTCATGAGGGTATTGGTCTGGCGGTTTACAGCGTGCGGCGTGCAATGCGCCCGTTACAAGAAAGTGTCATGAAGTAGGAAAATTAGTGGTGGTGAAAAGTAACGGTGTAAACAATTCATTTCCTTCATCATGGAAGCATAATGACTGACGGTTACACGGATTCACTTCCCTCATCATGGAAGCATAACGTCTGACGGTTACATGTTACTTTATTCTTCTACCACTCAATCGTTTCCACTTCCTACGAGATCGGGTACGTTTCAATATGACCTGTATAAATAGGCTTCACCTATTTTCACCAACCAACAAGTTTGGGTCGGCAACAATACAGTATCTAGAAATCACCTGGTAGCTTTCCATTCGCTAACCAGTTCTTCTTTCGATACAAGTCATAAAACAAACCACACCTTCAGAATCAACTATTCTCGTCTCAACACTCTCGTCGTTTCCCTCCCTAAGACCAAACCTTCTCCTTCACTTTGTGACCGAAGCAAGCCTGGAACGGCCATTTCTTGGTTTAGGCCATGATTGTATAGATTGATCTCTTGAATCAAAAATACTCACATGCAGTACATTTTTTAAGGTTTAGATTCGTTTCTCATCCACACACCCAAAATTACCAAAATCAGCAGAAACGGTTTTCACCCACAAACAATTGGCGACCACAAAGTGGGAGATTAATCTCTCGGTTGCAATACCAATTTCCAAATTCCAATTTCCTTTTCAATCCCAATTTCAAGATGGTAGAGCTCGGTCCCAGGGTCAACAACAAACCCTGAAAACACTAGCGCTGAAATTATTCTCAGTACTAGCGTCCCTTCCAGTAGTGTTAATACGGCACCTGTCAACGCCAGCAGCGCGGAGAATGTTCCTTCAGGAATTACACCTTCGGTTACAGAGCCAAAGCCGTTGCCGCGGAAAAACGTTCCTTCACTGTCACACCTCCGAGTCACGCAGCCGTGGGCCGCCGCCGCCCCCAACGTTTCTTCAAACGTGATATCTCCAACCGTCAACAGAGCCGTTGCTACTGCATCAGTACGAGATACTGGGGGAGCCAGAGTGAGCCGATCCCATATTACCATTGCTGATTTGATGGAAAGACAGGATGTTCTTGCTAGGGATCAGACGGACATGGCTTCGACTCAGAAAGAGGTGCTTCTTTTCCTCAAGACACTAACGGAGTGGCTACCACAGGAACCGCGCCAACCAGAGCCAACGAGGAACACCTTCAATACTCCTGGCGATGATTGATGAGTGCCAAATAGTGCATATTTATACACCTTTTTATTGGCATTTTACTCATCTTTTGCGCTTAGAAATCAGATATTATCCCAGATTCTGTGTTTTCTTTGTTTTCAAGAATAAATATTTGTATTAATTAATTTTGTGTTTTTAGGTACTAAATAAAGTCCGGAGAAATTGAGGAGCCAAAGAGCGAAGAATTGGAGTCAAACATCTATGGAGCAGTTAGCCAAAGCCCGCGCGCGCAACAGTTGCAACCCAACGAGTAGCAACTCATCTACAAGACATGGGCTCGAGCTATCCATCTCCGACCCACGACCCGGATCCAAGCCCATCCAACCTGAGCCGTTGAGATCACACCTGGCTACATCCTACGGTCGCTGCCTCCACGCACATCGGAGTTCACTGCTCCCGTGCAATACCAGATCACTCCAAATCATCTTTAGCCGTTGAGATTTCTTCTCCTAGATCGACGCTCGCTCCATCGGTCATCAAAGCTTGCTATCCTCGCTCCACAAAAAACGCCCTAACCCTATACACCCCATCGACCTAATCCATTCCCTTCTTCATCTTCTCTTTCTTCTCCGACCAACTCCACAGAGAACCCATTCCTCCACCTCCTTCCCTCTCCCTGACAGAGCCACCTTCGCCACCACCCTATCTCCTGTCACACCATCATCCCAACAACTATCATCAGTACCATCTTCGCCACCCTTGTTTCACCCTTCTCCATCCATAGCTTCTAGGTTATGGTAGAAGCTAGGATTGAGACGATTGAAGCTAGGGTTTTTCACCAAACCTCATGCATGGTCAATTAAGAGGTCTGAGAGCCGCACAAGTTAGGGAGAACACGATTCAGAGTATGGGTACTTTGTCTTTTCATTTAATTTCTGTTTTAAAATTAGGGTTTGGTATTTTGATTGTGCATGTATAAATAAGAGAGGTAGAAGATAATTTTGCTCATGCCTGGGCTAGCCAGTGCTTCAATTAGAGTTAATTTTTGTTCTTTGTTGTTTTAGATGCTTTAAATCAAAGTGCTAGGGTTTGAGATGAAACCCTAGCTTATCACTGTGTTTTTCACCCTTCATGTATTATTCTTTAGTGCTTAGTTATTTTTAAAGATAGATTTTAATCTTAGCATGTCAATGCATTGCTCTCACAGTGCATGCCTTGTATGCACTGTAGTTGGAATATCCCTGTGATGACTATGCTACAACTCAAGCTCAATTAGACTAATGTTTGTCTTCAGATTAATTGTGCTTTAGTTAGACAGTTAATACTTAGGATGAATACCTTAGTTGTGATTAAAATTATCATTGGAGAAACATCTTAGACATAAGGCAGACTCGACACCTCTCCCTTAGCTGTCATAAGGATAAGAATAATATCATGAATTGAAAACATAGTATAGGTTAGTGGTGGAATTAAAGACTCTAACATCCCCATTGTCACTGATTACCTTAGCATAGCGTCACTTCAGTTCAACACTTCAGCCGTTTAGAAAACAACAATTGTGTTACTGTCACTAGAATTCAAGTAGAGCGACTTTAGATCAACATCGAGCACCACAAGTCCTTGTGGGATCGACCCGCACTTGCCGCGTCTCCCGATAGACGCCGTGCACTTGCGGTTATCACCGTAGGCCATAAAATATACACATTCCGAGGCCTACCAAGTTTTTGGCGCCGTTGCCGGGGACTTGGCGCATGCCTTGCTGATTTTTGGCTAGTTCTTTACTGAGTTTCCTTCCACCTTGTACATATTCACCTTGTGTTATTTCTTTTAGCTCTTTAATTAGTGTAACTTAGCTTGTTTTACCATTGCATTTAGTTTTCTTTTGATGCATTGCATCTTAGCTGTTCACCCTGCATTTCATACTTTATTTCCTTTCAGCTATTAATTGTCTATCTGTGTAATCTTGCATTGTGGTCTTGCATTGTTAGCATAAATTAGCATAACTTAGTATGATCTTGCATTGTAGTGCTTCTTTCTATTAGCTCAGCTGAGCTTTGTCATCAGTTTACAAGGAGACTAAGCAGCCCTGTATCTTAGTGCCTTGTAACTCTTGATCCCTGTGTCAGTCCAATTGATTCTCAGGCTTGGGTTGGTATCCATCTTGATCTTCTGCTGTAACATCCACATTTTTGAAACTAAACTCTCATTTTGAGCTGCGGTACACTGTGAACTGGAGCAAACCCAAGGCGGACACAGTCTTGCAGACTTGAGGTACTTGCTATCTTTGTGAGGCTGTGCTACTCATTGCCATGTGGATAAGGTAAGCTCACCAAATACCGTATTTTGTGAGTCCGTGGAGCACTTTGAATGATTGCCCTGTTTTGTACTCTGTGTTGTTTGACCATTGTGTTAAATGCCCAGACCCACACTCACTTGCTAGCCCCCAAGCTGCAAGTTTGAGCCAAAGTATGAACCATTGAGCAATTGAGCCGGCATCCTGTGAGGAAGTGCATAACCTAGCCGACCACTGAACCTAATCTGTGTGCCTTCTGTCTTTGTTTAGCCGCAAATCACATGTGATACCCTGTTTGATTGTTGAGCCGAGTTACCAAGCATGCTAGACCTTGCATGAATGAATGAATAATATGTATGCTTGCTTGTTGACCTTGTGCTAAACCTTATCTCGAGCTTTCCTGTGCATGCTCGAGTTGTGCACTTGCACATTTGTTTGGAACCCAATTGAAAACCCGAAAATCACAAAGATTTGAGTGAGATTGCTAAAACTTTAGTGAGATCGGTTTGAGAGTTTGCTTGAGTGAAAAATTTGATAATCAGCTGAGAGTTTTGTGGGTGTTTTGTGATTGATTTGTGAGAATTTGGCTGAGATTTGGCTGGACTTAGCCACGCCCAGATTTGAGCAACTGAAGCTCTCGGTTGTGAGTGAAATTCTCAAAATTTTGCTTGATATCAACTACACTTGTTGACTCTGAGTGAGCTGAGTGAGGGCTGAATAGAAAACTTTGACTCACCTGAGTAAAAGTCTGAGCGGAGAGCGGAGTGAGTGAACTGGTTACTGTTCACCGAGTTGAACCGGCCGAGTTGAGTTGACTCCCTGAATCGCTGAGTCACCTAACTCAGCGATTTACCGAGTTGAATCGGTTTTCATTTTTCAACATAATTTGGGCCGTGCAGCTACTAGACCGAACCCATTCCAACAGGGCTGTGCATCAGCCCACATACCGGGTCATTCAATTGCTGGGCTGCACTTGTTCATCTAACTTGAGATCTGCACCAACTAGGTTCTACACAACCACTAGGCTTAAACCAAACCGAAGCCCACACTACCTGGGCTGCCAACAGCTGAAGCCCAACCACTAAGCTCTGCCTTTTCGCTGGGCTAACTGAACTTGGGCTGTTAACTCACTGAGCTGCTGGGCTTCATAAGCTAAAGCCCACAACCACCAACCCAAGCCAAGGGTTGTCTTTATTTTTCAAATCTGGGCTTCAAACAACAAATCCCAAACAAACCAAAACTCACTAAAACCAAATTGAGTCCACAAAACCTGGGCTTCCCACATAAACCAAAGCTCCCAACAAAACCAAATGAAACCCATTTAAACCAAACAAAACCCACATAAACCAAACTAGACTTTGAGTTCAATTTGAGTTGATAAATCATGTCGGGATTTTGGTCCGTGCATCTGGGATGGAAACAAATCCCTTAGAGAGCGTGCTTACGGGCACGCTTCACAGATGAACTCCCCACATACCATAGTGATTTTAGGGAATTTTATGAGCCTTCTCGGGGCCCCGACCTCACATACCTAATCACTATGAGCACATGCATCATCCACCACAGGTTGAAAATGAACACTTTCCTCATACCCAGTCATCACTTCTAGATCAATTAGAAGCTCAAGTTTCGCTTTAGAAAGGCAATTTGTCAAATCTAATTCCTCTAGGCAATATGAAATTTATGCATGTACCTTATGTGGTGGCTTAGACCACCCTGCTGAGCAATCTTGTTATATTTTGCATGATTTTAGGCAGTCTAGGGAAAACCATGATTATCCAATGTAATGAAGTGTCTAGAAGTGATCATGCTTTGGCAACTATTGGGACTATAATCAACCTGCACACATGCATCATTCACCACAGTGGGGAGATGAACAATTTTATACTCCCCCAACTCCTAGTTTGCAATCAATAATGGAAACACTCATGGAGCAAAATGCTAGGCTTGAAATGAATGCAATGCATGACCATCCATATAGCAACATGTCTGAATTTCCCTTCTCTAGTGAACCTCATGCACAACCATACAGTGATTATCCATATGAGGAATGCATACCCACTAGTGAAGACTCTCCTTCAATGGAACAACTCAAGATGATTCTTCAAAGGAACCTGATTGAGTTACAAAATGATAGGATTGAAAATAGTGTTTCTAGTCTTACTCATGCAACTAACATTGAATATGAACCTAATCCAGAGAGGTAGATGAGTACACTAAAAATACTACATTTTTTTGAATGGAGAGATGAATTTTGCTATGATGATGATGATGAATATGAAGAGCATGTGTACTTTGAAAATGTAGTAGAATCTTTAGGTTCGGAGACATTAATTGTCTCTTCAGAACCCCATGAATGATGCTTCTTCTAATATTCATATATGTGATGATGATGTGGAACCCCAATTATCCTGTGAAAATGAACATGATTTACCTTCTTCTGACTTTAGGAAAGTGTGTGATGGTGCAAATTATTTTATACATGAAAACAACTTAGATGTACCTAACCTCTCTCCTGAGTCACAAATTGAAACTCCTCCACCAAACCTAGGTGTAGTTTGTAACAAAATTGCAAAACCAACTTTTCTGAAAATGCCTAATCTAGGCCTAGAACTTTGTGCTTCCCAAGTCCTCTTGGACTATTTTGCATCAAAGTATAACACCTTTAGGGAATCACAGTTGGAATGTGTATGTATGCCTGTAATTAGCAAAACTCATTTTGAGTTAGACCTTTTGCATGATGTACCTTTAAAATTGCAAGATTTTGTTCTCACAAACACACCATTCACAAGTTTAGGTTTGGGAAACTCATTCACATACACAGTCTTACTTGCACTATCATATTATATTTGTGTAAGGCTGTTAATGTGTGTACATATTTTCTATTGGGTTGATCCTCAACTCTTTGACTGTTGGTTTATGGTGAATTTTCATTGTATATATCCAAAGTAGGACTTGTTAAATTTTTCTTTTCTTGAATCGGTTGAGTCTTCTTGTGCATATTTTCTGCTAATCCGATATGATCTCCGCTGAGAATGTTGGATTCTAGCCTTGACTATTGAAGCTCAACCCTGCTCCCGCCGACATCCGGTAATCTCTTCCCTTTCTCTTATCAAAGATAGTTCTCATGGTATGTAAATGTTTAAATTTTTCTATCTGTGACACATTGAGGACAATGTTTGATTTAGGTTTGGGGGTGCATTTGCATTTAGAGTTTTTAGTCTTTTATTTTACCTTTTATTTTCAAAAAAAAAAAAAAAAAAAAAAAAAAAATTCAAAACTCTTTTTTGTAAAAACCTCCAACTTTTAGAGATTTTAGAGTCACTAGCATGCTTCTAGCTATGTTTACATAGAGAGTTCTGACCGAAATAACGAAGTTAGAAGTGCCGGAGAGAACACAATCGGGTTCCTTAGTTGATTAGAGCGTTAAAGTTGGATTTAACCATACCGGAGGGCGAATTAGGTGTTGTTTAGATATTCGGTAGTAGAATTGTGATCACCCATAGTGGAGACTACCCAATTTACATCAAGTGAGGCACCAACCTTCAATTTTTTGCAACTTTCTAGAAAAGCTGTTAGAGTGTGTGTCACCTTACGTAAATTCGGGTAGGAATGGTGAGCTACCCAACTTTTACCCAATTTCAGCACTACTTTTGATCTCTTGAGTGCTAGTTTTTGTCAATCATGAGGGTGACGTCTAAAGATGAAAACTCCTTCTAAATACCGATTTGCCGTTAGCATCACTCTCTCTCAATCAGCAAGACCCATAGAAACACATCATCGTCAACAAACGGAGCATCATCAGAATATTGAAAGAAAAATTGATATAGTCCAAGGTTTACGTGCAACAAAGAAAAAGAAAGGAAAATAGGATGAGAATTAATAAAATTTATAAAATCAAGACAATACAAGTTGTGGAAAAATTGAGTGATAAAGTCCTTTGTCCATGGAGTTAGTTATTTCATTATTTGTATTTTTATTTTCACTTTTTGCAAAAAAAAAAAAAAAAAAAAAAAAAAAATCAAAAATCAAAAAAATATTGTAGTTTATTTTTGATACCACCATGGTAAAGAAGAATTTAAAAAGAAAAATCCAAACAACAAGGAATTTGAGTAGAAAAGTTAAAAATTGTCAAGTTTTGTGAAGTTTAGAAGTTCGTCATCAACATTTGAAGACCGAAGACCGAAGATTGAAGACGTTTCTATGGTTCTTATGAGAGAGTGATATTAATTGCCGATCGGGTGAGAAGTGAGTGAGTACTCCCACCCCTAGCTAATGGTTGATTTCCTTTCTTAGAGATCATCGAAAAAGATTCTTTTTGTCCACACTTCGTGGAGTCTCCAGTTTTATTTCGGAAGGTTATCCTTCTTACCTACAACGTGTGCGATTTCTCTCTTTATTCCTGCCCGCACACATGAGAGACTAAAAAAGCGATCTTTTTGAGTGCAATTATCATAAAACCTAATGGTGAGGCGAGAAGTTGAGACTTATGATCACAATCGAATCCGAATTCTTTCATATGGTATGGTTACTTCTCGCTCATAACTTAAGGATGAGAGTGTGTTCTTTGGTAGTTCTAACTTCCTGTTACTAGCATGCAGAAACTCTATGTCCTCATAGCTTCTTGGAGGCTTGAGACTCTTTTACACTACGAAGTTGGAGAAGGTTTTGTGGGTACACCTCTGGTAAACCCTCACGAGACTACAACTCGTCCACTAGGGACACCTAGGGGTTTAAAGGCTTAGTGCATACGCTAAATGCATTCGAGAGACCTGCGGCAGGTGGTATAGTTAGGATTTCTTCATTTCTGTTTCACTTGAGGACAAGTAAAATTCAGGTTTGGGGTATTTGATGAGTGCCAAATAGTGCATATTTATACACCTTTTTATTGGCATTTTACTCATCTTTTGCGCTTAGAAATCGAGATATTATCCCAGTTCTCGTGTTTTCTTTGTTTTCAAGAATAATTATTTGTATTAATTAATTTTGTGTTTTAGGTACTAAATAAAGTCCGGAGAAATTGAGGAGCCAAAGAGCGAAGAATTGGAGTCAAACATCTATGGAGCAATTAGCCAAAGCCGCACACAAGTTGCAAACTCAACGAGTAGCAACTCATCTACAAGACATGGGCTCGAGCTATCCATCTCCGACCCACGACCCGGATCCAAGCCCATCCAACCCGAGCCGTTGAGATCACACTGGCTACATCCTACTTGTCGTCGCCTCCACGCGCATCGGAGTTCGCTTGCTCCCCGTGCAATACCAGATCACTCCAAATCATGCCGAGCCGTTGAGATTTCTTCTCCTAGATCTGACGCTCGCTCCATCAGTCTCATCAAAGCTTGCTATCCTCTCTCCACAACAAAACGCCCTAACCCTATACACCCCATCGACCTAATCCATTCCCTTCTTCATCTTCTCTTTCTTCTCCGACCAACTCCACAGAGAACCCATTCCTCCACCTCCTTCCCTCTCCTCGACAGCAGCCACCTTCGCCACCACCCTATCTCCGTCACACCATCATCCCAACAACTATCATCAGTACCATCTTCGCCACCCTTGTTTCACCCTTCTCCATCCATAGCTTCTAGGTTATGGTAGAAGCTAGGATTGAGACGATTGAAGCTAGGGTTTTTCACCAAACCTCATGCATGGTCAATTCAGAGGTCTGAGAGCCGCACAAGTTAGGGAGAACACGATTCAGAATATGGGTACTTTGTCTTTTCATTTAATTTCTGTTTTAAAATTAGGGTTTGGTATTTTGATTGTGCATGTATAAATAAGAGAGGTAGAAGATAATTTTGGTCATGCCTGGGCTAGCCAGTGCTTCAATTAGAGTTAATTTTTGTTCTTTGTTGTTTTAGATGCTTTAAATCAAAGTGCTAGGGTTTGAGATGAAACCCTAGCTTATCACTGTGTTTTTCACCCTTCATGTATTATTCTTTAGTGCTTAGTTATTTTTAAAGATAGATTTTAATCTCAGCATGTCAATGCATTGCTCTCACAGTGCATGCCTTGTATGCACTGTAGTTGGAATATCCCTGTGATGACTATGCTACAACTCAAGCTCAATTAGACTAATGTTTGTCTTCGATTAATTGTGCTTTAGTTAGACAGTTAATACTTAGGATGAATACCTTAGTTGTGATTAAAATTATCGATTGGAGAAACATCTTAGACATAAAGCGGACTCGACACCTCTCCCTTAGCCGTCATAAGGATAAGAATAATATCATGAATTGGAAACATAGTATAGGTTAGTGGTGGAATTAAAGACTCTAACATCCCCATTGTCACCGATTACCTTAGCATAAAGTCACTTCATTCAACACTTCACCGTTTCGGCAAAACAACAATTGTGTTACCGTCACTAGAATTGATGAGAGCAGCTTTTAGATCAACATCGAGCACCACAAGTCCTTGTGGGATCGACCCGTACTTGCCGCGTCTCCGATAGACGCCGTGCACTTGCGGTTATCACCGTAGGCCATAAAATATACACATTCCGAGGCCTACCAATGATGCCTCAGCAAGGCGCACCTTTGTACATGAAGAGACTCGTTCGGGGGCTCCAACGGAGAGGAATCAGCCGTCCAATTTTGTCACACGAGAGGATTTGGAACGACTTCTTCGAAACCGAGACAAAAGTGATTCTCGTAGACATGCATCAACATCAACCCTCGTATCCTCCCAAGTACAAAGAATTCCTCTCCCGAGAGGATACTCTTCTCCTCAATTCTCCTTATATGACGGCACCGGTAATGCGCGTATGTCTCTCGATTTTTGGAATCCTTGGGCGAGCATGAATACAACCATGTTCTCCGTTTGAGGGAGTTTTCAAAGTCACTTACCAGAAGAGCATACACCTGGTACAACAACATTGCACCAAACAGCATACCCAACTGGGGAGACATGGTTACGGCTTTCTACAAGAAGTACTTCTTTGTGTCTGAGTAAATTACCTTCTCATATTTAGGGAGGATGTTTCAACGAAACAATGAACATCCAAATGATTATGTCAAAAGATTCATGATTCAAGCGATGGACTGTCACGACCCAAATGTGACCGAACAACAATTAGTAGATTCTTGCATCAATGGTATGGTTCCCATCTACCGTTCCTAACTGGAGAATCTGCGATTCCAGACATTCTCTGAACTTCATGAGGCTGCTAAGCGGTCGGCCACAACAACACCAGTATTGTTGGAAAGAACCAGGCCAGCCAAGGTTGAAGACGCACGCGAAACTCGAGGAAACAGACGCCTCATCAACAAGCAATATAACAATGGACCCTCTGTGAGCGTGGTAAGTGAAAGAGGAAAAAGGAAGGCCCCAGCGACAGAACAACAATCCAAGCGTGAAACGCTAGCACATCAAATCGCTCCACCGTGGAAGAATGCGCCTAAGGCTCTGCGCAATATCAAGGAGCCGGGAGAGGGCCTTAGATTTCCGTTCCCAATCGAGGAAGTAATTGAACTCTTAGAGGCATGGATCCAAGATGAAGCCATCGATTGCCCCTACTAGGCTCCCACCAACTGAAGAGGAAATGGCAAATCCTAAGTATTGCCGCTACCACAGATTTGTCCATCACCCGACCAGTGACTGCAATAAGTTAAAGCTTATTTTCAAAGAAAAGGTAGAGGCATGGGAACTTCAGCTGGGCAATGAAGGAGGTCACAAAGATCCTCTTCCATTCAGGAGTTGCATGATCTCTGGGGACTATGTTACAAAACCGTGCAATCCATCATGGAGCATGTATGCGAAATTCTCTATTTCTCCAAGGCGCAGCGTCAAGATTAATTTACATCCCTCAATCGAGTTGTGTCGGGCAAGCGACTTTTTCCTACTGCAGAAACTACGCCAGAACCCCAAACTCTCTCGGGAAACGGTGTTGGAAAATACAACTGGGGACTGCTGACCACAGTTCATCTGAAGGACGCCGAGCTCAACACCACATTGATTGATGCGGCCTCTGACTTCAACATCGTTACCATCAAAACTCTGAGAGCTACGGGAATTTCGAAGAAGGAGGCTACACGTTCCCCAATCATGGTCGAAAATTTGGAAGGAGAAGCAATAGACGCATATGGCTACATCAACCTTGAAATTAAGGTAGGAGACGCTCTAACACATGGAAAATTCCACATTGTCAAAGAACTCTCAAATTACGACATGATTCTCCGGGCGCCCACAGGTACACGGCAACAAAGCGAAATTAGGAGTATCCCCTCTGTCGGTGTTGATACCCGAAAGAATTTCCAACAAACCGTACAACTTTGAAGATTACATGTTGCCGTATCAACAACTTACCGATGTAACTCAATTATCTGGAGAAAGCCAATTGGCGTTCATCCGCAGATTCCAAACGCAAGTAAGTCTGGTTAAACAACCCTTTCTGCACCCAATCACTTCTCCTCTCGGCCAAGCATGGGGACTCAGTCCAATCACCAACCCGGGCGTCATTAAGAGATGTGAATGGAACGCTGGGCCTTTCAAGTGCTTTGTAAACAAATTGGAAGCTGCCGCAGTCAAAAATGACGAACTCAAAAATCAAGTGGTTGCACAACGCCCAAACCCATTTCAAATTGGAGATATGGTAGCCAAGACGACCTCGTTTAAAGTTGGAGATGTAACAGTGAGGATAGCCGCTCAACCTGATTCGCCTAAAGAAAAGGAAGACGAGCCGTATCTGGTGGTAGATGTTATCTTAGGTGGTTACTGCAAACTCATCAATTCCGACAAGTTGGAAGGTGTGACGATTCATTCGCGATGGCTCAAGCCCTTCAATACCTAAAACGCTGTGCTACTTTCCTCCTCGGCGTTCTCCTTTCAATATTTCCTTCAAAGAATTTCCCCTTTCATGCGATGTTTGTAACTTCTCTAAATTGATTGCACCGCTTGCATTCATGAGTAGAGTTTTCAATTTCAATTAAAGAACATCTTACCTTAAAAGTTTTCTGGACCATCTTAAAGGAAAAATACCAAGTAAACCCAAACTCTCACGAGTCATTACCCGTCGATTAAAAACTAGAGAAATCAAACCTCCACAAAATGTCTTATTCATAAAATACCGAAGAAAAGAATAATGCAAGAAAGAAGATCATCAAGCAAATGGCGCAGACACTTTCCCTCAAGAATCTCTAGCCACGACTTTCACCTCGATGGATTTCTCTATTTCTCTCATGACGTGTTATCCGGCTTTGTGGCCTCGCACTTCTACGCACTCAAAGGCATGCCACTAAGCCCTGGATAATTTACAAGGGAAAATCCAATAAAAAGAAATGGTTCTTTGCAAAAGGGGGGTTTTGCTAGGTCTCTTCCATAAGGTTTTATTCATTCAGTCAAAGATATAAAAGCAACATAAACGAAGGAATGATACTCGGTGAGACATGGCTTCGGTCGCACAAAACAAAAAACAAAAAAAAAAACTGAAGTACCAAAAAACATCTACGAGCAACGAAAAGATTTTTTTTCTCTACTAAGGAAATCGCAAAATGGGAAACCCGGCTTATCAATGATGAACACCTTGGTAAGTGACGCCTCCATCGAGCTTTTTCAAGCACTTGCCCCAACACCTTTTCCGACAAAGAAACATTCCATCCGTGAAGCTATCTCGGCAGAGCCTTGATCATCCCATCCGAAACCGTTTCGGCTTCAACATTCCATCCGTAAGTCGTTTCAAGAACAACTTCAACATTCCATCCGGAAAAGCCGTTTTGCAGCGAGCTTCAACATCCCATTCGGAATCCGCTTCAACGGCAGTTCCATCATACATCCCCACAGACTTCTCCAATGACTCCAACATATGCTTCCACCGCCTCACCATATGCCTCGACAAAGATCCTCAGTAGTTGGCAATAATACAAGAATATCGACTTACGAAAGACTTTACTTTTGACAAGATATGGGACAATCATAGTTCACGGACGCAAACACACATATCCCATAAACAATTGCAATATATAAAACCATAAAGATTAATACTACAAAAATCATCTTCCAAACAAATTTAGAGTTTAAAACAATAAATCTAAACACATGAAGATGAAAACGTTGGACATAGCTATGTGTAATCACAATAATGGTTATTCCAACCTCTAAACAAAAACAATAATGGTTATTCTTCTAAACAAAAACAGAAAAATAGAAGATTTACTAGGCATGACCAAATCAGAAATAAACTTTTATGCCGATGCCGAACACAAACTGAAGTCCTATGGATGGTTTTGGATCCTCACGAGTCTTGAGATTTTCAAGCTTGTGAACGACAGCATCATCTGCAACTTTAGGAAGAACATTCTTATTGGGAAGTTCTTTAACACGGGTCTTTATGAGAACATGGTCAGAATAAACCTTTTTTAACTCAGTTCTTACCACTTCAAGACACTTCATAGTATCAACAAGTTGTTGCTTTGCATCCTCAAAGTTCTTAAGGAAGTCAAGAACCACATCGGATGAAATCTCTTCAACCTCCTCAATATCTGAATAGGAATCAGAAGATTGAGGAAAGGATCCTTCAACTTGAACAAAGGTTCCCTTCTCTTTAACGAACTCGAAGTATATACCATTGTCAACGAAGTCTTCAGGAAAATCCCAAGAGCAAGAAGAAGACGCCATTGATAATAAGAAACCTAGAGTGAGATATCTCAACTCAATAGGAAGGGTATATAAATATATTCGAGAGATTTAGGGTTTACAGGATTGGTTTATGAGAGAAACCCAAAATCGTACGTGTACCCGTAAGAGGATGATCAAAAGCCCGTAACATGCTTTTAGTTTTTCAAAAACCAAGTTTGAAACCAAAGAAAAATATCTAAAAAGAAAAAAAAATACTCATGTAAAAGTATACGACTAATTATCCATCTAAGAACGATAAGAAATTAGCTAGATAATCAGAGCCACTTTGTAAAGAGTATACCTATTCAATTTTCACACAACTAGGGTTTATGTTGGGTGAGATATCAACCTTGTGATTAACTTACACAAGTATGAGCGTTTAGTTCATTAAATGAATGTCGTTTTTGTTTATCCTTCTTTCTTAGATTGGTACTCAACTCAGAGACGTAAGGCATAGCTATATCAGCATATCTGTCAGAAGATGTTCTCTGAGGAATAAATCTAGGACCTCTTGCAAAAGGTTCAAGAGGATTATGATAGAAGGGAATCCATTTTCTAGACTTAGATTTATCAGTAACATCCTTATAAACACAGGGAACGTTTTTATCAAACAACGCCTGGAAAGCCTTTGAGCCCCGTGATGATTTCTAGAAAAGAGATCATTTTTATAAGGTTTCGGTTTCTTCGTGGGTATGTGATTCACTACGGTAGTCGACGGACTATTTATTCCATTGATGATGGAAAGAAGCAAATTATGAAGTTTAGAAATCTGTTTCCTTCTGGCAAAACAATGGATAGCATAGTGATTCTTTTTCCCACAGAATGTACAGGTTCGTGGAGGAGAAGCAATAATTGGCACCTGTTTTAACTTCATAGCCTTATGAGAAGATTGTAAGTTATGTAAACTTTTCTTGACACAATCTTCTTCTGGAGAGAATCTCGTCATGTATTGTGATTCGTGAGAATTACTTTGTACAGAGGAGTTTCTCCCTAAGACAACGTTTTCCTTTTCCAAGGATCTGCACTGTTCATGGGCTAGACTCATAGATGCTTCTAGTTTCTCTTTGTCGACACAAAGTTTGTTAAGATCTGATAAATGAGTCTCGATCAACCGTTTCTCTCTAATTGGGTCTTCCTTAACAATATCTTCAAGAACACTAATCTTTTCACGCTGTAGAGTAGTTTCTTGGAGAAGTTTTTCAATATTCTTAGAGAAAGACTCAATGATTGTAACGGACTGGTGAATTTTCCCTCCTAATGGGCTGGTTTTCAACCCATTAGCCAGGCCAAAACCCCCAGTACGTCACTTGACGTGTAAAACGACACATAAACAGAAAAGATTTGTATAAAAAGAAAATAGTGAAGGAGCCTGAGTTCATACAGTAGAACGAGTACATGCTTGTCCACAAAAAAAAATCCAATAGAATTTGTCAAAGTGAGTCCAATATTTCTAAATTGTAAAATGAGCATTTAATAACGTCAATACTCATAAGAAGGCCCAAAAAATTAACAGAGATGTACAAGAAGAATCCCCTTTTAAGTGGTAAAACATAAATATAAAATTTGCTAGTACATATCGAAGTAAATCCATTTTTCAAACAAATTTTTAACATTATACCATCACTGTCGACTATGAAGTTCCAAACAGAATGACTTAAATTAAAGGGCACTTTAAAATGTGCATTTGTTTGTATTATAAATTAAGAAGGCTAATCTAATTAAGTTCAAAGAATCCAAGCATGAGACAAGCACTTGCGGTATACTTACATAAAACTGAAACCTTCAAGTACATTAAGTTCAAGCAAAATGAGTTCTAAGAAGATACTAGTATGTAAATGAAGACATTCCCACATACCAATGAGAAAAGAAGGTTCTGTATGCAGTATATGTACACGCCAAAATTAGACCTTATTTTCAGTTACAAACCATAAAAACATCCAGCACAAGGTCCCAACATCTACACAGCAAAATTCGACAAAATGGCATGGGACTAAAGCAAGAACTAACTACCCAGATACCCTGTGATATACAATATCATAAGCTTACAAAAATACTAACTTTCGAAATGCTAAAAGCCTGCTGTAAGCTCTCCCTGGCTTACCGCTGCAAGCTCCTCTCGTACTCTGTGGGGGGAAAACAAAACAAAACGGGGTGAGCGAATGCCCAGTAGGGGTTACAGCAGCAAAATAATAATATCGACATGAAAATATAAATGCGCAAACAAGGAGCAGCAAAAATGATAAAATAAAGAAATAAATTCTTACGCAAATACCATTCAAACAAGATTCAGAGCAATCAATAAATTTACTCTACTTTTCATGGCCAGTGCCACCGTCAGGGTAGTTCTGGTTACCAGCCATCGTTTCCGCAACGATCTTCCGGGTTGCCACCGAGGTGGTGGGGTGCCACTTAGGCCCGACGTTCCTAAAGTAGAGTCCTCTAGTTTCCAAATACAATTTTTCACTAAGGAAACATCCGTGAATCAAGTCAATGAAGACTTACTTAAATACAACCATTGGCAGCATTCACATAATTAGTATAAGTTCTTACTGAATCAGACAGCGAAAATCACTTATCAGAAAGTATGAAATCCATGAACATTAAGAAAAACATAAATTAGTGGAAACGATAAGTGATTTAAGATACCAAACAGTACTCAAAGCAGCAAGGAGTAAAAAGACTTCATAAAATACAACAACACATTTTAGGTTGGGGACAAAAGTATTGATCTGTAAAGTTTTTCGAGAAAGTCCTAAATGCCGAGAGAGGGAGAGTTACCAGTGAGATATCATGGCAAAAACACTCAAGTAGGTACCAGTGAATCAAAGAGAAATATCAGTACAAAAATGAAACTAATTTGTTGATAAGCAAGTTGTAAACCAAATGCTCAGCCAATTAAATTTCATTATCTTTTTAGTTCAAGGAAATCATGAAAATAAGATTTAAGGAAGTGTCAGTAGCATCCAAAATAGATAATAAGAAAGAAAGCTAAAACTGAAAGTGGCGTTTGATTATAAATCATTCCACTGACCAATAATTAAATACAAGGTTAAAAATAAGAAACCAAAATTAAGGAGCCTACTAGAGCGAACCAAACTGTAAAACAACGGGTCTACTTTAGAAGGTCGTACATTTCCTTTTAGTCGAGTAGAACACCAGCTCAGGCTAGTGACACAAGACAAATCAACGAGTTGAAATCTTGAAGTTGCATAGTGGGAAAGAGGTTAACAATATACAAAACAAATCTAGTAAATGAGTCTCAAATTCTCGGCTACAGGTGAAGTTTAAAATGTGAAATTCATTGAGTCATTTTTACAAACAGAATCAAGGCAAATTTTAGAATTCGGTACATGGCTTGGCTTATGAAGAAAACTACTACTTGCATGCGTAAAAAGCATTGCTTACCTTTCAAAAGAAAACGTCATTTAACCCATTCAAGCCGTACACAAATCATTAAGCTTGGGGTTAGTAAAGAAAATGCTGGGGTTTCAAACCAATAAAGTTAGGTCGTAAAATTCAAAGGATTGGGATTTTAACAAAACTAATGAGATTAAACCACAAAATTAAATACTATAATTTTACTACGGATCCACAAATTCGTAAAAGGATAAACATAGTTATGGAAGAACCAGTAACATTTCTCTCGGCAACTACACAAAACAAGTGGAAATTTTAGGGAGTCTCAAGTTAAGAATTCAACAAAATTTTAAGAAACACAAAACCAGATGAAATTCAAATCACCTATATCTTTGATTTTTTTATCAAAAAGAAATAAAATCAAACATGCACTAGCAATACTGATTAGCACAACTGGAAGTCGTAGTTCAAAATCAAAAGGTAAGAAAATCCCCTACCTTTTCGTTGCCGATCCAGAAACATGCCAAGCTCAATCCAAGGAACCATCAGTAGTATCTTCAAAGGAGAATGAAATTTGTTTCTCTTGGTTTTGGTCAAGTTTTCACAGCAAAGATAATAACAAGAAAAAAAGATGAAAAAGACTCCTTAGAGAAACAGAAAGCCAAGTTGTTGCTGGGTTTAGGTTGATTTGTTTCCTTAAAGGAAATTTTGAAAAGATTTTCTCCCTTGGCCACGTGTCTTTCATGCTTAATGCTTCTAGAGCTCTCTATAGTTTCTACTAATCAAACACCCTAACACTACTAAGGGATAATTTATTCAGCTAAAAGCACACAACACAGGTTTTAGGGCACTCACCATTGCTACACACATTTATATTCGGATCGCAGCGCACACTATCCAGTTCTAACTTTCCACTCAAATGGGTTGAATTCGAATCCAAAGCTAAAATGAGATTTTTGCGTCGTTACACCATCAACTCCTAAAAAATGAATTTGGTCCCCAAATTCAAAAATAAACAAAGAAGCTAAGAAGAATACCTAGAAGTAGCTTCGGTAGTTGTCTTGCACATCGTGCTCGACTCCCAAGTTGCGTCTTCAAAAGTTCTCATCGCGTCTTCGAGTGGTTATCATCGCAAGGGTTTTCCCACGTAAGTTACGTCGTCATTCGGCTACAAGTCTCTCCACTCGATTACATGTGATGGGTCTGCAACGTACGTCAATCTTAAAGTTGATCTCTCCACTCGATTACATGTGATGGGTCCGCAACGTACGTCAATCTTAAAGTTGATCTCTCTTCGATTATAACCTGCAATGTTTTTGGAAAATCATAAAAAAAATCTAATCGCTTAGACGTCTTCTCTGTACCCACAATTTCGTTGCCTCACTAATATGAGCAAGATAAACGATGTGTTCTTCGTTCCGTCTTCCTATTCTTGGAATCGGAGGGCTTATCGTTTTCCACTTCTCACCTTGAGCAGATACACGATTGCCATACGCTATCACAAAAGAAACCATCTTCTCAAAGACAACACAATGTAGCCTTGATTCACCGATATCCATTCAATTTCCTTAACTTTCAAAATTGTACTCAACTTCCCACGAGTCTCTAACAACGTAAACGACAATTACAATCGAACCAACCAAATAGTTCTAAATGTTCTCGAGGTATTCTGTCCTTTTCGTTCGTGTTCATCTTACTTACAAAGCTCGAGGCTTTGATTTCGCACACAAAGTGACATCTTCAAAACGAAGAAAACGTGTTAGATTCACAAATCGGTTAGTAATGTACATTACTAACACACGAAAATGATATGTATATCACAGTATCTTGATAGTTTTCCCAACCCCAAAATCAGCAAGACTCTTTCAAAAAATTTGTGCAGTGAAATGCCTTAGGAAAAACAAGGGCATGTTTAAACAATATTACCACATTCCAACTACTTTCAGTTACAAAACTTCATCCCATATCATCTGCAGATTTGGAATTCCCGCACAATTGGTATCTGATAATGGGAAACAGTTTGAAGGGCAGAATATAGAAATGTTACTCAATGCATTTAAGATAAAATGTGGGAAGTCAACCCCTCTATATCCACAAAGCAATGGACAAAGTGTATAAACAAATAAGACAATCGCAGATATATTGAAGAAGAAATTGGAAGGGCATAATAGAGCATGGTGCGAACAGTGCATAATGCAAAGATGGGCTTACAACACAACCAAAGCGAGAAACTACCGAATGTCACCTTTCGTTTAACATATGGAGTTGAGGCCATGCTACCAACAAAAGTTAATTAATATTCCCACAACAAAAGAGAGCTTGGGAGAAAATCTTAGTGCGGGTATGATTTTAACCAAGTTAGATGAATTAGAAGAAAAAGAGAAAGGGCTCTACAACATATGGAAAATTACCAAAGATTAGCCCGAGAATATAATAAACGTGTTAAAACACGAGAGTTTCAACCAGGTGACTTGGTGTCATGCGAGAAACACCAATATATCAACGAAAAGTGGTGGAAAACTAGCCAAAAATGGGATGGGCCTTACATCATTAAGGATATAGTTGGAACAGGGGCATATAGGTTGATGGATCCGGAGGGTAAAGACGTGGGTCATAGACTTGATAGACCATGGAACAGTTGTACTTAAAGAGATATTACCCATAAAAAGTTTTGGGAAAGAGTAAATCTGAAATGATGAATGATTGAAATAAAATGAATCTATGAGAAGATCTTATGAAATAATAATTGCGAGATTATACATATCCAAAACAAAGAAAGAATACGCGAAAATTTCGCAGAGATAATGACAAAAGATAATCAAAGATTAATGACATACTAGAAAGGGCGAACCTACTATGGCGTACACTCCTAGTTCGCGAAATCAAAATTTCGCAAGAGGCAAATGTAAGACCTAAAGTGCGTCATAGAAGGGGGTACCGTTGCATGGCTCAAATAAAAGGTTACACCGCCCGGAGCTTGAGTCATGGAGATTTGGGGTCAATAAAGCCCATCCGGAGAGGTACCTTGGATTTTCAACCTAAGCTTATGAATTAGGTTGGACGACCGAGGGTCTCTTCTAAGGAGTGCGGCATCTGATCAAGGCGCCGAGGTACACGGTTGAGCCAAGAGTGCCTGGGCGTTTGAAGCGTCTCGGCCATTCTTGGCAAGTCTTGACGTATGCTGCACTCGGCCCAAGAAAACCCCACTTAGGGTGCAGTCTTGTAACCATAAGCCATATAGGCAAAAGGGATAAGAGGCTGCGAAAACAACTGGTTGTTGTTAAGACCGGATGGGAGGAGCCAACCTTATATGGTAGAGGTACGCCTCCTTGAAGGGGCAACCAGGGGGAAGATAAGGGCATCACCCTCCATTAGGGAGCTGATAAGTGTCTTAAGACGCAAATGTCACGAGGCTTTATTTTCGCAAGAATATTTAGGCTTGTCATATTTGTGCGACAATCTGAAGAGGCAATAATACAAAATAGAAAGATAAGGCGAGATCAATGGGTCAATACATGAAAGTGTAAAGACGTCCCGCGATTTCGTCGCAAGACGGCAATGTCATGGGGCTTTATGTTCGCAAGAATATTTAGGCCTGTCATATTGTCGCAACAAAAATAATAAAAGAAAAAAGGTAAGGCAAGATCAATGGGTTTTTGCATGCAAGTGCAAAGACGTCCTGCGATTTTGTCGCAATGACAAGGGGTGGCGAAATAAGACCTTTAACTAAGAAGGCAAAATAAGACCATATGATGCAACAAAAAATTTATAAGAATTAACTATTACTTATGCATCATTCATCGCAAGAAAGATAATGAGAGGCAATATGGGAATTATTAAACAACAAGCATTATCTTTTTTCTCCTTGCTGCTTTGACTGAAAATAAAAGGTTCTGGTGCATTAGTGCTGGTATCAGAGCAGACAAACACGTTAAAGACCTCATAAGTTTGTGTTTGTAGCAATCTGACTCTATGGATAGAACCGATATCTCTATAAAAGTACCGCCAGTCTTCGATGACTCAAATTACTTATGGTGGAAAATTGCTATGCGTGCCTTTCTTCAAGGACGTGATTTTCAATGGTTACAGTAGACGGTGTAACTGTTGTCAAGGTAGGTATGAACCTGACGAGATTCTCGCTGCAAATCAAAATTATGACGGCTTACATGCTATCATAGATGCCATTACCCCATATCTTCAGCACCATGTGACTACGTGCACTCGGACTAAAGATGCTTGGGATATCTTAGAAGTATTTGAAGGGAATACCTCTTAAAAGGAAGCTAGGCTTCAAAACCTAAATTCTGATTGGGAAAACCTTCGGGTGATGAAGATTCATTTGATGAGTTTAATCACAAAGTGTATGAAATTGTTAATCCATCCTTTTCTTCCACAGCTTCATCATCTTCTAGAGAAAATTCTGCTAAGAAATCTGCAATAACTTGTGATTTGGGTGAAGATAATATTTCATATTTGATTTTGAAATGTCCTACTTGTGCATTCCATCTCTCAACTCTGCCTGATCTTTTTGAATTCTTCATTACTGACTCAATTGGTACCTTTGTCAACACCCTTATGTTATGTGCCTGAAAATATATGCGAAGTTTAAATGATGCATAAACTAATGCTAAAATTAGTTTTTCAATTTTTGAATAATTTTTCTCTGCGGCATTAAAGGTTTTGCTGATGTAATAAATTGGTTTCTCAACTCCTGCATCTACTCGTAATAACACTCCACTTAATGCGTGCGAAGTTGTCGCAAGGTAGATCAACAATTCTTCTCCTCGTTACCGCTTTTTGCAAATAGATATATTCGTCGATGTTCTTTTATTCCTTGAAAAGCTTTCTTGCATTCATCTGTCCATCTAAACTTCGTCCCCTTTTGAGTATGTTGAAAAAATGTTTACATTTGTCTCGATGATCGCGAAATGAACCTTCCTAACGAAGCTAAGAGCCCATATAACTTCTCGTACATCTTTTACCGTCATTGGTGTTGGCATGTCACGAATTGCTTGCACTTTCTCTGGATCAACTTGTATTCTTTCTTTTGATACAATGTAGCCTAAAAATTTTCCTGATGCAACCCCAAAGATACACTTCTCTGGATTTACTTTGATGTTAAAATGCCTCATTTGTTCAAAAATTTCCCTCAGATCTTGGACATGATCTTTTGCTTCTTTACTTTTTATTAACATGTCATCCACATACACCTCCAATGTTTTGTGTATCCACTTCGCAAACACCTTCTCTACCATCGTTTGGTATGTTGCTCCAGCATTTCGCAAACCGAATGGCATTTTCGTATAACAAGTATAACCCTCTTGGAGCGAAAAAAGCAAAGATGTTCTTGATCTTCTTCGAGAGGGGAATTTGATTGTAGCCTTTGTATCCGTCTAGAGAAGATATTATATCATTTCCCACCGCGATTCAACCATTTGTGGAATATCCGTAACGGGAAAACCGTCTTTCGGACAAACTTTATTTAGATCAAAAAGTCTATACAAATTCTTATCCCCTTATTCTTCTTTGGGACTACAACCATGTTTGCCATCCACTCCGGATATTTGGCTTGTCTTATGATTCCCCGCATCAATCATCTTATGCAATTCTTCTTCTATTTGGGGATGATATGTTGTTGCGATTTTTCTGATTCTCTGTTTGAATGGCCTTGCATTTTTGTCAATCTCCAACCTATGACACGCCACAGATGGATCTATTCCCGGAATCTCATCCATGTTCCAGGCGAAAATATCTTTATATTCTCGCAAAAGATTAATAGTTCTTTCTTCTTCTTCCGCTCCATCTTAGTCCCAATTTTTAGTATTTTGGGTTCTTCTTTGGTTCCAACATTCACTTCCTTTGTTGGTTCCTCTGCAGTGTAACCGGGTCTCGGGTTCTCCAATAGGTGTTGGTTCTTTTATCTCCTTCGCAAGTTCATTCCCTTATTCCCGAAATTTCATTTGGGCATTCATTTTCCTTCCTCTCGCTCTTATCATGTAAATTCTAAATTCTTCTTCTTTCTTTGCCTCCTTCGCCATTTTCCTGCGATTTTTTCGCTTCTTTGCACGTCCTTCATACTGCTTCACTTCAATTTGATAACATAATTTTGCTTTATCAACATCCCCTCTAATTTCACCAATCCCACTCGGCATAGGAAATTTAATGCATTGATGTAATGTTGACGCTACAGCTTTAATTGCGTGTATCCATGGCCTTCCCAACAACATGTTGTATGGTGATTCCATATCCACCACACATAGTGTCACTCGTGTTTCAATCTCTCCTAGCAGAATTCGCATCTCAATTTCCCCTTTTGGTTTTGTTGTAGATTTGACAAAACCATGAATATGATATGTTGAAAGAGACATCTCTTCATCTTTGTACCCCATTCCTTTGTACGCATGGTAAAACATTATATCCACCGAACTCCCTGTATCCACCAAAGTTCTGTTTACCGCCCATTCTTCCATAGTTTTTGTTGATTTCCCCTTTTCTTTCCGTGTGGTTACTGTGATTACCAAAGGAGATGTGTGGCTAACATTTTCTCTTGGTATTTCTGCTGCTGTGAATGTAATTTTTTGTTTTTCCCAATCTTTCAAGTGTGATACCTTCTCCACCGTCATGATTTTCTTTCCTTCAAAATCTCGTTTATGTATTCTCCCTTTGATGTTCTCATGGAATTCATTAATCATTTTTTTTGTAATCAAACTACACTCCAGCCTTCTGTTGCATTCCTTGACTTTAATTCTCTCTTCCTTAACTGATTTATCGATTTGTTTCATCATTTTCTTGATTTGAACAATCTTAATAACAATCTTTAATCTTATATGCCAATCCCTGTTTCTAGCGCCATTATGTAGTTGCAGGAAATCCCACAATACATCCCTCACAAGAATTCATAATAATCAACCCATCTTTAAGATCAACAATCACACTTTTTATTAATTGAGTTAAGGAATTTTACAAATAGGAAATGAAATCAAGAATACAACTAATGCTTCTAGACTTTCTCTCTCCTCAAAACTTTCTCTCACTCTAAAAAGATCTCTCCCTCACCTTAAGCCTATTCGGCTCTTTATATAAGATATTACATAGTGGGTGACAGCTAAGGTGTCCTTTATTTTAGGATCTGACTTGCGATATTCTCGCAAGTGTACAAGTGTTAGATTTCGCAACACTCCTAAATCTCGCTAGGTCTCCACATCTTTCTCGTGTTTAGGCTATCGTCATCTCTGCTTGCGTCATTTCTAGAACCGATGCGATATCTTCGCAAAGTGTTGTATAATGATTTCGCAAAGGTATTGATGTTGCGATATTCTGATCCTACATCTTGCCTCTTCTCATGTCTTCTCTGCGAAGGAGAGAATGATATAGGAACTAGTGTTTCAAAATGTCGTAACTTTTCATTTCTTTCCTTAAGTTTTCTCTCCGACAAGCTTCCATGAATTAAGCATAACCGCTTACACGTGTTAAATATTCCTCTATCCACCGGCACATTCAATGCTAACCGGTCATCACTTTCTTATCTATTTAAGAAGGGATCTATCATAGAAATAATTTCTTTCTTTTACTTCGGCTTCTTCATCTCCATATTCTCTGTAAATCCTTATTATCTGCAACTTTTTACGAATTCATCTTTCTGCTATTGTTCTTATGGATTCATCAAGGTTTGTTGACTTTGCTGAAACTGATCTTACTGAAACTAATCTTATCTACTGAAATTGTCTTATTTGATTTTGTTCATCTTTATGTAATTCCCATACTTTTTCTGTTTCAGCAAAAGCACCTCTAGCATCAAATTTACGGTCCAAAACCCTAATATTCCCAAGGGTTCACAGCAAAGAGTCGCCGTAAACAAAAGAAAGCCTCATGAATAGCAAGGTAGTAAGAAACACTATTCTTTTAGTAACAATATTGTTGCCTCTGTTTTATCCGAATTGTGATTCGCAGGTGATGGGAATGTCGACAAACCCCACAAAAGATCTCGCCACCTTAAAAATGTGGAAACTTCGTCCCATTTCCTATGTTTAACCCTTCAACATCTCCCCGCAATCTCTTCGCAAGCCGAATCCTTACTTCCCTGTTCGCACAAGGTATTACCATGGATTTCTCCCTCATGAATCGATCTTTCTATATTTGAAGTTCCTTGTAATAACCCTGCTACGAATGAACCCTTCTCTTCTTCTATTGCTAATACCTCTCATCCTGACACTACCTCAACCCCAGTTATTAATCTTCCTCAAATTTCATCTTCAGATGACGCATCTCTAGCAAAGAATGATTTAATTCCCCAACCTTCTGTCATCACCACTTCTTCATCCGAATCTCTCCCTTTTACTAAAGAAACTTTGGAAGGAATAGATATTGCCTTCAAGATTTTATCAGATGTTCTGGATGATGTCAAGAAATCTTCCGTTGATCCTATCAAATTTGGTGTCATGAAATTTTGAGTAAGTATTTTGGCTCGATGCAGAATGATTTCGCAAACATCCTATGAGAAAGAAGTTGAAACTTTAAAGGAAAATCTCCAAGCCATGACCTTGAAATGTGACACTCTTCATCTTGAAAATCAAAAGCTTCAGAATGTCTCACTAGATCGTGACAATCTTCGCAAGAAGAATGAAGAATTAAAAGGTACAACTTTTTTTTTTTTTTTTTAATTGTTCGCCCTTTAAGTTTTACACCAGAAACGAGTAATGGAGATATATCAGCTTGAATCCGTCGCTGAAGAAGCCCGTGTAAATAGAGATGCTTGGATGGATCAATATAACCAATTAGATAACCTTCATACATACTCTGTCGATCAAATAGATAATCTTACCAAGGAGAATACTCAATTAATTCAGAAGCAAAACTTGCTAAGTAGTGAATTATCTCGCCTCTCTTATGCTTTGACTAAAGTTAATTTGGAGTTGGAAACTTTATCAGATGATAATAAGACCCTATCTCAAGAGAAGAGAATTCTTTTAAATAAATTGGCGATCTCTTCGCAACAACTTAACATTTTCCAAAAAGTATGTAACGATCAAGAACAATCCCTCTGCTCCTTGAGAAATGAACTCAAAGAAGTAACAGAATCATCTACTGCTGAGAGAGACAAACTTATTCAAGGTAGAATAACTTTAGGTGTAAAGGCGAGTCAACTCAAAGATCAATACTCCAAGCTCGAAGAATCCTACACTTCTCTTGCGAAGGAAAATACCTTACTCATTTCTAACGAAAAGAATCTTCGATCTCGCTTGAAAGGTTTAGTTGGAGATAAATTTGACGATGCAATGGACCACTTGGAGAATATTTGCATGGCTTTAACCCAATATATTATCTCGCAAAAGTAAGGTAGTCATAA
The DNA here is from genome assembly GCA_023531295.1 of Papaver armeniacum. Taxonomy (NCBI): domain Eukaryota; kingdom Viridiplantae; phylum Streptophyta; class Magnoliopsida; order Ranunculales; family Papaveraceae; genus Papaver; species Papaver armeniacum. Next base: position 440,500 of record JAJJWW010001238.1, on the reverse strand, counting down.
AATTTGACTGCCTCAACCATTTTTCTTTGTTAAATATTTTTATGATATCTTCCTCGCGAATCCTTCTTCTGAATAACTTTCTGTATTCTTTGTTTTCGCAGAATCTGAGAAAAATCTTCAATCCTCTATTTTTGTTTTGGAATCTAAATTCGCCAAAATTCGTAAAGAGAATGCATTACTTGCCTCTACCCTTGCTTGTTCTCGCGATCGGGCAGAAAGAAGATTTGATTATCTTGCTCATTTCAAATATATACAAAGTAGGAATCATCAGAAGCACTCATTCGTCAAGTTCATCTCAGTGCTGAAGTTCTTGTGAATGATATCTTATTGTCCAAATCTCTTCCTCCTATATCTGTCGAACCTTTGGAAGTAGATGATGATGAAGTTCCTTGTTCTCCTAATAGTAATTATTATTATGAAAGTGGCGAAGATCTCGCAAATGAAGAAGAAATTCCTCCTAATGATGCAACTGTTGATGATAACCCGAATGAAGAAGAGACTAGAGTAAACCAGAATGAAGGAAGGATCAAGGCGAAAGTGAAAAAGCTCGCGAAGAACATCCATTATCTCCTTCTCATGAAAAAATTGATGAAAATATTTCATCTTCTCCTCGCAAAACCAACATTGAAGTTTGAATTTCTTATGTAACTTTACTTCTTTTGGGTTGCTTCATCTTTATAACTTCTTGCAAATGGTGTACTTGATCAACTTTGAAGTGTATTTACTCTTTTATCATTGTGCTTACTAGCAAGAAAGATAATGCTTGTTGTTTAATAATTCCCATATTGCCTCTCATTATCTTTCTTGCGATGAATGATCTGCATAAGTAATAGTTAATTCTTATAAATTTTTTGTTGCATCATATGGTCTTATTTTGCCTTCTTAGTTAAAGGTCTTATTTCGCCACCCCTTGTCATTGCGACAAAATCGCAGGACGTCTTTGCACTTGCATGCAAAAACCCATTGATCTTGCCTTACCTTTTTTCTTTTATTATTTTTGTTGCGACAATATGACAGGCCTAAATATTCTTGCGAACATAAAGCCCCATGACATTGCCGTCTTGCGACGAAATCGCAGGACGTCTTTACACTTTCATGTATTGACCCATTGATCTCGCCTTATCTTTCTATTTTGTATTATTGCCTCTTCAGGATTGTCGCACAAATATGACAAGCCTAAATATTCTTGCGAAAATAAAGCCTCGTGACATTTGCGTCTTAAGACACTTATCAGCTCCCTAATGGAGGGTGATGCCCTTATCTTCCCCCCTGGTTGCCCCTTCAAGGAGGCGTACCTCTACCATACAAGGTTGGCTCCTCCCATCCGGTCTTAACAACAACCAGTTGTTTTCGCAGCCTCTTATCCCTTTTGCCTATATGGCTTATGGTTACAAGACTGCACCCTAAGTGGGGTTTTCTTCGGGCCGAGTGCAACATACGTCAAGACTTGCCAAGAATGGCCGAGACGCTTCAAACGCCCCAGGCACTCTTGGCTCAACCGTGTACCTCGGCGCCTTGACCATATGCCGCACTCCTTAGAAAAGACCCTCGGTCGTCCAACCTAATTCATAAGCTTAGGTTGAAAATCCAAGGTACCTCTCCTGGATGGGCTTTATTGACCCCAAATCTCCATGACTCAAGCTCCAGGGGCGGTGTAACCTTTTCGATGAGCCATGCAACAGGTACCCCTTCTATGACGCACTTTAGGTCTTACATTTGCCTCTTGCGAAATTTTCATTTCGCGAACTAGGGTGTACGCCATAGTAGGTTCGCCCCTTTCTAGTATGTCATTAATCTTTGATTATCTTTTGTCATTATCTCTGCGAAATTTTCGCGTATTCTTTCTTTGTTTTGGATATGTATAATCTCGCAATTATTCTTTCATAAGATCTTCTCATAGATTCATTTTGTTTCAATCATTCATCATTTCGCAGTTTACTCTTTCCCAAAACTTTTTATGGGTAATATCTCTTTAAATACAATCTGTTCCATGGTCTATCAAGTCTATGACCCACGTATTTACCCTCCGGATCCATCAACCTATGTGCCCCTGTTCCAACTATATCCTTAATGATGTAAGGCCCATCCCATTTTTTGGCTAGTTTTCCACCACTTTCTTGCTGATATATTGGTGTTTATCGCAGCACCAAGTCACCTGGTTGAAACTCTCGTGTTTTAACACGTTTATTATATTCTCGGGCTAATCTTCGCTGGTAATTTTTCATATGTTGTAGATCCCTTTCTCTTTTTTCTTCTAATTCATCTAACTTGGTTAAAATCATACCCGCACTAAGATTTTTCTCCCAAGTCTCTCTTTTTGTTGTGGGAATAATAACTTATGTTGGTAGCATGGCCTCAACTCCATATGTTAAACAGAAAGGTGACATTCCAGTAGTTTCTCGTTTGGTTGTGTTATAAGCCCATACTGCATTATGCACCTGTTCGCACCATGCTCTATTATGCCCTTTTAATTTCTTCTTCAATATATCTGCGATTGTCTTATTTGTTGCTTCTGCCTGTCCATTGGCCTGTGGATATAGAGGGGTTGACTTCCCATATTTTATCTTAAATGCATTGAGTAACATTTCTATATTCTGCCCTTCAAACTGTTTCCCATTATCAGATACCAATTGTGCGGGAATTCCAAATCTGCAGATGATATTTTCAAATATGAATGTAAAAATGTCTTTGTCGTGAATGTGTTGTACTGCCTTTACTTCTGCCCATTTTGTGAAATAATCTGTAGCGACAATTAGATATCTTATTTGTCCAGATCCCGGTAAAAACGGTCCCACAATGTCTAAGCCCCATTTCCAAAAAGGCCATACACTTGTTGAGGATGTTAATGGTGCTCCAGGTGCATGTATTTTCTTTCTGTGCCTTTGACAATCTTGATATATGTCTCTATTTTATTTTTGGGATTTTCGCTGACAATTCTTCAGCAAGTTTCTTGTATTTCTTCAAGAATGGTTCATTTATAGTGTATTCTCCTTTTATTTGACGAATGACTAGTTGCGAATCACTGGTAATCCTCACATTTTCCAACTTCATTTTTATTGTGAATTTCAGGGCATGTATTACAGCTTCATATTCTGTTTCATTATTTGTGGATGTAAACTCCAATCTGAAGGAAAAAGCCATTTTGGTGCCTTCTGGCGAAATCAAAATAATTTCGACTCCGTTACCTTCCCCATTTGATAATCCATCCACCAATATTTCCCATCTATTTGGCTCTGTTAATAGATCTCTTGGATTTCCATGGTCTTCTTCTACATCCATCATTTCTTCCACAGCTTCATCATCTTCTAGAGGAAATTCTGCTAAGAAATCTGCGATAACTTGTGATTTGGGTGAAGATAATATTTCATATTTGATTTTGAAATGTCCTACTTGTGCATTCCATCTCTCAACTCTGCCTGATCTTTTTGAATTCTTCATTACTGACTCAATTGGTACCTTTGTCAACACCCTTATGTTATGTGCCTGAAAATATATGCGAAGTTTAAATGATGCATAAACTAATGCTAAAATTAGTTTTTCAATTTTTGAATAATTTTTCTCTGCGGCATTGAAGTTGCTGATGTAATAAATTGGTTTCTCAACTCCTGCATCTACTCGTAATAACACAACACTTAATGCGTGCGAATTTGTCGCAAGGTAGATCAACAATTCTTCTCCTGGTTCTGCTTTTTGCGAAATAGATATATTCGTCAGATGTTCTTTTATTCCTTGAAAAGCTTTCTCGCATTCATCTGTCCATCTAAACTTCGTCCCCTTTTTGAGTATGTTGAAAAAATGTTTACATTTGTCTGATGATCGCGAAATGAACCTTCCTAACGAAGCTAAGATCCCATTTAACTTATGTACATCTTTTACCGTCGCTGGTGTTGGCATGTCACGAATTGCTTGCACTTTCTCTGGATCAACTTGTATTCTTTCTTTTGATACAATGTAGCCTAAAATTTTCTGATGCAACCCCAAAGATACACTTCTCTGGATTTACTTTGATGTTAAAATGCCTCATTTGTTCAAAAATTTCCCTCAGATCTTGGACATTATCTTTTGCTTCTTTACTTTTTATTAACATGTCATCCACATACACCTCCAAAGTTTTGTGTATCCACTTCGCAAACACCTTCTCTACCATCCTTTGGTATGTGGTCGGTTGTCAATCCGTCAAATATAATTTCACTTTCTCAATCAACTAAATATAAATATAGTATTCGATAAGAAAGAGTTCGTATCCACAGAGAGGCGTTTGTTGTTATAAACTTTCAGTTTCTAAGTAACCCAAGGTATGTTTGTTGTATTTAAGCAAATAAAAGTAATTAAAAGCAAAATAAGTAATTCGAGAAATCAATAAGGAGAAGATATTGGTCAAGGGATAGTATCATTCACAAACATGTATTTTCATCAATGATTAGAATTGGTATTTAATCTCGTATTTATTAAAAGTCCTAGGATATCTTGATCGCAAGTATAACCCGTTAATTCCTCGTTTTCATCACAACCACATTAAAAGATGCATATGTGAATTCTTCGTTGAAAGCAACCTAAAGTGTAAAAGCACAATTAAGTTTAACTCCCTAAAAGCATTAAGATTTATGGAATAAGACTCATCAATGTAAACGAATGTGTAAAAGCACTAAACGTTTTAACAAAAGTTATGATTCACTTGTGACTAGTAGGATATATCACTACAAGCTCTAACCATAATTATGCTACTTAGAATCAGGGATAAACAACGTTTTCGTATTGAAAACCCTAATATAGCTCTAGAGATGAACACATATCGATTGATTCCGGACTCAACCTAACAAGTTTTCAAATCTTATAACACTATTAATTGTGAATCACAAACAATAATTATCGAGACAAAACTAATTCATTGAATCAAAAGCATGTTGAGAAATCAACTTTTATCCCATAACCAATAAGATGTTTAGCTACTCATAGCTATGGAGTTCATCATCATCAATATTCAATAATAAAACAAGGAAGAAGAAGAACAAAACCAAACCCTAGAAGCGTAAACAAAAGTGGCTCTCCAAAATTCCAAGGAAAAAGATATCCCATAAGTTGTAGAAGACCTTCCCTTTTATAGATTTCTCCAACTTCTAAAATTAGGTCTAGTCTTCAAAGTCCATTAGGTGAGAATCCACCAAGCCCATAAGGATGAGAAACCCGTGTAGAAAATACGCCCCAAAAACGGTCGCCGGAAGTCTGGGATTGTGGCCGGAAAATCGCCGAAAAACAGCCCTGGTGACCGGCAAAGTCCGCCCGGTCACCGGTCAACGAGTCAGAACGGCCGGGTCAACGGGTCAGCTCACTGAATCGGATCGGGTCAATCACTGACCGAGTCAGGTGAGTCAGGGTCTAAGTCAGGCTGATTCAGGGTCAGCTAACTGGTTGTCAGGCCAAAGCCATTTTGCACAGGCCAGTTGCCAGGCCTGACCTCTGCAGTGCAATCATTGCACTTCAGCCAAGATGGCTATAACTCCTCCTGCTAGTCTGCAACTCAAACAACCCAGCAGCACATCCAATTGCAACCATCTCAACCTGCACTATTAGTCACCATTCACACCACCAGCGCCAATGTCACAGTCTATACTCCAGCAGCATACATTCATCTCATTATTTCCTGCAACCGCAACTCAGTCACACACATACTACTCCATTTGGCTGGTGCAAGCCTGCAATTACACAACCTTGAGCCATTCTGTCACAGGCACAGCCAGTCCTAGCCATTGCCACAGCCATATCTTCCCAGTACAACTCAACTCAGCACCACAACTGTATCAGCTCTTGCAGCTTCATGGCCAAACTCATCATCCATTCCCTTGTCACAGCAGCAGCCCTGCAACACTCACAAATAGCACCATCTCTGAGTTCAATTCCAGCTCATGACCTGCAACACTCTAGCATGCATCTGAGCTGGAACAACTCCTCCAATCTCAATAGCAGCTGCTAAACCTGAAACTCATTCTTGTTCCAACTGAAATCTCCATTCTGTGCATACATAACCACTGGAACTTGAAACACCACCAGATCATCATCATACTCTCACCAGCCTTGCATTTTAGCTCAAAAGCAGCTGCAATTCAATCAACTCTCAGCTCCATTTCCAGCTCCAGCCCTATTCTCCCTGAAATTACCTGCAACATCACTGCAACAAGCATCATTAAGCTGCCACAAGCTTCTCATCTCAGCATCATTCACTTCATTCATCAGTTCTGCAGCAACACAAAGTCCACTCTCAACTTGCACTAATGCCTGACTCAAAACCCATTTATCCCCTGAGTTCAACACCACAGACCAACCTCCCTGTTAACCACCAGCTCTGACCTGAATTGGTCAACTGAGCCATTCTGCACCTCAGCTCTGACTCTGCAATTCTTGCCATCCAGCTTCAATCCCAACAGCACCAGACCCATTCTTCTCTTCCTTCAACTACCTGAGCCATCTCCTGTCATTCCAGCTTCCACCAGGCCCATACAGCTCTGCAACATAACCAGAGCCATTATCTCATTACCATCCAACACAGCTGAACTGCATACCCTGCAATTCCAGCTCAAATCAGTTCATTGTAGCTCAACCATCTCAGTACCACCTCCACAAATCCCCTGCAACTGCAGTTCTTGGCAAAACAAAATCATACATCACCACCTTCATGGCAACAGTTCCACTAGCTCAGTACCCATTTAATCACAGCACAGTCTCAAGCCAAACCACTACCCCAGCAAACTCAGGACCAACTCTAGGACTTCACATAGACAGCTCCATAACCTGCAAACCGTTCACCATTTTTGTTGCCTGTAATTTCAGTCGACACACAGCCACATGCTCCTTCCCTGTAGTCAACACAATCTCCTTCTCAGTTCACTCCCAGGCCTTAATACCACCAGCACTGATTTACCCATTCTAGATTCAAGCCCAGCTCTACATTCACAGCATCAACAATTCCTTCTCGGTTCACTCGAGCCCTAAATTCTTCAAGAACAAAATAACCTAGAACTCATCAATTCAACAACTTCCAGATCCCCTTTCTTCATATTTGATTTCTCGACTCTTTTTCATCTCTCGATTTGCAGCTCATAGAACCCTGATGAGTTATTGATCTCTTCTCCGTTGATCGATTTGGTTCAAGCCCCATTTCTTCAAATCAAACTCAATCAATCTTCTAAGTCTCCCCCAATTTGCTTCCAGGTTTCGATCTCCACCATTACTCAACTTCTCGATCTCTCTGTGTTCTCTGCTCTCGATTAGCAGCAGCACAACGGCAGCCATAGTTCCCTCTCTCTCCGTTTCAATTCTTCATCGTCTCAATTAGAAGGAAATCACTCAACCTGCGCCTCCCTTTCCTCTCTGAATCTCTCGATTTCATTTCAGACAATGTAAATGATAAGAGAAAATGATTTTTCTCTGATTTTTAGGTCTCCTATAGTACTGAAGCTGGGTAGTATCCCAGCATAGGATAAGGGACACTCAATTTACCCTGGCACCTTAAAATAGATACAGGCCACCATGGTGAGAGCCCTTTATCCTCCGCTGCACTCCAGATAGTGCTTGCCTGCGCAATGGCAACTCTGTCCTATTTGCTCCAAAAGAGTGCTTCCTTAATTCTTTTACTCCAAATGACTCCATTGCACCTATTGGCTCAAAAGTAAACATAAGATACATAATTCACAAGAAAAATAGCAAAGAAAGCATAAACTCTATATAGTAAATACGGTGTATTCTACACCTATCAGATTCCCCCACACTTAGACTTTGCTAGTCCTCGAGCAAATCAAACAAAACAATAAAATACAACAACTCCGTGTCGTCGAGGCTACGGTCACTTTTAGCATAAATAACAAGCCTTTAAACCCCTAGGTGTCCCTAGTGGACGAGTTATAGTCTCGTGAGGGTTTACTAGAGATTTACCCACAAAACCTATGTTTCCAACTTACTAGTTCTCCGTAATGATAGTATCCAACGCGCTAAGAAGACATAGAGATTCTGCACACTAGTCATAAGAAGTTAGACACATAAATGAACATAACCTCATTCTTAAAAGTTGAGAGAGAGATAACCATCCCTTCTCGACTAAAATTCGGGTTCGGAGTGATCGAAAGTCTTGACTCTGCCTCACAAGAAAGGGTTTTATGATATTGCTCTCAATAATAAACAGCTCTTTATGGGTCACACATGTGTCCAGGTTGGAATGAAGAGAGAATCCTGAGACACGTTGAATGGTAGGAAGGCAAAACCCTCCGAAGTATTTTGAAAACCCACATCTTTTATATATTTTTGAAAACCCATTTTTCTGACGATCTCTTCGAAAGGAAATCAAACCATTTAAAGAAGGTGGGAATATGCTTACTTACAGTGAATCCGTTCGGCGTGCAGCTAGCACCACTCTCACAGCATCCATAGAAACGTCTTCGGTCTTCTATCGGTGTCTTCATCTTCGTCTTCGGTCTTCAACTCTTGATGATAATCGTAAAATCTCGACAATATGATTCTTTCCTCAAATTCCTTGTCGCTTGATACTTCATTACAAATATTCCTTCTTTCCATAGGCTTTATTGAAAGAATACAAACCCAATTTTTTTTTTTTTTTTTTTTTTTTTTTTTTTTTTTTTTGAGACAAGAGAAAGTAAAATACAAAAATAAAAATGTAAGTACAATGCCATGGTATAAGTACTTTACCGCTTGAATCTTCACAACTTATATGTCTTGATATCATAAACTTCTCGAACTCTCATCCTTGATAATTTTCACTCTTGTACAATAGTCTTCACTTATAAAAATTATGTTCCTTGTCTTGTTGCTTTACTCAAATCTGAAATCTGCCCATTTCTGTACCGTTGCTTGTAAACCTAGAACGTGTTCAACTTTCCTTCGAATTTGTGATGCTCCTCTTGTTGATGATGATGGTGTTTCTATGGACCCGTTGGTGTAGAGAGAGATAAGGTGGATGGTGCTAACTGCGAACAAGATCACAAGTGGTATGTAAGTTAGCAATTCGATGTCACCAACATGGTTGATAAAAATAGCACTCAAGAGATCAAAATAGTGCTTCTATGGTGGGAAATTGGACAGCTCACCATTCTGCCCGAATTTACGTACGGTGACACACACTCAAAAAGCACAAATTTAGACACAAAGTTCGGTGCCTCACATTATATAACATGGGTAGTCTCCATTATAGGGGATCACTGTTCTAATACCGAATTCAGTCTGCACCTTATTTGCCACTAGCATGGTTAAATCCAACTTTAACTCTCATACAATTAAGAAACCCGATCATGTTCTCTGTCATCTCTAAGTTCAGTCACTATTGTGAGATTCTCGATGTAATCTTAGCGACATGTATACTATGTGACTCTAAATAACTACAAGTTGGAGTTTTCTTATTCACTAGTTCACAAAAAAATTGAAAAATTGCAAAAATTTACAACATAAACCACTCCCCCACACTTAAACTTTACATTGTCCTCAATGTAAATTGAATCGTCCAAAGTAAGTCAAGGTGGGAAATCCTAATAAGAAATCAACAAAAACAAAGAAAACAAAACAAGAAAAACTAAAAACAAGAAAAGAAATAAATACAAGACAAGAAATACTCATCCTTTGGGTTGCCTCCCGATTAGCGCTTGGTTTAAAGTCGTCAGGCCCGACTATCTCCTTGCTTTCTATGACTCCTCCGGGGAGCACATCCACAAAGTTAACTCCTTCCACCACTTCGGAAGTGAAGTTCTCATAATATGGTTTCAACCGGTGCCCATTAACTTTAAGTTCTTTCCCTGTAGCTATGCTACGAATTTCCACTGCACCATGAGAAAACACATTAGTAACAATAAAAGGTCCGATCCATCGTGACCTTAGTTTACCCTAAATAATTGCAAGCGAGAATTAAACAAAAGCACTTTCTGCCCAATGCAAAATTGTTTCCTAGAAATCATGTTATCATGGAATGCTTTCGTCTTTTCTTTGTAAATCCGTGAACTTTCAAATGCATCATTGCGGAGCTCCTCTAGCTCTTGGAGTTGTAACTTCCTTTGCTTTCCAGCCCCATCCATCTCCATGTTGCATTGTTTAATAGCCCAAAACGCCTTATGCTCAATTTCCACGGGTAAGTGACAAGGTTTACCATACACAAGCCTAAAAGGAGACATTCCAATAGGTGTTTTATATGCGGTTCTATACGCCCACAAAGCATCATTAAGTCGCATGCTCCAATCCTTCCTTGTTGGGTTCGCCGTCTTTTCTAGAATTGATTTCACCTCACGATTAGACACCTCGGCTTGTCCATTGGTTTGGGGATGATAAGGTGTTGCAATCTTATGCGACACATTGTACTTCGCCAACAAGCTTTGTAGAATCCTGTTTTTGAAGTGAGAACCCCCATCGCTAATTATGGCTCTTGGAATTCCAAACCTTGCAAAAATATTAGCTTGCACAAAATCTGAAACCACTTTAGAATCATTAGTAGGGGTGGCTTTAGCTTCCACACATTTCGAGACATAATCAACCGCAAGTAAGATATAAAAATTCCCATGGGAGTTGACAAAGGCCCCATAAAATCAATACCCCATACATCAAAAACTTCAATAAATTGAATAAAAGTTTGTGGCATTTGATTTCGGACACCTAGATTGCCGGTTCTTTGGCACCTATCACAAGTTGTACAAAATATATGTGCATCCTTAAACAAAGTTGGCCAATAAAAACCACTTTCAAGTACCTTGTGCGCGGTTCTCTTACTCCCAAAATGTCCTCCGCAAGCATAAGAGTGACAAAAAGACAAGATAGAGTTAAATTCGGATTCGGGCACGCACCTTCGTATTACTTGGTCACTACCATGTTTCCATAAGTATGGATCATCCCATATGTATTGGTTCCCTAACCTCTTAAGTTTGTCCCTCTCAAAGACGAGACAAGTTCTTTGGGATTTGTTTAGAAACTAAGTAATTAACAATATCGGCATACCATGGTTCTCCAAAGGCAATTGAGAAAAGTTGCTCATCCGGAAACTTTCACGCAACGGGATAGTCTCCTTGTCCACAGCAAGTCGGCTCAAGTGATCCGCAACGGTGTTCTCAATTCCTTTCTTGTCTTTGATTTCAATATCAAACTCTTGCAAGAGTAATATCCATCGTATGAGCCTCGGTTTCGCCTCTTTCTTTGTAAGCAAGTATCTAAGTGCTGCATGATCATAAAAGACAACAACTTTTGTACCAATTAGATAAGAGCGAAACTTTTCTAAAGCAAAAACAATGGCTAATAACTCTTTTTCAGTGGTTGTGTAGTTTTGTTGAGCCTCATTTAACGTTCTAGAAGCATAATAGATAGCATGAGGAAGCTTCCCCACACGTTGCCCAAGCACCGCACCAACCGCATAATCACTAGCATCACACATGAGTTCAAATGGCTTACTCCAATCCGGTGGTTTAATGATAGGGGCTGAAATCAAAAGTTCTTTCAAACGATTGAATGCCGCCATACATTTATCATCAAAGTTAAAAACCACATCTTTTTGCAATAAGTTACAAAGTGGTGATGCTATCTTGGAAAAGTCCTTGATGAACCTACGATAAAAACCAGCATGACCAAGAAAAGAGCGTATCTCCCTCACCGTAGTGGGAGGGGTTAGAGCACGAATAAGGTCTATCTTAGATTTATCGACTTCCAAGCCTTTAGAAGATATTATATGGCCTAAAACTATGCCATGAGTTACCATGAAATGGCACTTCTCCCAATTTAGCACAAGATTTGTTTCAACACATCGTTCAAGGATTAGAGACAAATTGTTCAAGCAAAGTTCAAAAGAATCACCAAAGACACTAAAGTCATCCATGAACACTTCGATTATGTTTTCAACATATTCGAAAAGATACTTACCATACACCTTTGAAAGGTAGCTGGAGCATTGCATAAGCCAAAAGGCATCCTTCTATAAGCAAAAGTACCGAAAGGACAAGTGAAAGTGGTTTTCTCTTGGTCCTCCGCTATCACAATCTGATTATAACCTGAATAGCCATCGAGAAAGCAATAGTAAGAGTGTCCACTAAACGTTCAAGCATTTGATCAATAAAAGGTAAAGGAAAGTGATCTTTTCTAGTGGTGGCATTCAATTTTCTATAATCAATACAAACCCTCCAACCGGTTTGCACACGAGTTGGGACAAGTTCATTCTTATCATTCTCCACCACCGTCACACCTTGATTTCTTTGGTACTACTTGTACCGGGCTCACCCACTTGCTATCGGATATGGGGTAGATAACACCCACTTCCAAAAGCTTGAGTATCTCCTTTTTCACAACTTCCATCATGGGAGGATTCAAACGACGTTGCGCGTCCCTTTTAGGCTTTGCATCATCCTCCAAACGAATTTTGTGCATACAAACGGCGGGGGCTAATACCCTTGATATCGGCAATTGTCCATCCTATGACCGTCTTGTACTTCCTTAGCACCCTCAAAAGTTTTTGCTCCTGTAAATCACTAAGCTTGTTAGAAACAATCACCGGTAACTCTTCATTATCACCCAAGTACAAGTACTTAAGGTGGTCGGAAGAGGTTTCAATTCTAAAATCGGAGATTTAATAATTGAAGGTACAAGCTTTTCATCACTGCATGGTAAAGAAATAAAAGAGATATTATGAGTTTTTGGGCATTCTTGTAGTGAATTAAGATCACCAAGAGCTTCCTTGACTTCATTACCACACTCTACACCATTATCTATGGATGTAGTTAACACGGTTTCCAAAGCATCATCACCGTTTAATTCAAACATTTGTTGTGCCAATGTATCCATCACATCAATAGAGAAACAAGAGTGGACATCGCTAGGATATCTCATCGTCTCGAAAATGTTGAAACGTATTATTTCTCCATCAAACTCCATAGTTAGCGTTCCCTTATCCACATCAATTATGGTTTTCGCCGTTTTCATGAAAGGACGCCCAAGAAGCAATGGAAGAGATGAGTCCGGTGCACCTTCATCCATCTCTAACACACAAAAGTCCGCCGGAAATACAAGTTGATTAACCTCCGCACAAGAACATCCTCAACAATACCCATTGGGTAGACATTAGAGCGATCGGCTAATTGCAATACAATTTCAGCCTTTTAAGAGGACCAAGATCAAGTGAATTATACATTGACGCAGGCATAACATTAACGGAAGCACCTAAGTCCAACATAGCTTTGTTAAAAGTTGTGTTACCAATTGTGACGGGAATGTCAAAACTACCCGGATCCTTGCACTTAAGTGGGAGTTTGTGTTGTAAGATTGCCGAAGCATTCTCCCCCACACTAAGCACTTCATTACCTTTGAGCCTTTGTTTGTTGGTACACAAGTCCTTCAACACCTTTGCATACTTTGGAACTTGCTTGATAGCATCAATGAGTGGTATGTTCACATGGATCTTCTTTAGAACGTCTAAAATCTCCTTTTCTAGTTCCGCCTTCTTAGAACTTGCAAATCTGCGAGGAAAAGGTAGAGGAGGAACATAAGTAGAAACCGGAATTTTAGAGTTAGGAATAGGTACCTCAGAAGTTTGGGGAGAATCCTCGACTTTCTCCTCCAAAACAGGTTCCTTGGGTGTCTCCACCTTGCCCGAATCAAAGAACTTCGGGTTGCACAAGTTGTGTACCGCTTCTCAACGTAATAGCATTGACACCCTCTTTTGGGTTAATAGGTTGAGAAGGGAGTTTCCCACTATTTTGCGCCTTCAATTGGTTCAACTCATTAGCCATGGAGCCCATTTGTGTTTGCAACTCCTTAATAGCACTCTTAGTCTCTTGTTGACTTTCTTTGAACATGGTGGAAATGCCTTGCATCATTGTTTGAAGCTTTGAATCAATATCCGAACCTTGATTTTGCATTGAATGTTGTGCTTGAGGTTCTTTGAAATTGTTGTCTCGGCTGGAATTGTTGTTGTTGAGGTTGAAATCCACTTGAAGAGTTGAAGGTAGGTTGTTGAATTGCACCTTGCTTGTTAGCATAGCTAAAATTGGGGTGATCTCTCCATCCCGGATTGTAAGTGTTGGAGTAAGGATCGTACCATCTTGGTTGATTTGGAAAGATCGCATTAGCTTGCTCGTCTTCATAAGATTGAGGAGAAGTCGGTATAACCGCGGATGCAACTTGTTGCAACATTGCTGTCATGTTACCCATTTGTTGACGAAGTTCCTCCACCTCGCTCACTTCACTCACCCTTCTTAGAATCACATCCGAACCACGACTCAAGAATTGTTGTGAGTTCGCTGCCATATTTTCAATCAACTCCCTAGCTTGTGCCACCGTCTTGCTAACTAGTGCACCACCACCCGCAGCGTCAATAAGATTCCTATCACTTGATTGGAGTCCTTCATAGAAGTATTGGATGATCATAGCGTCGCAGAATTGGTGGTGAGGGCAGCTTGCAACCAATCTCTTGTACCGTTCCCAACATTCATATAAGGATTCTCCCACGTTTTGCTTCATCCCACAAATTTCTTTGCGAATTTGAGTAGCCTTGGATGCAGGAAAATATCTCTCCAAAAGAGTTTCTTCAATCCATTCCATGTTGTGACACTTAGGGAGGTAAATAGTACAACCAATCCTTAGCACTATCCATTAAAGAGAAACGGAAAACTTTCAACATTGCACCATCCGCCTCAACATTTGCTGGAAGCATAGCCGTGACAATGGTGTGGAAGTCCAAAAGATGTTTGTTAGGATCTTCATTCACCATGCCATGGAATTTCGGTAATTCTCTAAGCAACCCCGGCTTTATCTCAAAAGTAGAGTTCGTTTGAATACACCCCTGTTGTGTATCAAGCCTATGAGAAGCTAAGTCCTTGAGTGAACGATTTGCATCACCCATTGTTTCTTCTTCTTGTTGTTGGAAAATCTCTTCTCCTACTTCTAACTCGTGCTCGTCCGTTGTGTTTCGCCTTGGTTGGAGTATTGTGCCTTTTCGAGTAGCTATCCCGCACCTTGGATAATTCCAATCTTTAGTAGCCAGGGATTGATACCTGAAAACAATTCTAGCAAACAAGTGAGAAACAAGACAAGAACCGAAAAGCAAAGATAAAAGCAGAAATTGTAAAAAGAAACTAAAAACTTAATAACAAGCCGTATGCCTCCCTGGCAGCGGCGCCAAAATTTGGTCGGTTGTCAATCCGTCAAATATAATTTCACTTTCTCAATCAACTAAATATAAATATAGTATTCGATAAGAAAGAGTTCGTATCCACAGAGAGGCGTTTGTTGTTATAAACTTTCGGTTTCTAAGTAACCCAAGGTATGTTTGTTGTATTTAAGCAAATAAAAGTAATTAAAAGCAAAATAAGTAATTCGAGAAATCAATAAGGAGAAGATATTGGTCAAGGGATAGTTGGTAGGCCCGAAAAGTTGTTTATATTACGGCCTACGGTTATACCGCAAGTGCACGGTGTCGTGATGTAGCACTGGCACGTGTCGGGTCGAACCACGAGACTTGTGGTGCCCTTATGTGATCTAAGCTTGCTAACGACCGAGTTACGAGTGACAACAAGTGATGAGAATGGTTTTGGATGCCGATACGGCCAAGTTATGAACTCGAAGTGACTCTAGCTAAGGTAACAGATAGTGTAAAGGGGTTGCTAAGGTTATCGATTCCACCACTAACCTATGCTATGTTTTCACTTCATGAAATTACTCTTATCCTTGTGACGATCAAGGGAGAGTGTCAAGTCTCCACTTACCTAAGGTTGTTTCTCCGCTTGATAGATTAATCACAACTAAGTTTACTACCCAAGTATTACTTGTCGATTAAGGTACAAATAATCGAGGATCATAATAATTCATTAAGCTTGGGTTGCGGTATACATAACAAAGAGGGGATCAAACTACGGTGCATCCATGGCGTTGGTATGCACTTTGTGAGAGCAAATTGTTATCACACCGAAATTAATCCTATCTAGAAAACATTCAATCATTCAAGAACATTCATGAAGAAGAACACGGTGATAAGCTAGGTTTCATCTCAAACCCTAGCAGAATTAAACTAGAACATGCTTTGAGATAAACACAATACAAATTAAACCTAAAGTTGACAGCCCGGCTAATCCAGGCGTATCTAAAATCATCTCCCTCACTCTCTATTTATACATGCAGGCCCAAAAACTGAAAACCCTAATTTTATTTTAAAAATAAAATCAACCCATACCCTGAATAGCTTCCGAATCCGCTCCCTTGTCACGTCGCCTCGAGAATCGTGATCAACAGCTTCCTTGATTGATGTAAGAGAAACCCTAGACTTGTTTATCTTTAACATAGCTTCTAGGGTTTTGAGAAGCTATTTTAGAGATAAGCAAACTAGGGTGTGGCGGAAAAGGTGGTCGTGTTGTGTCAGGGGGTTGTTGGTGGAATAGGGTGGTGGTGATGGCGAAGGTGGTGACAGAAGAGATGGGCTATGGCGGGGAGACGGTCGGGAGAGGGAGTTGCGGAAGCGAGAGAGCGACGGGAGAGAGGGATAGGTGAAGAAAAGAAATGATTTAGGGTTAGGCTTAGGGTGTATATATAGGGGCTATGGTGTTGAGCGGCACAGCGAAGTTTGATGGAAAAGCCTCAGCGAGCGTAGGATGAAGATAAGTAAGATCTGAACGGCTCCTGTTGGTAGGCGGTTTTGGCGTGATCTGGTGTTGCACGGGAGCAGCGGTCTTCGATGCACGTGGAGGCAGCGACCATTGGATGTAGGGTAGATCGAATCTAACGGCTCAGGATGATCGGGTCTGGATCCGGGTCATGGGTAGCTTTAGCCCATGTCTTACTTGTTGGGTTGCAACTGATTTGCGCGCGGGCTTTGGCTATCTGCTCCATAGATGTTTGACTTCAATTCTTCGCTCTTTAGCTCCTCAGATTCTCCAAGCTTTATTTATTACCTAAAAACACAAAATTAATTAATACAAATATTTATTCTTGAAAACAAAGAAAACACAGAATCTGGGATAATATCTGATTTATAAGCGCAAAAGATGAGTAAAATGCCAATAAAAAGGTGTGTAAATATGCACTATTTGGCACTCATCAAATACCCCCAAACCTGAATTTTACTTGTCCTCAAGTGAAACAGAAAATAAGAAATCCTAACTATACCCCGTCATCGCAGTCTCTCGAATGCATTTAGCGTATGCACTAAGCCTTTAAACCCCTAGGTGTCCCTAGTGGACGAGTTGTAGTCTCGTGAGGGTTTACAAGAGGTGTACCCACAAAACCTTCTCCAACTTCGTAGTGTAAAAGAGTCTCAAGCCTCCAAGAAGCTATGAGGACATAGAGTTTCGCATGCTAGTAATGTGAAGTTAGAACTATCGAAGAACGCATTCTCATCCTTAAGTGCTTTGAGCGAGAAGTAACCATACCATATGAAAGAATTCGGATTCGATTGTGATCATAAGTCTCAACTTCGCCTCACCATTAGGGTTTTATGATAATTGCACTCAAAAAGATCGCTTTTTTAGTCTCTCATGTGTGCGAGCGGGAATAAAGAGAGAAATCCCGCACACGTTGTAGGTAAGAAGGATAACCTTCCGAAATAAAATCTGAGACTCCACGAAGTGTGGATAAAAAGAATCTTTTCGATGATCTCTAAGAAAGGAAAATCAACCATTAGCAAGGGTGGGAGTACTCACTCACTTCTCACCCGATCGGCAACTAACATCACTCTCTCATAAGAAACCATAGAAACGTCTTCAATCTTCGGTCTTCGGTCTTGATCTTCAACTATTGATGACGAACTTCGAACTTCATAAAAACTTAATAATGTTTTTTTTTTTTTTTTTTTTTTTTTTTTTTTTTTTTTTTTTTGTGGTAACTAGACACGAGAAAAATAAACTACAATATTTTTTTTTTTTATTTTTATTTTTTTATTTTATTTTTTTATTTTATTTTTTTATTTTATTTTTTATTTTTTTTTTTTTGGTTACAATAAAACGATAAACTCAATTTTTCACAAACTTCATTAATTCTCATCTTCTTTTCCTTGTTGCACATAAACCTTGGACTATATCAATTTTTCTTTCAATATTCGATTCTCGTCCTCTTGTGATGATGATGTGTTTCTATGGGTCTTGTCGATTGAGAGAGAGAATGATGCTAACTACAAATCGGTATTTAGAAGGAGTTTTCATCTTTAGACGTCACCCTCATGATTGACGGAATTAGCACTCAAGAGATCAAAAGTAGTCTTTGAAAGTGGTGCGAAGTTGGGTAGCTCACCATTCCTACCGGAATTGACGTACGGTGACACACACTCTAAAAGCTTTTCTAGAAAGTCACAAAGAGTGACGGTCGGTACCTCGCTTGATGTAAAATGGGTAGTCTCCACTATGGTTGATCACAATTCTACTACCGAATATCTAAACAAAGACACCTAATTCGCCCTCACGTATGGTTAAATCCAACTTTAACGCTCTAATCAACTAAGAAACCCGATTGCGTTTTAGACTTCCAATTCATTATTTTGGTCGGATTCTCTATGTAAACATAGCTAGAAGCATGCTAGTGACTCTAAAATCTCTAAAAGTTGGAGGTTTTTATTTGCAAAAAGTTTTTGATTTTTTTTTTTTTTTTTTTTTTTTTTCTAAGATAAAAGGTGAAATAAAAGACTAAAAACTCTAAATGCAAATGCAAATGCACCCCCAAACCTAAATCAAACATTGTCCTCAATGTGTCTACATATAGAAAAAAATTAAACAGTCACATACCAAGAGAACTATGCTGATAAGAGAAAAGGGAAGAGATTACCGGATGTCGGCAAGAGCAAGGTTGAGCTTCATTCGTCAAGGCTAGAATCCAATATTCTCAACGGAGATCATATCGGATTAGCATAATATAGGTGCAAGAAGACTCAACCGAATCAAGAAAAGAAAAATTTAACAAGTCCTACTGGATTATATACAAAAATTCACCATAAACTAACAATCTAAAGAGTTGAGGATCAACCCAATAGAAAATATGTACACACATTAACAGACCTTACACAAAAATAAAATGAGAGTGCAAGTAAGATAGATGTGAAGGAGTTTCCCCAAACCTAAACTTGTGAACGGGTGTGTTTGAAAGCACAAAATCTTGCAATTTTAAAGGTACATCATGCAAAAGGTCTAACTCGAAATGAGTTTTGCTAATTACAAAGTGCACATACATATTCCAACCGTGGCTCCTTAAGAGTGTTATACTTTGATGCAAAATAGTCCAAGAGGACTTGGGAAGCACAAAGCTCTAGGCCTAAGTTAGGCATTTTCGAAAAGTTGGTTTTGCAATTTTGTGACAAACTACACCTAGGTTGGGTGAAGGAGTTTCAATTTGTGACTCGGGAGAGAGGTTAGGTACATCTAAGTTGTTTTCATTTTTAAAATCATTTGCACCGTCACACACTTTCCTAAAGTCGAAGAGGGTAAATCATGTTCACCTGCATAAAACAGTTCATCAATCTCCAGGTCATACTCGTCACCATTCTCATGTATAACATAACCGGGAGAGATATCATGTTGTAGCCTAGGCATGGAGTTAGGCACATGCATTGAATCATCCGTGTCAACAGACAATTCAGCTATTCCTAGGTCACAAACAGTGGTAAAGCATGCTCATTTTCACAGGACAATTCCACAGGTTCTACATCAACATCACATGCATGAATATAAGAAGAAGCATCATTCATAGGGTTCACGAAGAGACGCCTAACGTCTCGAACCTAAAGATTTTACTACATTTTCAAAATACACATGCTCTTCATATTCATCATCATCATCATCATAGCACGATTGCATTTCCCTAACATTCATTTCACCTTGAAATTCCTCCCTTTCCTCATTTAGTGCATCAAGAATTTGACTCAATTTGAGTTCTAAACTCTCAAACTTTTGCTCAAGGTTTTGATTCAATTCTAGAGTTTCATTATGTTGTTCAATGAAAGGAGAGTCTTCACTAGTGGGTATGCATTCCTCATATGGATATTCAATGTATGCTTGTGCATGAGGTTCACTAGAGAAGGGAAATTCAGACATGTTGCTATATGGATGGTTATGCATTGCATTCATTTCAAGCCTAGCATTTTGCTCCATGAGTGTATCCATTATTGATTGCAAACTAGGAGTTGGGGGAGTATAAAATTGTTCATCTCCCCACTGTGGTGAATGATGCATGTGTGTAGGTTGATTATGGTCCCAATAGTCACTTCTTGGATTATCATGGTTTTCCCTAGACTGCCTAAAATCATGCAAAATATAACAGTACTCAGCAGGGTGGTCTAAGCCACCACATAAGGTGCAAGCATGCATTTCATATTGCCTAGGGGGATTAGATTTGACAGATCGCTCATGTGATTGCCTTTCTAAGCCAGATAGTCGAGCTTCTAATTGATCTAGAAGTGATGACTGGGTATGAGGAGAGTGTTCATTCTCAACTTTGTGATGGATGATACATGTGCTCATAGTGATTAGGGTATGTGAGGTCGGGGCCCCGAGAAGGCGCATAAAATTCCCTAAAATCACTATGGTATGTGGGGTTCATCTGTGAAGCGTGCCCGTAAGCACGTTGTCTAAGGGATTTGTTTCCATCCCCAGATGCAGACCAAAATCCTGACATGGTCTAGCTCTCAAATTGAACTCACAATCTAATTTGGTTTTGGTGGGATTGGTTTGGTTTATTGGGTTTCATTTGGTTTTGTTGGGTTTTGGTTTGTTGGGATTTGATTTTGGTTGATTGGGATTCAGTTTGGTTTATTGGGATTATGTGTGGTTGCAGCCAAAGATTTGTGAAAACAAAGACGACCCAAGTTTGTGTAAAGCCTAGTGGAACTGTGGGCTCGCTTTTGTTTAGGCCCAAGCGGTGTGGCTTATGTGGTTGTGCAAAGCCTAGTAGACAGGCTTATGTGGGCTTCAAAATGTACAGCCCAGGTTATAATGCTAAGCCTAGTTGGGTTAGCCCAGGTGAGCTGGGTTTCATTTGGTTGCAGCTGGTGTGGCTTATGTTAGCCCAGCTGGTGTGGCTTATGTTAGCCCAGGAGTGTAGGCTTGCAATGTGTGCAGACAGCCCAGCAGTCTATGGGCTCGATTTGGTTGCAGCTTAGGGTGAACCCAATGGGTGGGCTTCAGTTTTGTTTGCAAAACAGCCCGGCAAGTGGAAACCGCATGACCCAAAATTTTGGGCTTCAATGAGTTAACAGCCCAGTTCGATTAACTCCAAGCGTGTGGGCTGAAAGTTTTGGTTTATGTGGGCTCAGCTGAAGTGGTCAGTCAGCCCAGCAGTGAAGGCTAAGTGAGGTGGCCTGAAGGTTGGTTATGTGGGCTTTGTTTGGGTACAGAGCCCAGGTTTAGTGAATGCACAGGCCACACAAAAATGCTCAGGCCACACAAAAATGCTCAGGCCACACAAGGCAAAGCAACACAGAAGACAAATGCACTGATGCACAAGAATATGCTCAGGTGCACAGTTGGCTAGGTCTGATGGTTCAGCAAGTCAGCAACAACCAATGCTAGCACCGCCGCAAGTTCAGTGGGGACAATTGAGCTCAAACTCAGAGAGCATGCACAAGTTATCTTGGCTCAGGGCTAGGTTATGTGGGTTGTTGCTCAAGCTCACAGCTTCAGGGGCTGATGCTTGGCAGGGTCTTACACAGGCACTCAGGTCACAGCATACAATAAAGATTGGCAGCTCACACAGCTCAAGCACAAGGTTATGTGCTAAGATTAATCAGGCTAAGTTGCAACAAAGCCCCACAGCTTCAGGGTCAGGGTTGGTTTAAGCTACAGCTAACTTGGGTTTCCAAGTTGTGACCCACCCTCAACAGCTTCAGGGGCTGGGGTTGTGGCACAACTTGGCTCACCAGGGCAAATTGGTTATGCACAGGTTATGTCAAGGCTAAGCACAAGAATATGAGCACACAGACCTATGAGCACAGCAGTAAAACGCCAACAGATTATGCACTGATCATGTCACTCTCAGCTAATATGTGGGTGGTTCAAAGATTATGAAAACCAACAATATGTACTTGCCAAGTTCAGGTTATCATGTTGTCATGCAATATGCAGCTCAGGGTTAATCGCCTAGCAAGGGAACAAGGTTATCAAGCAAGTGGGTAGGCCTACCTCATTCACAGCTCATGCGCAAATGTGCCAGGCAAGCAAAGCAAGGGGCAATTATAGTTCAATCACAGGCTAAGCTCAAGCTTGAGCTTTTCCTTGCCTTCCTTTGGTTGGCTCAGTAGCTCAAGAACAGTAAGTACTGCATTCACTCAAGCAAGCAAATTTCAGTTCTCAAACTTACACAATGAAAGCACAAAGCGGCCATGGCGAGCTCAACTACACAGATGGCTTGGTGCACTTGAAGTGTGCACCAAATGCAAAAATATTTTTTTTTTTTTTTTTTTTTGAAAAGATGGACTGTACTAGGCTAAGGGTGCATCAAGACATGAACCACTGAGTTATAACAATTTTAACTGAGTTTAACTGAGTTCAAACAAAGCTAACAAAATACAGTTGAACTATACACAAATCAGGGAGAATCAAATGTTTAAGCTAAGATACACAAATCAGGGCAAAAAGACAGAGATTGTGAAACACATATATACAATGGAAGAACTGAAAATCAGTAAAGCAAGAACATAAATCACAAGGCACGCGCCAAGTCCCCGGCAACGGCGCCAAAAACTTGGTAGGCCCGAAAAGTTGTTTATATTACGGCCTACGGTTATACCGCAAGTGCACGGTGTCGTGATGTAGCATCAGGCACGTGCGGGTCGAACCACGAGAGACTTGTGGTGCCCTTATGTGATCTAAGCTTGCTAACGATCGAGTTCCGAGTGACAACAAGTGACAGAATGGTTTTGGATGCCGATACGCCAAGTTATGAACCGAAGTGACTCTAGCTAAGGTAACGAGATAGTGTAAAGGGGTTGCTAAGGTTATCGATTCCACCACTAACCTATGCTATGTTTTCACTTCATGAAATTACTCTTATCCTTGTGACTGTGATCAAGGGAGAGTGTCAAGTCTCCACTTACCTAAGGTTGTTTCTCCGCTTGATAGATTAATCACAACTAAGTTTACTACCCAAGTATTACTTGTCCGATTAAGGTACAAATAATCTGAGGATCATAATAATTCATTAAGCTTGGGTTGCGGTATACATAACAAAGAGGGGATCAAACTACGGTGCATCCATGGCGTTGGTATGCACTTTGTGAGAGCAAATTGTTATCACACCGAAATTAATCCTATCTAGAAAACATTCAATCATTCAAGAACATTCATGAAGAAGAACACAGTGATAAGCTAGGGTTTCATCTCAAACCCTAGCAGAATTAAACTAGAACATGCTTTGAGATAAACACAATACAAATTAAACCTAAAGTTGACAGCCCGGCTAATCCAGGCGTACACAAAATCATCTCCCTCACTCACTATTTATACATGCAGGCCCAAAACTGAAACCCTAATTTTATTTTAAAAATAAAATCAACCCATACCACTGAATAGCTTCGCTCCCTTGTCACGTCGCCTCGAGAATCGTGATCAACAAATTCCTTGATTGATGTAAGAGAAACCCTAGACTTGTTTATCTTTAACATAGCTTCTAGGGTTTTGAGAAGCTATTTTAGAGATAAGCAAACTAGGGTGTGGCGGAAAAGGTGGTCGTGTTGTGTGGGGGGGTTGTTGGTGGAATAGGGTGGTGGTGATGGCGAAGGTGGTGACAGAAGAGATGGGCTATGGCGGGAGACGGTCGGGAGAGGGAGTTGCGGAGCGAGAGCGACGGGAGAGAGGGATAGGTGAAGAAAAGAAATGATTTAGGGTTAGGCTTAGGGTGTATATATAGGGGCTATGGTGTTGAGCTGCACGACGAAGTTTGATGGAAAAGCCTCGGCGAGCGTAGGATGAAGATAAGTAAGATCCGAACGGCTCCTGTTGGTAGGCGGTTTTGGCGTGATCTCGGTGTTGCACGGAGCAGCGGTCTTCGATGCACGTGGAGGCAGCGACCATTGGATGTAGGGTAGATCGAATCTAACGGCTCGGGATGATCGGGTGCCGGATCCGGGTCATGGGTAGCTTTAGCCCATGTCTTACTTGTTGGGTTGCAATCGATTTGCGCGCGGGCTTTGGCTATCTCGCTCCATAGATGTTTGACTTCAATTCTTCGCTCTTTAGCTCCTCAGATTCTCCAAGCTTTATTTATTACCTAAAAACACAAAATTAATTAATACAAATATTTATTCTTGAAAACAAAGAAAACACAGAATCTGGGATAATATCTGATTTATAAGCGCAAAAGATGAGTAAAATGCCAATAAAAAGGTGTGTAAATATGCACTATTTGGCACTCATCAATAGTATCATTCACAAACATGTATTTTCATCAATGATTAGAATTGGTATTTAATCTCGTATTTATTAAGAGTCCTAGGATATCTTGATCGCAAGTATAACCCGTTAATTCCCTGTTTTCATCACAACCACATTAAAAGATGCATATGTGAATTCTTCGTCGAAAGCAACCTAAAGTGTAAAAGCACAATTAAGTTTAACTCCCTAAAAGCATTAAGATTTATGGAATAAGACTCATCAATGTAAACGAATGTGTAAAAGCACTAAACGTTTTAACAAAAGTTATGATTCACTTGTGACTAGTAGGATATATCACTACAAGCTCTAACCACAATTATGCTACTTAGAATCAGGGATAAACAACGGAGTTGATGAATTATGGGTTGTTGCCATTGTTCATGGGTTGTTGCCATTGATTCAAGTCAGATGAAGGACATTACAGTGGAGACTTGATGAATTATGGGTCACTGGTGTTGTTATTGTGGGCTTGAGGAGATGGTGGAGATTTAGATGCAGATATTATTGGTTTTCCTGAGATGGAAGCAAGCAATGGAACTAATTGGTGCTAGTAATGTTACTGAGTTACATAGAATGTATTGGTGGTTGACAGTGACTAGGGCTCGAACTTCAAACTGCACTTTACTGCAATGGGTTTCTGGTTGTGTTGGTGGTCACTACCATGGGAAGATGATGGAGTTAACTGCAATGGAGTTGGTGAATGGAAGTGGGCATTATAAGGAGATGGGTTGGTGCTCGATTGTGTTGTGCAGTAAAGGCATGAATCTGTAGTAGATGTTTCAGCTGCAATGCAAAGGAAGAGATGTAGCTGTTTCTGAGTTCAAAAGAAGATGCAAGGTGCTGCAGCGAGTTAGACAACAGATTTGATGCCAAGATGAAGAACAAAATATAGACTGAGATGAGATTATGGAGCTGGTAATTGTGTGGATGACTGAGTTGCTGATTGAGAACTCAAAGGAATGGTGTTGCAATTGGGAGATGGAAGTGAGTCTGAAGAGCAGGTGTTGCAGCCAATGAGCGACTGCTAGCTATAAATATGCAGTACATGGTTGAATGCAGAATGAAGCAGGTTCAGTTGGCTGAGACAATCTTGGTGATATGAAGGGTGGTTATGTGCTGCTGGTGCTGCCATTTTGAGCAACATTAGATTGATGTTGTGCTTGCCAAGAATACAGTTAGAAGCTACTGAAAGATAGGCACTGGTCCTGATGAGCTGCAAAAATTTCTTGTGCTAGCTCATTGTAGGTGACAGAGAATAGGGTGCAGCTGGTATAGATGGTGGTATGTCGATGATGCGGAGTTAACGAAGGTGAAATGGATTATCTCAGATGTCATGTTGAGTCAGCAGAAATGATTAAAGCCTGGGAATGATTGAATGGATTATGAGCTATATGGTTGTGTGTCGAATCAACAACAAACTGAGTACAATGTGAACGACGAGTCTGGTGGCTTGCTGCCATTGCTAAGAAGAGATGCTGTTAAAATTGGTTTCTACAGGTTGCGAAGATGGGTAAGATGAATGAATCATTGTGTAGATGAATGTTAGGATTGAATTGTGCAGGGAGGAGCCGGAATTTTGCTAGGAAAACAATCAAAAACAGACTGGACTCTGGTGGGTTTTTTTCTACTGAGTCGACTCAGTGATTCCCGATCCGATTCAAATGGACTTGGACTTGTTCTAAGTGGGCTTCATTCATGGGTCATGAGCGATGATTCTTATGGAAGGTTATGATCTACTTTGGGAAGTGAAAGTATATAAAAAGGAAGACTTCTCACAGATCACATCTTATCTCTTCTTCAACTTTTTGTTCTAGGGTTTAAAAACATGAAAACTTTCCTTTTTCTTCTTGTTGTGAACTCCGCGAACATGAGCTAGTTTATTATTTTTGGTTATGGATAAAATTGATTTCACATAACATGAATTCTTGTTTGATATATTAGTTTTGTCTCAGTATTATCGTTTATGATTCACCATTAATATTGTTACATGATTTGAATGCTTGATAGTCGAGTCGCGAATCGATTGAGTTTGCTTTCATCTTTATTGCTAGATTAGAGTTTATTATACGCAAAAGTGATAAATTTCTGATTGCAAGTAGCATAATTGTGAGTATTGCTTGTAGTGATACATCCTAGTAGTCACAAGTGAATTATAACCTTTGTTAAATCGGATTAGTGATTTTACACGTTCGATTGCTTTGATTGACCTGATTTCATATAACTTAATGCATCTAGGGAATTAAACTTGATTAGTGCTTTTACACGTTAGGTTGTTCTCTTAGATAGAATTCATATTCGCATCTTTTAATGTGTTTGTTGATGATAAGAGGAAATTAGCGGGATATTCTTGCGATCAAGGTATCCTAGGGCCTTTGATAATGAGGGATTAAATATCAATTCTAGTTATTAATACAAGAACATGTTAGTGATTTAAAACGAAATCCTTGATCAATATCTTTACATCTTTGATTTTTTTATTTTTTTTTGTTTGCTTTTATTTTAGTTTGCTTTATTAAAAATCAAAAAAACCCCCATTGCTTTATATAGGAAACCGAAACAATTTGACAACCCGAGACCTCTCTGTGGGAACGATCCTTTCTTGCCCTTGCTATATTTAAATTTTGAGTAGTAAGAAAGTGTAATTATTTTTGACGCCTACGACAGCGATCAAAATTTTGGTGCCGTTGCCGAGGAGGCAGCGGGTTGTTATTTGTTTTTGGTTTCTTATTCTTTGTTTTTAGTTTTGTTTTTATTTTTTACATTTCTTATTTTATGGTTTTTAACCTTGGTTTGAGAATCTTATTTCAGGTACTTGTTTCTCATGGAAGGAGCATACTACATGAATGGATACGGTTTTCAACAACCTCAACAATACGACAACTACCAATTCCAGAGGTATAATCAAAACCAATTCATTAGTTATGACCAATATTCCATGGAGCCTTATGGTTTTCCTCAACAACCTTATGGCGGGTACGTGTGTGAACAACTACAAGGATTGGAGGATTCTTATGCTCGTGAACAAAAAGTCTCCGACTTTCTAGACAAATTTTCCAACTTTGTACAACAAGAGTTTCAAAAAGATAAAGAGGCTACAGAAGAACAACTCCAAGAAATTCGTGAAGGTATTGCTGACTTACAAAAAGGTATTGATCAAATCAAAGAAGAAAGGTATGAGGAAGAACTTTGCTTTAAAAGCAATAACTATTCTAATGAGCCCGTGGTTTGTGATGAATATTTGATTGATGTTAATGTTGAGAAAGGCCAACCTTTGGGGTCTTTCATTGATAATTGTTTGGTTAACTCAACTCTTGATCTTAATAATGATCATTCACCTATTCAAATGGATGAGTTTGAGAATAACAACACTAAATTCAGTGACGACCAACTTTATGTTAATTATGAAATTGAAGATGATTATGAAGATACATCGGTCGAAGCAATTCATAGTGACATTTCCCAAAGGTGTACAACGGAGTCTTTTTGGGATCAAGATGAATACAAAGAGGACTATGTTGACACTTGTGTAGATTACTCAAGCATTGATCTTTATAATGATCAAAAGCCTATTCAAAGGGTGGAGCTTGAGGATGATGCATTTTTAGTGTTCTAAAAAGTTCCTTATAAGCGAAATTTGGAGCCGCAAAGAGTATGTGCCTAACAACAATGAGGAGTATGTTGAGAATGGAACCGATTTGATCACTATTTTGGAAGACCCAATTGAGCTTGCAAATGATTGTAATGATGATGTTGATGTCGAGACTTTGGTTAAAGCAGAAACGTACGAAGAATGCTTGCAAAGTTTGATAGAGGACCACGATATACATGAGGTAAGTGATTCACTTTAATTCTATAAGGATGAAGAGGATACCATAACCCAAAAGATTGTGATAGGTTTGTCTAACCGTTTGCATATTGATTCTTCTCCTTTACCTCTTATTGGTTTGAATGTATGTGCTTCGAGAATATTGTTGAATGACTTTATTTCTCGATATCCGGCATTAGAAACATTTGATTCTCACATGAAGATCTTACAATCTATACCGACGAGAATCATTTTAGTGAATGGCCCGATTCCGATGATGAGAATGTTGAAGAGATGATGCTAGAGGATGAAACCACATTCATTGATTTTGTGGAAGACCCAATTGAACTTTCCAATGATTTTAATGATGACAAAACTTTGGTTAAGGTAGAAAACGACGAAGAATGGTTGCAAGGTTTAATAGAGGACCACGATATACAAGAGGTAAGTAATTCACTTGAATTTTTAAGGATGAAGAGGATTCTATAATACAAGAAATTGTACAAGGTTTGTCTAACCCTTTGCCTATTGATTCTTCTCCTTTACCTCTTATTGGTTTGAATGTATGTGCTTCAAAAGTATTTTTGGATGATTTTGTTTCTAGATATCCACCATTGGAAACACTTGATGCTAACACTATGCAGGTTTGCCAAGAAGAATACATGGAAATTCCCAAATTCTATGTTCTTTATACACTTCCAAGTGTGGACGAGAATAAGTGTGGGGGAAATTTCAATCGAGCGATAATTTTACTATTGTTTTCTTGTGCTAATATTTGTATGGAGTTATTGTTTTCAAAACAGGTATTATGGGTGGATCCTCAAATTTTCAGATTGTTAGTATATGGGGAATGAATCTTGCAAGAGCTAAGTCGGGCATTCGACTTTAAAACAAGCGCTTAATGGGAGGCAACCCATAGGTTTTGTATTTCTTATTCTTTTTGCTTTTTGTTATTTCTTTTTTCTTGTTCCATATCATGTTAAAATTTCCCACCTTGACTTTACTAGGAGGATTCAATTACATTGAGGACAATGTAAGGTTTAAGTGTGGGGGAGTGGTTAAGCATGTATTTAAAAAAAAAATTACAAAAAAAATAAAAAATTAAAAAAAAAAAAGGGGGGTTTTACTTAAAACTCCAACTTTTAGAGATTTTAGAGTCACTAGCATACTTCTAGGTATGTTTACATAGAGATTTTGACCGACATAATTGAACTTGGAAATGTTAGAGAACTACATTCGGATTTCTTGTTTGTTTGAGTGTTAAATAATGGATTTAATCATGCCGGTGATGCGAATTTGGTGCAGGGAGAAGTGCATTATTAGAGTTGCTGATCAATCATTAGTGGAGACTACCCGTATTAATATCATGTGAGGCACCGACCAGAAATTCTTCCATCTACTAAAGAGCTTCTTTTGAGTGTGTGTCACCGTACGTTAATTCCGGGTAGAATGGTGAGCTACCCAACCTCCCACCAATAGAAGCACTACTCTTTGATCTCTTGAGTGCTAATTTTGTCAATCATGAGGGTGACGTCCATGGATGAAAGCCTCCTTCTTGTAGTTCGATTTGCAGTTAGCACCATTCTCTCTCTCGACAACAACGGATCCATAGAAACACTCTCATCATCAACAAGGAGCGACATCAAAATCTACAAGGAAAGTTGGAAAAGTTTAAGGTTTACGAGCAACGGAATGAGAAAAAGAGCAAATTTTATATTCAAGTAAAGCAACATACAAATGAGTGGATTTTTACATATATGTTGAGGACTTACAATACAATGAGGTAATTTTATATCCAAGTATGAAGACTTATTCATGAAAGCGAAGAAAATTAAAAGGTGAGAATTTTTGAAGTTTATGATTTCAAGACAATACAAGTTGTGAAGAATCAAGCGGTGAAATATTTCTCCCACGGCCATGGTTTAATTTTTGTTTTGTATTTTATTTCTCTTGTGTGAAAAAAAAAAAAAAAAAAAAAAAAAAAAAAAAAAAAAAAAAAAAAAAAAAAAAAAAAAGAAAAACAAGAGAAATATTTGTATTATTTTTATAAGCCGTGGGGAAGGAAAATATATAAGGAAGTTTCAAGCGACAAGGATTTAAGGTAAAAAGGTTACAAATTGTTAAGGATTTACGAAATTCGAGAGTTTATCACCAATAGTTGGAACCGAAGACGAAGACCAAGATAAAGACGAGGAGCGGAAGACGTTTCTATTGGATGCCGTGAGAGTGGTGTTATCATAATTGGCGATCGGATGTGAAGGTGATAGGGTGTAGAATACATCCTATTTACTATCTATTGTTTATGCTTTCTTTGCTATTTTTCTTGTAAATTATGTATTTTACGCTTGTTTTGAGTTTTATAGTTACTTTGGAGTCGCACGGAGGAAAAGAAGAAGAAATCACCCAATTTGAGCCAAAAGGGCAGAAAGGTCATTTCATAGGCAATTGATATATGGAGCCCAGTCAAGGTTAAGGGCCAACTTTTGGAGAAGTACTAAGGAGCGACCACATGTGTTATGGGGCACTCAATTTGGGGTGTCCCCTAGCCTGTGTAGTGGGTTATCTTTATCCATCCCCTACTTTTAACCCAACCCATTCGATCGAGAAGATATTTCTTCTTCTCATTTTCACTGAAAAAGCACCATGACCATGCTAAACCGAGAGAAAATCGATGATGGGTCGGTGATCGATGATTTAGAAAAGCGAGATGTTGTTGATGTCGTGATTAAGATGGTGGTGAGAGGAGATCGAGAATCGAAAGTGAGCGACAGCAGGCTAGAGAAAAGAAGATCGAAACCCGAAGAAATTAGGGTTCGATGTTGTATGAATCGAGATTGAGGTGTTGCGGGAGGTTCGTGATCGAAACAACAGGAAGAAGATGATAAAGTCGTTGTTATAAGGATTCAAGCCACTCGCTTTGTTGAGAAAGATCAGATGGGTTTCTTTGGTTGAATTTGAGATGCGAGAGATCGAACCATGAATTGAAATTAGGGCTCGATCTTTGAAGAAATCGAAGTTGCGAATGGGGTCTGTGAATGGAGAGGTCGATGTTGCTGAGTGAAATTGGAGATGGGATGATGTGAGGCTCGAGAATCAGAGATGGGTGAATCTGCTACGCCATTGACCCGCATGATGCAATAGGTGATTGTTTATCGATCGTGTCAGTCGAGATGGAGTAAGAGAAGCTCAGAATGGTGGATTGAAGTGATTAGAGGAGTGGGTTTGTCTCAGAAATTGCAGATGGAATCGATCGCTGTTGATAAATTGAGATGGACAACATGAATGGATGCCTGGTAGATGAGAAATGTTGTTGATTGTAATTGTGGCTCAATGAAGCTACAACAGATGATATTGCAACCAGGATTGAGATGAAGAACAGTGCAAATGTTGCAATTGCAAGGGAAGAGCTGGAATTGTGAGTGACAAATCTGAGGATGCTAATGGATGTGATCTGAGTCTGTTGGGTTTGAGCTTCAAGATTCTGATGGTTGTGAGTTATGGAGGAGCTGGTGTTGGCTGAGAAGAGGTGTCAATGTGCTGTTGTTGCAGCAATAGCTAGTGGCTAGCACTTGAGCAGGGAAGCTACAGGTGGTAGTAGTTCTGGTGGAGTTGCAGTTCAAGAAATTGAATGAGTCTTTATTCTGATGAGAGTGATGAATGAATGCAGTCTGAAATGAGAAGTGGGTCTCGTGTGTGAATTAATTGCAGCTATGATGGTGGTGCGGAGATTGGAACTAAGGGTTGAATGAGTTCAAGAATTGAGCTGAACTGTGGTTTTGAAGCGGTGTTTAAGAGTAAAGGGCCATCTTGGTCGGAAGTAATGTTACAAAGACAATGATTGTCTTTGCAAGAGATGCTGAGGAAGGCATGGCCATCTTGGCCGTGACTACTTTGGCTCGTGCAAAGTGGCTTTGGCTAGACCAGTCGATTGACTCAAAGAATCGACTCGGTCTGACTCAGTGATTCCTTTGACCCTGTTGACTAACAGTCGACCGTTAAGTTTGACTTTTGACCGTTAGTCCTAACGGAGGATGTAGGATCGTAATATCGCAATAAATAAGGTTTGCGGGATTAATAAACGACAGCCTCGCGAAGGAGTCGCAGGAGCTAAAATAAACGACGCAATGAATAACGACAAGTAAAACATAAAGAAGACGTGAAACCTGGCGAGGGTTGAGGAGTGTCGCGAGAACGAATGTTTGTGCATTTGCGACACTTCGCGGGACATTCCCGAAAATAAAGGATAGCTTAGTCATCATCCACTATGTATTACCCTATATAAAGGGCTAAGTGAATCTGTTGTAGAGATCTTTTTGGGATGGTTAAGCAAGTCAATAGGAGAGAGAAAGTTTAAGAGTGTTTTAATTTCTAAGTGCAATTCTATTTTCCTGTGTAAACATTTCATGGACTCAATCAATAAATATTCTTGATCTTACATCTTTCAATGGATTAATTAAGCAAAATTGAGTAAGGGGTGTAGTGTGGGATTTCCTGCTACTACATATGCGCTAGAAACAGGGATTGAGCAGAGATTGACGTAGAAATTGGAAAGAATTTGGATTAACAGAGAAAAGGTTTGGAGAAAATACTCAAGAATTCATTGGAAAAGAAAAATGGCTAGAAGAAGAAATGTACAAGGGCAACCAACGATTGTAAGAAGAAGTGGGAGACTTGCTGGAGAAAGGAGGAATGAAACAGGAGAATCGTCAAGGATGAATATGAGAAATGATGGAGAAGATCAAAATCAACCACCGATCTCCCCAGTAGCAAACGCGGCTGTGGATTATGATAGAGTAAGTGTGCATACTTGGAGGTCTGATTCTGAAGACGAGAGGGAAGAGGAGCAGCGGAATGGTGAACAATGGACAAGGAGGAGGCGAGCAAGGAATGAATGGAGAAATGAATCCAGAAACGAAGAAATCGCAGCGTTAGAAAGATTGAGACAAACAATACACGAAGAGAGACGACTAGAGGCAAGAGGAACGAGCAAACTTGACAAGACAAGAATCATGAATTGAGGATGGAAAATATGAGATTGCAAAATAGGAGATCAAGAAGTAGCGTGAGATCAAGTTCAAGATCGAATAGGGAAGAAAGAAGGAGAGTTTTACCAACAAAGTACCGAGGAAGAAAACCAACAAGAAACACAAAATCCAAGCACGAGCATGGCGAGAGGAGAGGGGAAATGGAAGATCGTTATATTCCTCAAATTTCAAAATCTTCAAAATGAGCGGAATAGGGAAAATCAAGGAAACATGCAACTCCTAGGGCCGAATGACCCAGCTGCTGAAGGGAGAATAATCTTGCACGGGAGAGAAGAATTGAGAAGAAACCGAGAGATCGAGGATGACATTGAGAGACACTACATTGAACAAGCGCGGCTAGCTCGCGAGAGAGAAAGGATAAGAGCAGAAATGGAAAATCAAGAGATGGAAGAGGCAATCCGGCAGAATAACCATGACAACCGCGAAAGAAGGAGGGAACAAAATCGTACCAATAGAAATATTAACGAAGAATATGAGAGGGTGCGGATGAGAGACGAGAGACACCAAGAAGAGAGAACAACCGATATAATGGCGTGCGAATTGACGAAAGAAACGAAGAAGAGCGTCGCAGGGAAAGAAGAGGAGAAAATAACGAGCGGGAAGGTCAAAATAGGCACGAGCGAAGAAGGAGAGAGGCGAGCTAAAAAGACCAGTAGAATCAAATTCGAGGCAAATGAACAAATCTTAAGAGAACTGGCGAAATGAGAGGATTACTTGAATAGTAGAAGGGAAGGAGGAAGGAAACAATTAGACGAAGCCATCGCGAGAAGCCGCGAAGAATCCCTTCACGCTAGAAGTACGGATGGGAGGAATACCTCCTAAGTGCAATCTACCCGCATTAACCAACATCTTTGATGGAACAACTCGTGCGGTACAACATATCAAGGCTTATATGAGATGTATGTTACAGTGGGAGAATCATGATGCTATACTATGCAAATATTTCGCATCAAGCCTAATAGGAGAAGCATTAAAATGGTTTGAAGGACTGCCAAGGAACACAATCACATCATTTAACCATCTACAAGCCACATTCCTGGGAGCATACATAAGCAACAACTCTTCGCGACCAGGTATTGAAGATGTATTCGGGTTGAAACAAAGGGTTGGCGAGAGCTTAAGGCGATTGACAATAAGATGGAGGACCATGTGTAGCGAAATGGCGGGGACGGGTTGAGGAAAGATATCTCATACTCTCATTTGTGAATGCTCTCTTTGCGACTAACTTGTTATACATTCAAATTTTTAGAATCAAAAATACAATCACGATGGCGTAATCTGCGAGAATTACAGAAGAATATATTGCCTTAGAAGAAAGACAGAATGAAATGAATTCTTATCCAGTCGCGAACACAAGCTCGAATGCTGCGAACGCAAGCTTGTTGCCTCAATTTATAAATACAGTGGCGAGCACGTCGCAAGGACAGCAAGCAAGGAAAGCTGATGAGGGACAACAGAAGATAGTAGCCATGGGAAGCCACGATCAAGAAGAGTTTGAACGAGAAAGGAATTACTACAATCGTAACAGCAACAATAAGATTCAGAGGCTAGATCATGTGCAAGAAACTTATGGTGGACGAAGGCAAAATAACCGTGGAGGGCAGAGAAGTCGCAGAATAGTATGGGAAGAGATTAAGATGCCTCCACTGAATGCTAGTGTGGAAAAGATCTGGGAAGCTATACTTGTGATGGAAAATGTACCAAAGACCTTGGAACGTGGGAATGGAACCACCGCCAGGCGATAGAAGTCATGAGTTTTGTTCTTACCATCGCTTCCATGGGCATCAAACAAACGATTGTAGAAACATAAAGAGAATTATTCTCAGGATGATTGATCAGGGAAAGCTGAATCACTTTCTAAAGGGAGAAGAAACAGGCCAGACATTACCACCACCACTGAGATGCACTTAATGCTGTCGGCGAAGGGAAAGGAAACATTTGTGATAGAAGTCGGGACAAAAGCTAAAAATTTGAATTGCAATTCTATTGTCCACTCCTATCGCACAATCGAAGATTTTCATGACAACGTGCTCGGTAGAGTCTTTGCGAGAGATGCTAATGATAAAGAAATAATGAGTCCAAGCGAGAACGACGCAGATTAGAAAAGTGGCAAACAAGACTATTTCTTTCTCTGCGGATGAAGTGCCAAAGGAAGAGAAACACATGATAGCCCGTTGGTTGTGAAACTAGAGATTAACCCAAAACCAGTTGATGGAGAAGATGATGAAGCGAGAAGCTTGCTTGGGCTATCAACCGAATCCTAATCGATACCTAAGTTCGGTGAATATTCTTTTTACCATACTTATAAGACGATGGGAGGAAAGGATGAGGATTTGATCCCCTCAACATACAAGATATATGGCTTTAATGGCACTGCAAACAAGCCAAAGGGAGAGGTTCACATGAGAATACCTCTACAAGGATTATCAACTGATGTTTTATTCTCGTGTGGTCGACGTGGAATCCCGTATAATGCACGATTGGGAGGCCATGGCTTCATGAAATCTTGGGGTCGCATCAACATACCACCAATGTATAAAATTTCCACATCCAAACGGCATTGGTATCATACGGGAGATTGGAAGGAGTCGCAACAATGTCATGAGGTCGATGTAGAAAGTCAAAGAAAGAAATGCCAAAAGAAAGGGTTGGAAGCAATATGTGAGAGATGAGCAGAGAAAGGAAAACTGATGGTGGATGTTATAGAAGTAAGGATGAACATACCTCGCGAGGAGAATGCCTAGAGACAAAGAATATCAGGATGATAAAGAAGCGAAGGTTATGAAGAGCAAAAGGCATAAGAAGTGAATAATCAATAGAAAAATCAGCAATTGAAGTAATGATGTGTGAGAATCTCGCAGTCAAGAATATATGAGAATTCAGCTAAGAAAGAAAAATGAAAATACAACAAATGAAATGGAATTTTGCGAATATTTCGCAAACAAATATCAACAAATAATGAAACATGAATGATTGAATGATTTAACAAAGATGAATGAGTAAAAGAATGGGACGAACC
This sequence comes from Papaver armeniacum, assembly GCA_023531295.1. Taxonomy (NCBI): domain Eukaryota; kingdom Viridiplantae; phylum Streptophyta; class Magnoliopsida; order Ranunculales; family Papaveraceae; genus Papaver; species Papaver armeniacum. Next base: position 404,275 of record JAJJWW010001238.1, on the reverse strand, counting down.
TTTATGGCGTACACCCTAGTTCGCGAATAACATTTCGTAAGAGGCAAATGTAAGACCTAAAGTGCGTCATATAAGGGGGTATCTCTCGACATGGCTCAGGGGGAAGGTTACACCGCTCCTGAAGCCTGAGTCATGAAAATTTGGGGCCCATGAAAGCCTATCCGGGAGAGATACCTTGGATTCCCAACTATATAAGGTTATACCCTGGTTGGGCGACCGAGGGTCTCTTCCAAGGAGTCAATGTATGCTCAAGGCGCCGAGGTACACGGTTGAGCCGTGCCGGGATGGATGAACCTACCCCGGCCATTCTTGGCAAGTCTTGGTATATGCTGCACTCGGCCTGAAGAAAACTCCACTTAGGGTGCAGTCTCGTAACCATAAACCATATAGGTATGAGGGATAAGAGGCTGCGAAAACAACTGGTTGTTGTTAAGACCGGATGGGAGGAGCTAGTCTTGTATGGCCGATGTTTCGCCTCCTTGAAGGGGCAACCGGGGAGATGATAAGGGCGACGCTCTCCATTAGGGGGAGTGTCAAAACAGACGCAAATGTCATAAGGCTATGTTTTCGCAAGAGAATTTAGGCTCGTCATATTTGTGCAATGATCCTGCAGAGGCAATAATACTAACACGAGGGTAAGGCGAGATCAATGGGTCTTTACACGAAAGTGTACGGACGTCCTGCGATTTCGTCGCACGACGGCAATGTCATGGGGCTTTATGTTCGCAAGGATATCTAGGCCTGTCATATTGTCGCAACTAAAACATCCTGCAGAGGCAAAAATACTCGGAAAATGATAAGGCAAGATCAATGGGTCTTTACATGCAAGTGTAAAGACGTCCTGCGATTTTGTCGCAATGAAAGGTGGCAGGGGAAGACCTCTAATTAGGGAGGTCTAACTCGGAAGACCACACAAAAATGATAAGGCAAGGTCAATGGGCCCTTGCTTGAAAATGTAAGGGCGGCTTGCGATCTTGTCGCAATAAGAATAGATAAAATACATTTATGAAGATAAGGCAAGGCAAGTAGAATTCTTGATCTATGAAGATACTGCGACCTCGTCGCAACAATACATTTCAATAACAATAAAATTATTATCCGACCAAATACATGAAGACAACTAAAATCTTCCATCTGAAGATAAATAACAGAGGCAAGTATGGGAATGGAAAAGATGGAATATTGTTATTCATCTTCTGACAGATATTACATCAATAATGATAGCCAATTATATTACAAGGAAGAACTACCAAAAAAAGGGGAGTGAAGATTGAATTCAGGGGGGAAAAATCTTGCACGTACACCATAATAAAGATACAGAAATGTACAGATATTACAGGCAGCGAAAGAAAACAAAAAGAGTTATCTCTTTGGTGATTCTTCTCCTTCATCTGATTCTTTAGTCCTATTATTCTCATCGCCAGAATTTTCTTCTTCGCTAGCCTCACTATCAGAAACGTCTGAGACAGGCAGATTCTCAGGAACCTTTTCAAGAAGCCAGGGATATGAATGCAGAGGGATATTGTGGTCCTTACAAACATACTCCATGGCTCTATTGCGAAAACGAACAGCATCATTATTAAAGTTCTCCACTGTCGTTAGAAATTGTTTCTTCAACTTGGAATATTTATTCAGTATGGGAATGGAAAAGATGGAATATTGTTATTCATCTTCTGACAGATATTACATCAATAATGATAGCCAATTATATTACAAGGAAGAACTACCAAAAAAAGGGGAGTGAAGATTGAATTCAGGGGGGAAAAATCTTGCACGTACACCATAATAAAGATACAGAAATGTACAGATATTACAGACAAATAAAGAAAACAAAAAGAGTTATCTCTTTGGTGATTCTTCTCCTTCATCCGATTCTTTAGTCCTATTATTCTCATCGCTTAATTTTCTTCTTCGCTAGCCTCACTATCGAAACGTCCGAGACAGCGAGATTCTCGGGAACCTTTTCAAGAAGCCGGGGATATGAATGCGAGGGATATTGTGGTCCTTACAAACATACTCCATGGCTCTATTGCGAAAACGAACAACATCATTATTAAAGTTCTCCACTTGTCGTTAGAAATTGTTTCTTCAACTTGGAATATTTATTCTCGCGAGGGAGAGACTCTTTCTTTCAAATTCTTTTCGATTCGAGTTCTTCAATTCTCGCTGGAAAATTCTGGCGAGTTGTTCTTTTCGATTCAAGCTCTCTAATTCTAACCTGAAGCCTCTTCTCAGATTCTGCAAATAAGTAACAACAAGTTAATAATTTACAAGCAATACTACAGAAGTAAGAAGCAGTAGGGTATAATAAGAAACCTTCTCTATCAGATATCATATCTTTAATCAAGGAAGTATGCTCGGCATGAAGACTAACATCAACACCTAGGTTATTCCTGGCATTATCTAAAACTTTCGCAGCCCAGGCGAATTCATCATCACTATTAATAACAAGAAGAGAACGAACTTGCTCTTCTCGCTTCTTAAGCATGGTATTCTGATGAAGGAGTTCATCTCGTTCAACTTGCACACCAAGAAGAGATTTGTGGAATTCGCTAACGCCCGTGCACCTCATTAGTAATGCGATCGTTCTCATCTATGAGATCACTAATTTTTTCCTTAAAGTCTTGATTTTCTTCTCGGAATCAAGGTACATTCGTTTAAAGCGATTAGTTAAATTTAAACTAGATCTCGTGTTCGATCTCTAAGAGATGATATTTGGATTGAAGATCCTTTAATGAAAGAAGGTTAGTTTTATTTGAGGAACTACTTAGAGATTGATTGAGGTGAGCGAGAAGAAGGTCATTATCCATAGGTTCAGGAAATGTATGGAGAAGAATAGCCTCATCGGAGAGATTATATACATCTGCGAAGGTAATAAGTTAGGTAGCAATATGCGACCGATAAAATAGAAATAATAAAAGGAAGTAAAATCTTTTACCATAAAGTTGCTGATTAGCGTTACGAAGAGTGGACACCCTATCCCTTTGGGAGTCAAGTTCGGTATTTAACTTTTGAATTCTCTCGTCTTTATCGCGAGATGACGCAGCCTTCAATTTCTAATTCTCGAATCTTCTTGTTCAATTGCGAATTCTTCTTTTCAAGATTGTTGCGTCTTCTCTCGAGATCCGAGGCAACTACAAAAGAAGTTCTTCCAACCTATAAAAGAAGATAGAAAAATCATTAATATATATATATATATATTTTAAAAATTTAAAATTAACAGGGAAATATGACGCATGCATACCAAAGACCCAAGTGCGTTCAAGAAGTCGGGAGACACGATTCTAGAGGCTCCATTGAAAGAATCATTGCCCTCTAGTAAAGTAGCATTACACACATTTGCGAGAGTCCCGCAAAGGGAAGCTAGGGAGCATCTCCCATTCCTTGGAAAGAGTCCGAGAAGATGCTAGATAACCGATCCATAGAAGAACCTAAGCCAATGGAATCTCTTTAGCGAGAGAGATTCGAATCATGGTCATCTTCATCAAGATTCGGAGCTTGAGTTAAGGCGAGAAGAAGATTGAATCTTTCGCTTCTTAGTTAATGGAGCGGAAGATTTATTTTTGCGAACGAGCGGTTTTGCCCTTACTTTTAATCTTCGCGGCTCAGACTTCTTCAACTCAACCTTCGCATACGGTTAAAGATAAGAAACGAGAGGCAACAATATTGTTTCAAATGACAAAGGAAATGTTTCTTACTTCACCCGTAAGCGATCGAAGTATCGTCGTAGTACTCTCCAACGGATTATCCTTGTAGCTTCTTTTCAATTTGGCGATCTGAAAAATTTCACAAACTCAGCAAATATAAAAAGAAAGTCGCAAAGGCAAGATTTGAAGTGGGAAACATACCTCTTTTGCCTTATCGGGCCATTTGAATTCCCAAGGATGATATCTGCGAGACTCGCAGGGAAGAATATGCGAGCCCGCGATATAAGGGCCATTTAAAATCAAGGGTACAACCCACCATTTCTCATCTTTGGAGTGGCGAGGAGTAGTATTATTGCCGGGTGCCGGTCAATATCTTGCATGAGCAATTTATCCTCGGGGACATTATCCTTCTTTTTCGTGCGAATGCCCAAATGAGATTTCTCATTCCTCATCTTTATCACTTTTAATAATTTTCAAAAAGTTCTCTACGGTGTACTTCTCAAAGACTATTTCCAAGTCTGCGAAATCGGGGTGTCTAACGGTAGTAGGGTATAAAGATCCTTTGCCAAAGACCACGATTCGCGAACTCAAGCATTAGGCGAATGCAATCGCCACTCAATTGATAAACAAATTGAGAGAATTTTTCATGGGCTAAGATTTCATAAAATAAAGGCATCTCAGATTGTATAAGGGAATGGGAAGTCCCGCGAGAGAAGCTACCTAGCGAGACTATAACCTTTTGATCATCACATTGATGATCGAGAAAATAACTTTGCGAAAGAATAGATGAAGATTCTTGATCGGGAATGGTTGATAGAGTGAAACCCTTCTCGAGCAACTTCTGTTGAACTTCATCAAAAGAAGCTTTGTATGCACGACTAATGAAATCCATTATCAGTATGGGAATGGATGGAAGATTAAAGATTAGGATCAGCGGTAGAAGGGACGAAGAAAAGATTTGCAGTAGCAGAAGCGCAAATTGCGGAAGGAGAGAGTCAAAGAAAAGTTGCAGAGAGAAACTAAAGGATGAAAAGGAGAGGAAAAGAAAACTATATATAGGGAAAAAGATCCTCGAGAAAAACGAGGTCATTTAATGCGAGAAGAGACATGAACGGTCAAGAATAAACGGTTGAAAGAAACGTGTCAAGAAAAGACATTAATAATCAAAATCCGTGTAAAAGTACAAAAGCGAAACAGATAAAGATAAGCGATCGCGGCAAATCAAAAGAATCACTCTCATGATACTCTTCCCTCCGCAGAGAAGTATGAGGAGAGACAGAGACGATACTTCGTATATATCTCAAAGAAGCTTCGAAACTTCGCCAAAGAATAGAGGCAAGTACGTACTTTTCAAGGAAAATATTCTTTTGCTCGTTCCTTCATCAACAAAGATCAAAGATCGCTACCACAATAGATTTTTCCTTAAAAATCGCTTGTCAAGCAATATTCAAGGAAAAAGAGGCAAGATGTAGGATCGTAATATCGCAACAAAAAAGGTTTGCGGGATTAATAAACGACAGCCTCGCGAAGGAGTCGCAGGAGCTAAAATAAACGACGCAATGAATAACGACAAGTAAAACATAAAGAAGACGTGAAACCTGGCGAGGGTTGAGGAGTGTCGCGAGAACGAATGTTTGTGCATTTGCGACACTTCGCGGGACATTCCCGAAAATAAAGGATAGCTTAGCTGTCATCCACTATGTATTACCCTATATAAAGGGCTAAGTGAATCTGTTGTAGAGAGATCTTGGGGAAATGGTTAAGCAAGTCAATAGGAGAGAGAAAGTTTAAGAGTGTTTTAATTTCTAAGTGCAATTCTATTTTCCTGTGTAAACATTTCATGGACTCAATCAATAAATATTCTTGATCTTACATCTTTCAATGGATTAATTAAGCAAAATTGAGTAAGGGGTGTAGTGTGGGATTTCCTGCTACTACAGAGGACTGACGGAATATTCCGTCGAATATTCCTGTGACGGAGAAATTCTCAGGTGGCCGACGGTGACTATTCCGGCCGGATTCCGGCCACAATCCCGATTTTCCCTAGTGAGCAAAAATTCCAGAATTTTCTATGGACTTCTCTCATGGGTGTGAAGACTTGGGCTTGGAATTGGATGGAGAATTTGGCTCAAATTTGGAAAAAGAAGATGAAGAGTTGAGAAAGACTTGAATTTGGAAGTTGAATTGCTAAAGGAAAAGGATTCTAATCCTTGGAAGAGTTGGAGAATATTGAAGCCTATAAATAGAGAAGTTTTCTACATCTTTTACACACCTCTCTACACACACAACACTTGTGTTTTTGATAGCTTTTGAAAATTCTTCTTTTTAACTATTTGTGTGAACTTGAAAATTCTTCTTTTAATTATTATTATTTGTGTGAATTTCAAAAACATGAGTAGCTAATTTTATTATTTGATTGAGGATGAATTCCTAGTTCTTAACATATGATTTAAGTTTTTGTTTTCAATTCTATCTTGAAGTTTTTCACATGATTATCGTTTGTTTTTACTAATAGGAATGATCTTAAAGACATTCATGATTGATTGATAGATTGTTTGGGTGGCCAACTAAATTGATTTGTCGATTTAATCTAAAGCTAGTGAAAGTTAGGGGATAAGTAATCGTTTCTTGACTCTTTACATAAGTAGCAAACACGAGACCTTGCGGAGGGATTCCGTGGAGCAATTGTGTGTGAAAACAACGTTAGCAAGTAGACCTTGATCTAAGAGTCTAACTACTAATATTGACCTAATAAGTTCATGAATCTTAATGCGTTTATTTAAATTACATCTAGAGTGATCTACTACTAGGTGGTTTGGTAAATAGAATCCGGTAGTCGAGAACTTCCGTATCCGGTGATAGAAGGGATTTAGGGGTTTAGCACTGATCTAGCTGCTTTACCTACGGTTGGTGATAATTTGTGACTAATAACAAGTAGAAAAGAACATAACTTGATTCATTGTTTAAATAACGAAGAAGGATTCCTTGGTCTTGTCTCTCTTATTGCTTTCAACTTTATCTTTTAATTGCTTTGTTTATTTTCTTTTGCTTTTTACACCCCCCTTTCGTGACAACTTTTACAACTAGAATCTCGTGCTCCTCGTGGGATCGACCTTGACTACCCTATATTACTTGTTAATTAGGTAGTAAAGTATTAATTAATTTGATTGCACCTACGACACGCATCAAATTTTGGCGCCGTTGCTTGGGGAGCAACGGGCGATTTTTAGTTGTTTTTATTTTTCTTTTTGCTTTATTCTTGCTTTGTTAGATTCTTTACCGTATCTAACTTAGTTTTTGAGAATCTTGTTTCAGGTGTTATACCTTTGGTGAATGCTTAAAGAGGGCAGACCGAGTCCAATACGTCTTCGATCCGGCACTCAACTAAAGGATTTCATTCGTGCGATTAACACTCCACTTCCTCCCTCTTCATCAAGTGATTCGGACAAAGAGGAAGAAACAATGGCTGATCGTACACTAAAGGACCTAGCTTCTCACAAGCTTGATACACAACAATGGTGTATCCAAACTAATTCAACCTTCGAGATCAAGCCGGGGTTGATTAGAGAGTTACCAAAGTTCCATGGCATGGTGAATGAGGACCCAAACAAACATCTTATGGACTTCTACACCATAGTTATGGCTATGCTTCCACCGGAGACTAATGCGGATGGAGCAATGTTGACAGCTTTCCGTTTTCTTTGGCGGGTAATGCTAAGGAATGGTTATATTATTTGCCTTCCGGAGTATCGGAACATGGAATGGGATGAAGAAACTTTTCCTCGAGAGATATTTTCCCGCATCCAAAGCTACTCAAATTCGCAAGGAGATTTGTGGATTGAAACAACAAGTGGGAGAATCATTGTATGAATGTTGGGAGCGATACAAGAGGTTGGTGGCAAGCTGTCCACACCATCAATTTAGTGATGTTATGATACTCCAATACTTCTATGAAGCTCTCCACCCAAGTGATTCAGGTCTCTTCTTGACGCCGCGGGTGGTGGTGCATTAATGAACAAGACGGTGGCCCAAGCTACCGAGTTGATTGAAAGTATGGCTGCGAACTCGCAACAATTCTACACAAGGGATGAACCAATGGTTAGGCGAGTGCATGAAGTAAGTGATTCATCACATCTTGATCAAAGGATGAGTAACATGGAGATAATGATGCAAAGGATGGCCGCGGTGATTATTCCGGATGGTGAGACCGAACAAGTGAATGCTTTATATCCAAATCAAAGGCCAAGGTACGATCCATACTCCAATACCTACAATCCCGGTTGGAAGGATCATCCCAACTTTAGTTATGCAAATAAGCAAGCGGCGGTTCCCAATCCGTATAAGCAACAAGGTGGTTTCCAACAATCACGTTTCCAACCTCAACAACAATTTCAACCACAACAAGTCAAGGAGCGTGATTCTTTGAATGATGACAAGCTCAATGCGTTAATACAAGGTGTGCAAGGTCTCACCACTATGGTTCAACAACACCAACAAAAAGACCGATTCGGCAATCAAGGAGTTACAAATTCAAGTGGGGCAATTAGCGACCGATGTGAACTTATTGCAAGCGCAAGTGTCCACAAAACTTCCTTCACAACCATTTGTTAATCCAAGAGAGAGCGTTAATGCGATTACTTTGAGGAGTGGGAAACAAGTGGAGCAACCAAATCAACAAGATAAGGTGTATGATGAGAAAGAGGAAATTGAAACCGCATCAAAGGAGAAAACATCTCCAACCAACCAACCCGAGGAGACGGTTCCTACTTTCACAACTCCACCCCCGTTCCCTAGCCGATTTGCTAAATCAAAGAAAGACTTGGAATACATGGATATTTGGGAGATCTTTAAGAAAGTACAAGTCAATATTCCACTCATAGAAGCTATTCGTCAAATTCCTCGTTGTGCAACGTTTTTAAAGGAGTTGTGCATGAAGAAGAAAAGGTTGAAAGGGAATGAAGTCATGAGTGTGGGGGAGAATGCTTCGGCGTTTATTCTCAAGAAACTCCCACCAAAATTAAAGGACCCCGGTAGTTTCAATATACCTTGCACAATTGGTAAAACAAGGTTTACTCGAGCTTTGCTAGATTTGGGAGCATCGGTTAATGTTATGCCTTCCTCGATTTATGATTCTTTGAATCTTGGTCCTCTTAAATAGACCGGGGTAGTTCTTGAACTTGCTAACCGATCTAATGTTTACCCGAAAGGGATTGTTGAGAATGTTTTGGTGCAGGTTAATGAGCTTGTATTTCCGGCCGATTTCTATGTCTTAGACATGAATGATGAGAATTCTTCCAAGTCTACACCTTTGCTATTGGGTAGACCATTCTTAAGCACCGCCGAACAAAGATTGATGTCCAAAATGGCACCTTGACTATGGAGTTTGATGGTACACTCATCCACTTCAATATCTTTGAGACAACGCGATACCCTAGTGATGTGACATCATGTTTTCCCGTGAAAGAGATTGATCCGGGCTAATGAATCTTGCAAAAGCTAAGTCGGGCCGTCGACTTTAAAACAAGCGCTTAATGGGAGGCAACCCATAGGTTTTGTATTTCTTATCTTTTTGCTTTTTGTTATTTCTTTTTCTTGTTTCTTATCATGTTAAAATTTCCCACCTTGACTTTACTAGGAGGATTCAATTACATTGAGGACAATGTAAGGTTTAAGTGTGGGGGAGTGGTTAAGCATGTTTTTAAAACAAAAATTACAAAAAAATTAAAAAATTAAAAAAAAAAAAAAAGTTTTTCATAAAAACTCCAACTTTTAAAGATTTTAGAGTCACTAGCATACTTCTAGGTATGTTTACATAGAGATTTTGACCGACATAATTGAACTTGGAAATGTTAGAGAACTACATTCGGATTTCTTGCTTGTTTGAGTGTTAAATAATGGATTTAATCATGCCGGTGATGCGAATTTGGTGCAGGGAGAAGGGCATTATTAGAGTTGTTGATCAATCATTAGTGGAGACTACCCGTATTCATATCATGTGAGGCACCGACCAGAATTCTTCCATCTACTAAAGAGCTTCTTTTGAGTGTGTGTCACCATACGTCAATTCCGGGTAGAATGGTGAGCTACCCAACCTCCCACCAATAGAAGCACTACTCTTGATCTCTTGAGTGCTAATTTTGTCAATCATGAGGGTGACGTCCATGGATGAAAGCTTCCTTCTTGTAGTTCGATTTGCAGTTAGCACCATTCTCTCTCTCGACAACAACGGATCCATAGAAACACATTCATCATCAACAAGGAGCGACATCAAAATCTACAAGGAAAGTTGGAAAAGTTTAAGGTTTACAAGCAACAAAACGAGAAAAAGAGCAAATTTCAAATACAAGTAAAGCAACATACAAAGAGCGGAATTCACATATATGTTGAGGACTTACAATACAATAAGGTAATTTTATCCAAGTATGAAGACTTATTCATGAAAGCAAAGAAAATCAAAATGTGAGAATTTTTGAAGTTTATGATTTCAAGACGATACAAGTTATGAAGAATCAAGCGGTAAAATTCTTCTTCCACGGCCATGGTTTATTTTGTATTTAATTTCTCTTGTTTACAAAAAAAAAAAAAAAAAAAAAAAAAAAAAAAAAAAAAAAAAAAAAGAGAAAAACAAGAGAAATATTTGTTCTTATTTTTGTTAATGAGCCGTGGGGAAGGAAAATCTATAAGGAGGTTTCAAACGATAAGGATTTTTAAGGTAAAAGAGTTATAAATTGTTAAGGATTTATGAAATTCAAGAGTTTATCATTAATAGTTGAAACCGAAGACGAAGACCATGAAGATCAAGACGAGGAGCGGAAGACGTTTCTATTGGATGCCGTGAGAGTGGTGTTATCATAATTGGCGATCGGATGTGAAGGTGAGTAAGTAATCTCATCCTCGATAATAATGGTTGATTTCCTTTCGTAGAGATCGTTAGAAAAATGGTTTTTCAAAATATAAAAGATGTGGGTTTTTAAAAATATTTCGGAAGTTGTCCTTCCCACCATTCAACGTGTTGCAGGAATTCTCTCTTCATTCCTACCTGCACACATGTGAGAACCATAAAAAAAGCCGTCTTTTTGAGTGCAATTATCATAAAATCCTTTTTGGTGAGGCAGAAGTCAAGGCGAAATGCTTATTGATCGTTTCTCAAACACGCGTTCTCTCATTATGGTGTGGTTATTTCTCACTCAACATTTAAGAATGAGAATATGTTCCTTAGTATTTCTAACTTCTTATTACTAGAATGCAGAAACTTTATGTCCTCATAACTCTTTGGATGCTTGGGACGCTTGAACGCTTTGAAGTTGTGAGTTTTTAGTTTGATTTGCTCGAGGACTAGCAAAGTCTAAGTGTGGGGGAATTTGATAGGGTGTAGAATACATCCTATTTACTATCTATTGTTTATGCTTTCTTTGCTATTTTTCTTGTAAATTATGTATTTTACGCTTGTTTTGAGTTTTATAGTTACTTTGGAGTCGCACGGAGGAAAAGAAGAAGAAATCACCCAATTTGAGCCAAAAGGGCGAAAGGTCATTTCATAGGCAATTGATATATGGAGCCCAGTCAAGGTTAAGGGCCAACTTTTGGAGAAGTACTAAGGGGCGACCACATGTGTTATGGGGCACTCAATTTGGGGTGTCCCCTAGCTTTGTGTAGTGGGTTATCTTTATCCATCCCCTACTTTTAACCCAACCCGATTCGATCGAGAAGATATTTCTTCTTCTCATTTTCACACGAAAAGCAGCCATGATCTAAAAAACCGAGAGAAAATCGATGATGGGTCGGTGATGATGATTTAGAAAAGCAGATGTTGTTGATGTCGTGATTAAGATGGTGGTGAGAGGAGATCGAGAACTGAAAGTGAGCAGCAGCCGCTGTAGAAAAGAAGATCGAAACCCAGAAGAAATTAGGGTTCGATGTTGTATGAATCGAGATTGAGGTGTTGCAGCTGAGGGTTCGTGATCGAAACAACAGGAAGAAGATGATAAAGCTGTTGTTATAAGGATTCAAGCCACTCTTTGTTGAGAAAAGATCAGATGGGTTTCTCTGGTTGAATTTGAGATGCAGAGATCAGACAGAATTGAAATTAGGGCTCGATGCTGAAGAAATCGAAGTTGCGAATGGGGTCTGTGAATGGAGAGGTCGATGTTGCTGAGTGAAATTGGAGATGGGCTGATGTGAGGCTCGAGAATCAGAGATGGGTGAATCTGCTACTGCCATTGACCCAGACAGATGCAATAGGTGATTGTTTATCGACTGTTGCCGTCGAGATGGAGTAAGAGAAGCTCAGAATGGTGGATTGAAGTGATTAGAGGAGTGGGTTTGTCTCAGAAATCGCAGATGGAATCGATCATTTGTTGATAAATTGAGACGGACAAGATGAATGGATGCCTGGTAGATGAGAAATGCTGCTGATTGTAATTGTGGCTCAATGAAGCTATAACAGATGATATTGCAACCAGGATTGAGATGAAGAATAGTGCAAATGTTGCAATTGCAAGGGAAGAGATGGAATTGTGAGTGACAAATCTGAGGATGCTAATGGATGTGATCTGAGTCTGTTGGGTTTGAGCTTCAAGATTCTGATGGTTGTGAGTTATGGAGGAGCTGGTGTTGGCTGAGAAGAGGTGGCAATGTGCTGTTGTTGCAGCAATAGCTAGTGGCTAGCACTTGAGCAGGGAAGCTACAGGTGGTAGTAGTTCTGGTGGAGTTGCAGTTCAAGAAATTGAATGAGTGCTGTTACAGTGAGAGCTGATGAATGAATTGCAGGTCTGAAATGAGAAGTGGGTCTGTGTGTGAATTAATTGCAGCCTCTGATGGTGGTGCGGAGATTGGAACTAAGGGTGAATGAGTTCCAAAGAATTGAGTGGCTGTGGTTTTGAAAGCGTGTGTTTAAGAGTAAAGGGCCATCTTGGGCTGGGAAGTAATGTTCTGACACAATGATTGTCTTTTGCAAGAGATGCGGGGAAGGCATGGCCATCTTGGCCGTGACTACTTTGGCTGTGCAAAGTGGCACAGCTAGGACCAAATAATCGACTCGGAATCGACTCGGTCGACTGATTCCTTTGACCTGTTGACTAACGATCGGCCGTTAAGTTTGACTTTTGACCGTTAGTCCTAACGGAGGACCGACGGAATATTCCGTCGAATATTCTGTGGACGGAGAAATTCTCGGGTGGCGGCGGTGACTATTCCTGCCGGATTAAAGCCACAATCCCAGTTTTCCGGCGAGCAAAAATTCCAGAATTTTCTATGGACTTCTCTCATGGGTGTGAAGACTTGGGCTTGGAATTGGATGGAGAATTTGGCTCAAATTTGGAAAAAGAAGATGAAGAGTTGAGAAAGACTTGAATTTGGAAGTTGAATTGCTAAAGGAAAAGGATTCTAATCCTTGGAAGAGTTGGAGAATATTGAAGCCTATAAATAGAGAAGTTTTCTACATCTTTTACACACCTCTCTACACACACAACACTTGTGTTTTTGATAGCTTTTGAAAATTCTTCTTTTTAACTATTTGTGTGAACTTGAAAATTCTTCTTTTAATTATTATTATTTGTGTGAATTTCAAAAACATGAGTAGCTAATTTTATTATTTGATTGAGGATGAATTCCTAGTTCTTAACATATGATTTAAGTTTTTGTTTTCAATTCTATCTTGAAGTTTTTCACATGATTATCGTTTGTTTTTACTAATAGGAATGATCTTAAAGACATTCATGATTGATTGATAGATTGTTTGGGTGGCCAACTAAATTGATTTGTCGATTTAATCTAAAGCTAGTGAAAGTTAGGGGATAAGTAATCGTTTCTTGACTCTTTACATAAGTAGCAAACACGAGACCTTGCGGAGGGATTCCGTGGAGCAATTGTGTGTGAAAACAACGTTAGCAAGTAGACCTTGATCTAAGAGTCTAACTACTAATATTGACCTAATAAGTTCATGAATCTTAATGCGTTTATTTAAATTACATCTAGAGTGATCTACTACTAGGTGGTTTGGTAAATAGAATCCGGTAGTCGAGAACTTCCGTATCCGGTGATAGAAGGGATTTAGGGTTTAGCACTGATCTAGTCGCTTTACCTACGGTTGGTGATAATTTGTGACTAATAACAAGTAGAAAAGAACATAACTTGATTCATTGTTTCAGAACGAAGAAGGATTCCTTGGTCTTGTCTCTCTTATTGCTTTCAACTTTATCTTTTAATTGCTTTGTTTATTTTCTTTTGCTTTTTACACCCCCTTTCGTGACAACTTTTACAACTAGAATCTCGTGCTCCTCGTGGGATCGACCTTGACTACCCTATATTACTTGTTAATTAGGTAGTAAAGTATTAATTAATTTGATTGCACCTACGACACGCATCGGAAGGTGAGTAAGTAATCTCATCCTCGATAATAATGGTTGATTTCCTTTCGTAGAGATCGTTAGAAAAATGGTTTTTCAAAATATTAAAATATGTGGGTTTTTTAAAAATATTTCGGAAGTTGTCCTTCCCACCATTCAACGTGTTGCAGATTTCTCTCTTCATTCCTAACCACACATGTGAGAACCATAAAAAAGCCGTCTTTTTGAGTGCAATTATCATAAAATCCTTTTTGGTGAGGCAGAAGTCGAGGCGAAATGCTTATTGATCGTTTCTCAAACACGCGTTCTCTCATTATGGGGTGGTTATTTCTCACTCAACATTTAAGAATGAGAATATGTTCTTTAGTATTTCTAACTTCTTATTACTAGAATGCAGAAACTCTATGTCCTCATAACTTTTTGGATGCTTGGGACGCTTGAACGCTTTGAAGTTGTGAGTTTTTAGTTTGATTTGCTCGAGGACTAGCAAAGTCTAAGTGTGGGGAATTTGATAGGGTGTAGAATACATCCTATTTACTATCTATTGTTTATGCTTTCTTTGCTATTTTTCTTGTAAATTATGTATTTTACGCTTGTTTTGAGTTTTATAGCTACTATGGAGTCGCACGGAGAAAAAGAAGAAGAAATTACCCAATTTGAGCCAAAAGGGCAAAATTGTCATTTCAGGGGTGAACACTATGTGGAGCTGAACCAAGGTTAAGGGGCAACTCTTTTGGAGGATTACTAGACGCAGCCCAGATGAGGTTAAGGGGCTGCCATCAGGTTAGCCCTTATCAAAGGGACCAGACACTGAATAACCCTCATTTAACCCAACCCTATATTCGAGAGAGAGGACTTTCTCATCTCATTCACTCAATCATCTTACACCAGAAATTGAGAAATAAGAAAACAGACAGCGGCTGTGTCTGAAATCAAGAGGTGAAATCGCGAGCTTTTGTAAACAGATCGATAAATTGAAATCAAGACACAGAGAGGCGCAACCATTATTAAGCGACCAAGAGAAATTGAAGGTTCTTGTAAGAAATCGAGAAACTATGCCGAGATAAGGGTTTCTTCCAGTTCTTCCCTAAAAGTGAATTAGGGTTTGTGATGTTTACGATGTAAGAATCGATAGAGGAAGAGGATGGTGAAATTGATGGATTCAAGAACAGAAGGTCAGAGAAATGGGTTTTGTTGGAGATGAAGGTGGTTCTGTTGAATCGGAGAAGACTCTCAGGAGATTAATGATGCTGCAATTAATTCAGGGAAAGAGGAGCGATGGGTCTGTGGTTGCACTGTGATATGATGAAGATGGGTACGATTCTCGACTGAGAGTTGAAGAAGAGGAGGTGGTTTGCTGGAAGATGAATTTACGTCAGGGATTGAAGCTGGTGGTAATTTTGAGATGAATTGAGAGAGATGAAGATCGATGGGGGTTCGCTTCTGATGCAGTTGTAGTTGCGGGAAATCCCACACTACACCCCTTACTCAATTTTGCTTAATTAATCCATTGTAAGATGTATGATCAAGAATATTTATTGATTGAGTCCATGAAATGTTTACACAGGAAAATAGAATTACACTTAGAAATTAAAACACTCTTAAACTTTCTCTCTCCTATTGACTTGCTTAACCATTCCAAAAAGATCTCTCCCTACAACAGATTCACTTAGCCCTTTATATAGGGTAATACATAGTGGATGACAGCTAAGCTATCCTTTATTTTCGGGAATGTCCCGCGAAGTGTCGCAAATGCACAAACATTCGTTCTCGCGACACTCCTCAACCCTCGCCAGGTTTCACGTCTTCTTTATGTTTTACTTGTCGTTATTCATTGCGTCGTTTATTTTAGCTATCTGCGACTGCCTCGCGACATCGTCGTTTATTAATCCCGCGAGCCCTGTACGTTGCGATATTATGATCCTACATCTTGCCTCTTTTTCCTTGAATATTGCTTGAAGAGCGATCTTTAAGGAAAAATCTGTTGTTGTAGTAATCTTTGGTCTTTGCTGATGATGGAACGAGCAGAAGAATACTGTACTTGAAAAGTACGTACTTGCCTCTATTCTTTTGCGAAGTTCCGAAGCTTCTATACACGAAGTGTCATTTCTTGCCTCATGTGTTACAGAGAATAATCAATTTCGCAATCTCTTCTCGCCTATTAGGAAATATGTCGTATATTTGGATTCTACTAAAGTTCTTTTCGTCAGGTTTCCTTGGATTTAGTAGTGACCGTTTACACGTGTCTATATTTACCTCTTTACCGGTGCATTTAATGTTATCCGGTCATAACATTTTTCTCATCTATTTATAGGAGCATCCCCTGTGAAGAATTTTCCTTTTCCTTTTCATCTTCTTCATCATCTCGCAAGTGTTCTTCTTCTTCATCGTTACGCAAGTGTTCTTCTTCTTCATCACTTTAGCTATTCCCTTCCGAGTTGTTACTCTCATGGCGTCGAGGTTTGTTAATTTTGCCATATCTGGCTGATTTTGCGGTTGATTAAATTTGAGATTGGCTTTTCTTGTTGAAATCACACTGGTATGATTAACTTTGTGGTTCTTTTTCTGCCATTGTTGTTTAGCAAGAACCAACCCAGAACTAAATTTACCGTGAAGGACCCTCTTCTTTCTTTGGGCTCGCCATCGAAATCTACTTCACAACAAGAATCTCTCACGCAACCAAAGCCCACTTCGCGAGCAAAATCTACGGTTACAAAAAGACAGTCTGCGAGTGACAAGGTATTTAAGAGACATTTGTTTTTATTAACAATGCGTTGTTGCCTCTGTTTCTTATTTAATTTGTCATTCGCAGGATGATAAAACTACTGGTCATACTCCCAAAAGGTTTCGCTACTCTAAACCTGTTACCCCCGACGTTCCATTTCCTTCATTCACGCCTTCGTCTCCTGCTGCGAAATCTTCGCAAGATAATTTTGTGCCTCTTTCTTCTGGTAACATTACCAGCGACAATATTTCTATACCTCAACTCCTCATAGACCAAGTTCCTTATAACTGTCCTACTACAAACGATCTTATACCTCCTCCTGCTATCAATGTCCCTGCTATTTCTCCAATCACCTCTCTCCCTGAAACCTCCTCTTCTCATGAGGTTCCTTTGACAAAGGACGACTCGTCTTCTTTGTTTGAACAAATTCCTCTAACTGCAGAAAATTTGGAGGGGATAGATGTGGCCTTTAAGGTTCTTTCTGATCTCGTGAATGATGCCAAAAAGGCTTCTGCTGATCCTATCAAATCCAATGTCTGCGAGATTTTAAGTAAGCACCTTGGTCCTGATAGGATCTCGCAAGCATCTTTAGTTCAAGAGATTAATAAGCTGAAGGATGATCTCCAAGTTATGGCTGTGAAGTGCAATAATCTCCACCTTGAAAATCAAAAATTTCTCAATATTTCACTAGATCGTGATAATCTTCGCAAGAAGAATGAAGAATTAAAAGGTATGCTCTCGCCACCCCCCTCTTTTTTTTTTTTTTTTTTTTTTTACAACTCAAACCCTTGCTCGTCCTCCAAGTATTAAACCAGAAACGAATAATGGAGATATATCAGACGGAGTCTATCGTTGAAGAGGTTCGAGGTGAAAGAGATGCTTGGATGGAGCAATATAATCTCTTAGATAATCTTCATACCTATGCAGCTGATCAAATAAATAACTTGTCTAAAGAGAATTTTGATTTATCGCAAAAGCAAGTCTCATTAAGTAATGACTTATCTCGCCTCTCTTATTCTTTGACTAAAACTAATTTGGAGTTGGAAACTTTATCAGATGAGAATCGAACTCTTTCTCAAGAGAAACGTTCTCTGTTGAATAAGATGGCGAGCTACTCGCAGCAGTATAATGCTTGTCAAAAGTTATGTGAAGAACAAGAGCAAGCTAAACATACTTTGAAAAACCAACTTGAAGAAATTACTGCCGAGAGAGATAAACTTATTCAAGGTAGAATAACTTTGAGTGTAAAAGCGAAGCAATTCCAAGAACAATGTGCCAAATTAGAAAAATCCAACTCTACTCTTGCGACCGAAAATTCCATACTTGTTTCCAATGAAAAGAACTTGCGATCTCGATTGAAAGGCTTAGTTGGAGATTCATTTGATGATGCCATGGACTGTTTGGGGAATAACTTCGCAGCTTTAATTCAACATCTTACTTTTCAAAAGGAAGGTAGTCAAATTATTTGACTATCTTAATTTATTTATTTATTCCATGAATGCTTTATTACCCTAAAAAATGCCAATAATGCTTTATTTATTCCATGAATGCAGACTCTGAGAGAAAGCTTCGCTCCACTATCTCCACCCTCAGGTCTGATTATTCTAAAATTCGCAAGGAGAACGGACTACTCGCCGCGTCTCTTGCTCGTTCTCGCGACCGTGCAGAGCGAAGGTTTGATTATGTGTCTTATTGTAAGGACATTGAGAGTAAAAATCGTCAAAAGGCACTGCTTCGCCAATTCCCTCTTAAAGCGGAAGTTCTTGTGAATGATATTTTGCTGTCGAAGTCTCTTGATCCTATTCATGTCGATCCTTTGGATGTAAGTGATGATGAAGTCCCTAATTCTCCAGATAGTGATTATGAATATGAAAGCTGCGAAGATCTCCCTGATAAGGAAGTTGTCGATGAAGATCCAAATAGAAAGACTCCTGATGAAAATCCAGTAACTAGCGAGAACGAAGGTGATGAAAACATTTCTAATGAAAATCCACCAACTGATGGAGGCGAAGCTGATAAAGGCGCAGAAAAGTCTCAACCACCCTCTGTATTTGATAATGCTGATGTAGAGAGTTAAATTCTCTTTGTAACTTGCCAGAATTCCTTTTTGTGTGAATGAGTTAACTCTTTGATTGAGTAATTCACATATTTCTTTCTTCCTTTCTTAGTTAAGACAACCTTGCGAGCAGGTTCGCTCATTGAATTTTTTATTAAGTAAAACCATCCCAATCAGGGATTTGATTTTAATTCTTCTTACTGCGACAAGGTCGCAGGCCGCCTTTACATTTTCATGCAATGGCCCATTGACCTTGTCTTATCAATTTTGTGTGGTCTTCCAAGTTAGACCTCCCTAATTAGAGGTCTTCCCCTGCCACCTTTCATCGCGACAAAATCGCAGGACGTCTTTACACTTGCATGTAAAGACCCATTGATCTTGTCTTATCATTTTCCAAGTATTTTTGCCTCTGCAGGATGTTTTAGTTGCGACAATATGACAGGCCTAGATATCCTTGCGAACATAAAGCCCCATGACATTGCCGTCGTGCGACGAAATCGCAGGACGTCCGTACACTTTCGTGTAAAGACCCATTGACCTCGCCTTACCCTCGCGTTAGTATTATTGCCTCTGCAGGATCATTGCACAAATATGACGAGCCTAAATTCTCTTGCGAAAACATAGCCTTATGACATTTGCGTCTGTTTTGACACTCCCCCTAATGGAGAGCGTCGCCCTTATCATCTCCCCCGGTTGCCCCTTCAAGGAGGCGAAACATCGGCCATACAAGACTAGCTCCTCCCATCCGGTCTTAACAACAACCAGTTGTTTTCGCAGCCTCTTATCCCTTATACCTATAGGGTTTATGGTTACGAGACTGCACCCTAAGTGGAGTTTTCTTCGGGCGAGTGCAACATATGCCAAGACTTGCCAAGAATGGCCGGGGTAGGTTCATCCATCCCGGGCACTCTGGCTCAACCGTGTACCTCGGCGCCTTGAGCATACACTGACTGATGCGTGTCGTAGGTGCAATCAAATTAATTAATACTTTACTACCTAATTAACAAGTAATATAGGGTAGTCAAGGTCGATCCCACGAGGAGCACGAGATTCTAGTTGTAAAAATTGTCACGAAAGGGGGGTGTAAAAAGCAAAAGAAAATAAACAAAACAATTAAAATCGAAAGTTGAAAACAATAAGAGAGACAAGATCAAGGAATCCTTCTTCGTTATGAAACAATGAATCAAGTTATGTTCTTTTCTACTTGTTATTAGTCACAAATTATCACCAACCGTAGGTAAAGCACTAGCTCAGTGCTAAACCCTAAATCCCTTGTATCACCGGACACGGAAGTTCTCGCCTACTGATTCTAATCACCAAGCCACCTAGAATTAGCTCAACCTAGATGTAACTTGGCTCATGCATTAAGTTTTATGAATTTCTTAGGTTGATATTAGTAGTTAGACTCTTAGCTCAAGGTCTACTTGCTAACGTTGTTTCTACACACAATTGCTCCACGGAATCCCTCCGCAAGGTCTCGTGTTTGCTACTTATGTAAAGAGTCAAGAAACGATTACTTATCCCCTAACTTTCACTAGCTTTAGATCGAATTAACAAATCAATTTAGTTGGCCACCTAAACAATCTATCAATCAATCATGAATGTCTTTAAGATCACTCCTATTAGTAAAAACAAACGATAATTATGTGAAAAACTTCAAGATAGAATTTGAAAACAAAAACTTAAATCATATGTTAAGAACTAGGAATTCATCCTCAATCAATAAAATTAACTACTCATGTTAAAAGAGTTCACACAAAGAATAAGAAAAGAAAAGAATTGTGTGTGTAGAGATATGTAACTTCTCTATTTATAGGCTTCAACATTCTCCAAATCTTCCAAGGAATAGAATCCTTTTCCTTTTGCAATTCAATTTCCAAATTCAAGTCTTTCTCTTCTCTTCCACCTTCTCTTTCCAAATTTGAGTCCAATTCTCCATCCAATTCCTAGCCCAAGTCTTCACACCCATGAGAGAAGTCCATAGAAAATTCTGGATTTTTTTGGCTCATGGGAAAAGCCGGGATTGTGGCGGAATCCGGCACGGAATTGTCACGAAAATATCTCGGGTGACCGGAAAAGTCAAACCCAGTCACCAGGTCAACGGGGCGAACAGTAGGGTCAGCTCGGTCAACTCACCGATTCAAACCGGGTCAAGACTCGGTGAGTCGAACGGGTCGGTCGGGTTACGGGTCGGGTCGGGGTGAAGTCGATTCGAGTCGGGCTATTCTCGGGTGATTGAGGTGAGTTGCTGTGCCTTGAGCCATTTGCACAGAGCCATAACCGTGTGATGCACCATCCTTGTGCATATCCAATGCACTTGCCAAACCATGATGGCTCTACTTGCCAATTTGAACTCCACCTACACTTGCCTTCAACAGGCACATCCCCGTAGCTCAACCATTCTCACTGCACCAATAAACTTGTTTCGCGCCACTAACACCAATTCACGGGATCACCACACAAGACTCCACTACCTCAAGCTCAACTCATCATCGCCATCAAAGCATCATAACCTCGCAATTTCCATCTCATTCTCAAGCCACCATCCCTTGTAACCTGTCAACCCAGTGCAAACACCACCATCATTCCATAGCTTCTCAACTCTTCTCAGCACAATCTCCATCCTGCTATACCAGCACCACCATAGCCATTCTCCACCAGCACAACTATCAGCTCCATTTGCAGTGCAGCATCTCAATGCCTGCAATTCTAGTTATATTTCAGCTTACCCTTCTTCTCAGCTGCCGCGCCTGCGAGTTCAATCCACCTGCAATATAAATCACTCATTTAACCCATCACAACAGCACAGCTCAATTTGAGCTTTACTCACTGAGCTGCGCAACCAGTTCCACTCACAGCTGCAACTACTTCCTGTGACTTCAGTTCATAAACCCCCCTGTGCCTAAGCTCAGTCATTTCAACCATTGTGTGTAATAGAGCTCATTTGCAGTTTCATTTCATAACCCATCAATACCACTAGAACAACTTTAGATCCTCATTGTAATTCCCTCGCTACCACAAAATCACCAGCTTCACTCTTCTCCCGATTCAACACTTTGCTTCACAATTACAAACCCATTCTCTTGATTTCAACAAATAGTGAGTCTCATTCAATTCAATGCCACAACCCAACAAAGATTCGAGATCGATTCCAGTAAATCACCGAACTCAAACCAACAAATTCAGAGCAACCCATTCACAGAAACTCATTCAATTCCATCTTCAGCTTCTTTCACAGCAGAACCCAAGTTCTATTTCCTCACCAACAGACTCCCAATTCTAAGCCAGACCCATTTTCTCAGAGAGCTCATCTCAACATCGATTTCTTCTCTGTCTATCCATAAATATCATCTTCAGCTCATGGCCATCTTCGATTCAATCTCTCACTCCATTTGGAATTCTGCTCAACACCCATTAGCAACAACTACTCAATCCATCCTTCCAAATTGATCTCGATTCACAAAATCAAACCCTACTTTCTTCTCGGTTTACCAATTTCTCAACAGATCGAACCCTATCTTGCTCTCCATCTCTTCCCATCATCTCTGTAGTTTCTCGATTCTCGACTGCATCTTCTGGCTTGACAACATCTTCTTGATTTCAACTCAAGATGGCCATCATCTTTATCTTCTCGAACAAACCCTTCATCTATTTCCAGTTTCTTATCTGCTTCGCTCAACGACCATCACCCAAATCATCATTTAACTCACAGTTTCTTCTCTCGATTTTCTCTCTCGATCTGTTTCAGACTTAATCAGAGAAGTAAATGAATGAGTGAACAATAATGTCCCTCGATTTAGAGCTGGGTTAAATGGGGCGGATCCGGGTATGGTTATGGGTCTATGGGTTTAGGGTGTGTGTGGATTCAGACACCCACCATAAGTACACCCCAAATGTGCTATTCTTACTCCCTTCTTTTGGATAAGGGACACCTCTTTGACCTCCCCTTAACCTTGGATGGGCTCCATATAGTATTCCCTCCTTGGTGAAATGACAATTTTACCCTTTTGCTCAAATTGAGTGATTTCTTCTTCTTTTCCTCTGTGCGACTCCAAAGTAGCTATAAAACTCAAAACAAGCGTAAAATACATAATTTACACGAAAAATAGCAAAGAAAGCATAAACTACTAGATAGTAAATACGGTGTATTCTACACCTATCAAATTCCCCCACACTTAGACTTTGCTAGTCCTCGAGCAAATCAAACTAAAAACTCACAACTTCAAAGCGTTCAGCGTCACAAGCATCCAAAGAGCTATGAGGACATAGAGTTTCTGCATGCTAGTAATAAGAAGTTAGAAATACTAAAGAACATATTCTCATTCTTAAATGTTGAGTGAGAAATAACCACACCATAATGAGAGAACGCGTGTTTGAGAAACGATCAATAAGCATTTCGCCTCGACTTACGCCTCACCAAAAGGATTTTATGATAATTGCACTCAAAAGACGGCTTTTTATGGTTCTCACATGTGTGCAGGTAGGAATGAAGAGAGAAATCCTGCAACACGTTGAATGGTGGGAAGGATAACTTCCGAAATATTTTGAAAAACCCACATCTTTTAATATTTTGAAAAACCATTTTTCTGACGATCTCTAAGAAAGGAAATCAACCATTATTATCGAGGATGAGATTACTTACTTACCTTCACATCCGATTGCCAATTATGATAACACCACTCTCACGGCATCCAATAGAAACGTCTTCCGTTCCTCGTCTTTAACTTCTTAGTCTTCGGTTTCAACTATTGATGATAAACCCTTGAATTTCATAAATCCGTGACAATTTATAACTCTTTTACCTTAAACCTTGTCGCTTGAAACTTTCTTATATATTTTCCTTCCTCACGGCTTATTAACAAAACAAATATTTCTCTTGTTTTTCTCTCTCTTTTTTTTTTTTTCTTTGTTTCCTTTTCTTTTTTTTTTTTTTTTTTTTTTTTTTTTTTTTTTTTTTTTTTTTTTGGCAACAAGAGAAATTAAATACAAAATAAACCATGGCCGTGGAAGAAGTATTTTACCGCTTGATTCTTCACAACTTGTATCGTCTTGAAATCATAAACTTTCAAAAATTCTCACCTTTTAATTTTCTTCGCTTTTAATTCTCACCTTTTAGTGTAAGTCCTCAACTTATATGTAAAATCCGCTCATTTGTATGTTGCTTTTACTTGTATTTGAAATTTGCTCTTTTTCTCGTTTTGTTGCTTATAAACCTTAAACTTTTCCAACTTTCCTTGTAGATTTTGATGTCGCCCCTTGTTGATGATGAATGTGTTTCTATGGATCCGTTGTTGTTGTGAGAGAGAATGGTGCTAACTGCAAATCGAACTAAGAAGGAAGCTTTCATCCATGGACGTCACCCTCATGATTGATAAAGTTAGCACTCAAGAGATCAAAGAGTAGTGCTTCTATTGGTGGGAGGTTGGGTAGCTCACCATTCTACCCGGAATTAACGTACGGTGACACACACTCAAAAGAAGCTCTTTAGTAAATAGAAGAATTCTGGTCGGTGCCTCTCATGATATGAATACGGGTAGTCTCCACTAATGATTGATCAAAGAACTCTAATAACGCACTTCTCCCTCGCACCAAATTCGCATCACCCCATGATTAAATCCATTATTTAACACTCAAACAAGCAAGAAATCCGAATGTAATTCTCTAACATTTCCAAGTTCAATTATGTCGGTCAAAATCTCTATGTAAACATACCTAGAAATATGCTAGTGACTCTAAAATCTTTAAAAGTTGGAATTTTTATGTAAAACTCTTTTTTCTTTTTTTTTTTTCAAAATTTTTAATTTTTTTTTTGTAATTTTTGTTTTAAAAAAAAACATGCTTAACCACTCCCCCACACTTAAACCTTACATTGTCCTCAATGTAATTGAATCCTCCTAGTAAAGTCAAGGTGGGAAATTTTAACATGAAAAGAAACAAGAAAAAGAAATAACAAAAAGCAAAAGGATAAGAAATACAAAACCGATGGGTTGCCTCCCATTAAGCGCTTGTTTTAAAGTCGACGGCCGACTTGGCTCTTGCATGATTCATTCCCCATATACTAACAATCTGAAAATTTGAGGATCCACCCATAATACCTGTTTTGCAAACAATAACTCCATACAAATATTAGCACAAGAAAACAATAGTGATGTTATTGCTCGATAGAAATTTCCCCCACACTTATTCTCGTCCACACTCGGAAGTGTATAAAGAACATAGAATTCGGGAACTTCCATGTATTCCTCTTGGCAAACCTGCAGAGTGTTAGCATCAAGTGTTTCCAATGGTGGATATTTAGAAACAAAATCATCCAAAAATACTTTCGAAGCACATACATTCAAACCAATAAGAGGTAAAGGAGAAGAATCAATAGGCAAAGGGTTAGACAAACCTTTCACAAATTCTTGTATTATAGAATCCTCTTCATCCTTAAAAAATTCAAGTGAATTACTTACCTCTTGTATATCGTGGTCCTCTATTAAACCTTGCAACCATTCTTCGTCGTTTTCTACCTTAACCATAGTCTCGGTATCATTAAAATCAGCAAGTTCAATTGGGTCTTCCACAAAATCAATGAATGTGGTTTCATCCTCTATAATCATCTCTTCAACATTCTCATCATCGGAATCGGGCCATTCACTAAAGTGATTCTCATCGGTATAGATTGTAAAATCTTCTTGTGCGGGTGTTACACCGTTTATAACAATAGGTAAGTCACATCCAATCTCCTCCTTTTGAATAGGTGAAGGATCGTTATTATGATACGGAGTTGGAATAACTTCCTCATTGTTGCAACGTTCATACACTTCCGCGGACTCCCATCTTTCCCTAAGAAATTTTTTCCAAGCAATAAATGCATCTTCCTCAAGCTCGTCCTTTTGAATAGGTGATTGATCATTATTAAGATCAAGGCTCGAGTAATCTACACTAGCGTCATCAAAAGTCTCCAAAGGTTGGTCCTTTTCAACACAATCATCTTCATTTTCGGACTCACCATAATAAGAATCTTCATCGGTTTCATAACCTTTATCCCGACGTCGTTTAAGTTCCATATGAATAGTCCTACTAATTTCTCGACAAGCTCTTCCGAGTCTCCATCATCTTCCAATTTGTATAATTTACGTGCAAGTTTCCTGACGTTTACACGCTTACCACCGTTGATAGAGTTTCTAGACGACATCTCCTCTTTTGGAAAAAGTGAAGGAAAAACACGATGAAGAGGAGTATATTCCAAATTCTCTGTCTGCACATTACTAGAAAACAAATTGTTAGATGCATAACTATCCTTCCATCCGTGTGTTTGTCCACTTACATACCCGTCATAAGGTTGTTGATATGTATGAGAATATCCATAAGGTTACTAGAAAATTTATCATAGCCAAAATATTGGTTTTGATTGTATCCTAAGGATGGTTGGAAGTTGTCATAATGTTGAGGTTGAAAACCGTATTGATTGTTGTAATATGCTTGCTCTTGTCCACCGTACATGGAAAACCGGCACCTGAAATAAGATTCAAAAAACAAGTTAGATACGGAATAGAATCCAACAAAGCAAAAATAAAGCAAAAAGAAAAATAAAAACAACTAAAATCATCCGTTGCTCCCCGGCAACGGCGCCAAAATTTGATGCGTGTCGTAGGTGCAATCAAATTAATTAATACTTTACTACCTAATTAACAAGTGATATAGGGTAGTCAAGGTCGATCCCACGAGGAGCACGAGATTCTAGTTGTAAAAATTGTCACGAAAGGGGGTGTAAAAAGCAAAAGAAAATAAACAAAACAATTAAAATCGAAAGTTGAAAACAATAAGAGAGACAAGATCAAGGAATCCTTCTTCGTTATGAAACAATGAATCAAGTTATGTTCTTTTCTACTTGTTATTAGTCACAAATTATCACCAACCGTAGGTAAAGCAGCTAGATCGGTGTTAAACCCCTAAATCCCTTGTATCACTTGGGACACGGAAGTTCTCGCCTACCGATTCTAATCACCAAGCCACCTAGAATTAGCTCAACCTAGATGTAACTTGGCTCATGCATTAAGTTTTATGAATTTCTTAGGTTGATATTAGTAGTTAGACTCTTAGCTCAAGGTCTACTTGCTAACGTTGTTTCTACACACAATTGCTCCACGGAATCCCTCCGCAAGGTCTCGTGTTTGCTACTTATGTAAAGAGTCAAGAAACGATTACTTATCCCCTAACTTTCACTAGCTTTAGATCGAATTAACAAATCAATTTAGTTGGCCACCTAAACAATCTATCAATCAATCATGAATGTCTTTAAGATCACTCCTATTAGTAAAAACAAACGATAATTATGTGAAAAACTTCAAGATAGAATTTGAAAACAAAAACTTAAATCATATGTTAAGAACTAGGAATTCATCCTCAATCAATAAAATTAACTACTCATGTTAAAAGAGTTCACACAAAGAATAAGAAAAGAAAAGAATTGTGTGTGTAGAGATATGTAACTTCTCTATTTATAGGCTTCAACATTCTCCAAATCTTCCAAGGAATAGAATCCTTTTCCTTTTGCAATTCAATTTCCAAATTCAAGTCTTTCTCTTCTCTTCCACCTTCTCTTTCCAAATTTGAGTCCAATTCTCCATCCAATTCCTAGCCCAAGTCTTCACACCCATGAGAGAAGTCCATAGAAAATTTCTGGATTTTTTGGCTCGCCGGAAAACTGGGATTGTGGCGGAATCCGGCGGAATTGTCATGAAAAATATCTCGGGTGACCGGAAAAGTCAAACCGGCCACCGGTCAACGGGGAGCAGAACGGCCGGGTCAGCTCGGTCAACTCACTTTCAAACCGGTCAAGACTCGGTGAGTCGAGCGGGTCGAGTCGGAGTTCAGGTCGGGGTCGGGGTGAAGTCGGTTCGAGTCGGTTATTCTCCGGGTGATTGGGGTGAGTTGCCGCCTTGAGCCATTTGCCTGACAGCCATAACTGTGTGATGCACCATCCTTGTGCATATCCAATGCCTTTATGACCATGATGGCTCTACTTGCCAATTTGAACTCCACCTACACTTGCCTTCAGTTGCACATCCCTGTAGCTCAACCATTCTCAGCTGCACCAATAAACTTGTTTCGCGCCACTAACACCAATTCACAGGATCACTGTCACATCACTCCACTACCTCAAGCTCAACCTGTCACTGCCATCAGCATCATAACCTGCAATTTCCATCTCATTCTCAAGCCACCATCCCTTGTAACCTGTCAACCCAGTGCAAACACCACCATCATTCCATAGCTTCTCAACTCTTCTCAAAGACAATCTCCATCCCTGCTATACCAAAGACCACCATAGCCATTCTCCACCAAGCACAACTATCGGCTCCATTTGCGGTCAGGCATCTCAATGCTTGCAATTCTAGTTATATTTCAGCTTACCCTTCTTCTCATCTGCGCCGCATGCGAGTTCAATCCACCCGCAATATAAATCACTCATTTAACCCATCACAACAAAGACAAACTCAATTTGAGCTTTACTCACTGAGCTGCGCAACCAGTTCCACTCACAGCTGCAACTACTTCCTGTGACTTCAGTTCATAAACCCCCCTGTGCCTAAGCTCAGTCATTTCAACCATTGTGTGTAATAGAGCTCATTTGCAGTTTCATTTCATAACCCATCAATACCAGCTCTGTAACAACTTTAGATCCTCATTGTAATTCCCTGCTACCACAAAATCACCAGCTTCACTCTTCTCCCGATTCAACACTGCTTTCACAATTACAAACCCATTCTCTTGATTTCAACAGCAGTGAGGTCTCATTCAATTCAATGCCACAACCCAACAGCATCTGAGATCGATTCCAGTAAATCACCGAACTCAAACCAACAAATTCAGAGCAACCCATTCACAGAAACTCATTCAATTCCATCTTCAGCTTCTTTCACAGCAGAACCCAAGTTCTATTTCCTCACCAACAGACTCCCAATTCTAAGCCAGACCCATTTTCTCAGAGAGCTCATCTCAACATCGATTTCTTCTCTCGTCTATCCATAAATATCATCTTGACTCATGGCCATCTTCGATTCAATCTCTCACTCCATTTGGAATTCTGCTCAACACCCATTAGCAACAACTACTCAATCCATCCTTCCAAATTGATCTCGATTCACAAAATCAAACCCTACTTTCTTCTCGGTTTACCAATTTCTCAACAGATCGAACCCTATCTTGCTCTCCATCTCTTCCCATCATCTCTGTAGTTTCTCGATTCTCGACTGCATCTTCTGGCTTGACAACATCTTCTTGATTTCAACTCAAGATGGCCATCATCTTTATCTTCTCGAACAAACCCTTCATCTATTTCCAGTTTCTTATCTCCTTCGACCATCACCCAAATCATCATTTAACTCTCAGTTTCTTCTCTCGATTTTCTCTCTCGATCTGTTTCTCGACTTAATCGTGAGAAGTAAATGAATGAGTGAACAATAATGTCCCTCGATTTAGAGCTGGGTTAAATGGGGCGGATCCGGGTATGGTTATGGGTCTATGGGTTTAGGGTGTGGGTGGATTCAGACACCCACCATAAGTACACCCCAAATGTGCTATTCTTACTCCCTTCTTTTGGATAAGGGACACCTCTTTGACCTCCCCTTAACCTTGGATGGGCTCCATATAGTATTCCCTCCTTGGTGAAATGACAATTTTACCCTTTAGCTCAAATTGAGTGATTTCTTCTTCTTTTCCTCTGTGCGACTCCAAAGTAGCTATAAAACTCAAAACAAGCGTAAAATACATAATTTACACGAAAAATAGCAAAGAAAGCATAAACTACTAGATAGTAAATACGGTGTATTCTACACCTATCACTGACTCCTTGGAAGAGACCCTCGGTCGCCCAACCAGGGTATAACCTTATATATATAGTTGGGAATCCAAGGTACCTCTCCCGGATAGGCTTTCATGAGCCCCAAATTTCCATGACTCAGGCTTCAGGAGCGGTGTAACCTTCCCCCTGAGCCATGTCGAGAGATTCCCCCTTATATGACGCACTTTAGGTCTTACATTTGCCTCTTACGAAATGTTATTCGCGAACTAGGGTGTACGCCATAAAGGTTCGTCCCATTCTTTTATTCGTTCGTTTTTGTTAAGCCATTCATGACTCTTTGTTATTCTTGTCGCGAGATCTTCGCGGATTTTCTCTTCATTATATTGAATGTCGCAAATATTTTGCAAAGAAGTACTTCCTCTTGATTCATTTTTCCTTTCCCTTTTTACGGGTAATATTTCTTTAGATATAATCTATTCCATGGTCTATCCAATTTTTGTCCCACATCTTTTCCTTCGGGATCCATCAATCTATATGCTCCTGTACCAACTACCTCTTTGATGATATAAGGTCCATCCCATTTTCTCGCCAACTTGCCCCCACTTTCACGTTGATATGTTGGGGTTTCTCGCAACACCAAGTATCCTGGTTGGAACTCACGTATTTTTACACGCTTGTTATATTCTCTAGCCGTCTTCGATAATTCTCCATGTGTCGCAATGCCTTTTCTCGTTTTTCTTCCAATTCATCCAACTTGATTAGAATGTTGCCCTGCGCTAAGATTTTTCTCCCAAACCTCTTTTTTGGTTGTTGGAATCACGACCTCTGTTGGGAGTCTTGCCGACTCGTAAGTTAAGCAAAAAGGGGACATTCCTGTGGCTTCTCTTCTAGTTGTATTATAAGCCCATACTGCATTGGGTACTTGTTCGCACCATCCCCTATTGTGTCCTTCCAACTTTTTCTTCAATATATCGGCAATTGTCTTGTTTGTTGCCTCCGCTTGGCCATTAGCTTGTGGATATAATGGAGTTGATTTTCCACATCTTATCTGAAATGCATTAAGCAGCAGCTCTATATTTTGTCCTTCAAACGCTTCCCATTATCGGATACCAATTGTCTTGGGGATCCCAAATCATATATAATATTTTCAAATATGAAAGTAAAAACATCCTTATCGCGAATGTCTTTGGACCGCTTTCACCTCTGCCCATTTTGTGAAATAGTCCGTTGCGACAATTAAGTACCTTCTTTGTCCTGTTCCTGGTAAAAATGGTCCCACAATATCTAAACCCCATTTTCCAAAAGGCCACACACTTCTCGAAGAATTTAATAGTGCTCCTGGTGCATGTATCTTCTTCCCATGTCTTTGACAATCTTCGCAGCGTCTGGATATCGCTCTCGCGTCCTCATGCATATATGGCCAATAATATCCTTGCGTCTTTGCCTTATATTCCAAAGATCTCCCGCCGCTGTGATTTCCGGCATCCCCACTATGCAGCATCTTCAATATGGTTTCCCCTTCTTTCCTTGTTAGACATCGAAGCGAAGGCCCCTCAAAAGATCGCCGATAAAGCACGCCATCTCGTAATTCATAATTTGTTGCACGACTCTTTAACTTGTGTGCTTCCAATCTATTTCTTGGTACCTCTCCTTTCATTAAGTACGCATGAAGTTCTATTCTCCAGTCTTCCTCGCGACATTGCATTTCATCTACCACCATCATTATATCTCGCTTCTTGTCCTTCCTCTTTATTAATTGACGGCGCCGATGGCGTGCTCGTATTTTGATATTCCTCGCATGATCGGGTCTGTCATCATACTTGATATAAAGGCAAAAGCGTCTGAGTCTATTATCTCTCCTTGATATGTGCCTCCATTTTATTTTCGGATCTGTCCGACAATTCTTCGACATGCTTCTTATACTTTTTCAAAGATGGATTATTTGTAGTGTATTTCTCTGTTACTTGGTGAATTGCTAGTTGTGAATCACCTTGGTAATCCTTATATTCTCAATTTCATTTCTATTGCAAGTCGCGAGCATGTATTATAGCTTCATACTGTTTCATTATTCGTGGATTCAAACTCCAATCTAAAAGAGAAAGCTAATTTATTGCCTTCCATAAATCATAACAATTCCCACTCCATTTCCTTCTCCATTTGATGATCCATCTACTAATATTTCCCACCTATCCGGCTCGGTTAGCGAGTCTTTCGGTCTCCATACTCTTCTTCTACATCCATCATCTCATCTATCGCTTCGTCTTCTTCCAAGGGAAATTTCGCTAAAAAAATCTCGACA
The DNA here is from genome assembly GCA_023531295.1 of Papaver armeniacum. Classification (NCBI taxonomy): domain Eukaryota; kingdom Viridiplantae; phylum Streptophyta; class Magnoliopsida; order Ranunculales; family Papaveraceae; genus Papaver; species Papaver armeniacum. The sequence continues at coordinate 372,410 of JAJJWW010001238.1, read as the reverse complement.
ACTTGTGATTTAGTTGAGGATAATATCTCATATTTGAGCTTACAATGGCTTATTTGAGCATTCCATCTTTCAACTCTTCCTCCATCTTTTTGAGTGTTTCATCACCGACTCGATTGGTATTTTCGTTACTACTTTAATAGTATGCGCTTGAAAATATATGCGAAGCTTGAACGTTTGCATAAACTAATGCCGGGATTAATTTTTCAATCTTCGAATAATTTCTTTCTGCGGCATTAAAAGTTTTGCTTGATATAATAGATTGGTTTCTCTACTCCTGTGTCCGTTCGCGGTAGAACGCACTTAAAGCATGCGAAGTTGTCGCGAGGTATATTAATAATTCCTCTCCGGTTCGCATTCGCATAATGGATATATCCATTAAATGCTCTTTGATCCCTTGTAAAGCCTTTTCACATTCATCTGTCCACTTAAATTTCGATCCTTTTTCAAAACACCTTGAAAAAGTGTTTACACTTATCCAGATGACCGCGAGATGAACCTTCCTAGTGATGCTAACAATCCATTCAACTTTTGAACATCCTTTACTGTCGCAGGTGTCGGCATATCGCGAACTGCTTTTACTTTTTCCGGGTCAACATGTATTCCTTCCTTTGATACAATGTAACCCAAGAACTTCCCTGACGCAACTCCGAAGGTACATTTTTCTGGATTTACTTTGATGTTAAAACGCCTCATTTGCTCAAAAATTTCTTTTAGGTCTCGTACGTGATCTTCTCGCTTCTTACTTTTTGACAAGATGTCATCTACGTATACCTCTAGTGTTTTATGTATCCATTCTCATGCGAATACCTCTTCTACCATCCTTTGATACGTTGCTCCGAGCATTTCGCAGACCAAACGGCATTTTAGTATAGCAAGTATAATCCTCTTGGAGCGAAGAAAGCGGTATGCTCTTGATCTTCCTCGGCAGTGGAATCGTTTGTAACCTTTGTACCCGTCCAGAGATGATACTCTTTCATTCCCGGACGCCGATTCGACTAGTTGTGGAATATCCAGCAATGGAAAACTGTCTTTAGGGCACGCTTTATTTAAATCAGTGAAATCAATGCAAATCCTTATTCCCTTGTTTTTCTTCGGAACTATAACCATATTCGCTATCCATTCAGGATATTTTGCTTGTCTGATAATCCCTGCATCCAGCATCTTCTGCAGTTCTTCTTCTATCTGAGGGTGATATGCTGTTGCTATCTTTCTAATTCTTTGTTTAAATGGCTTCACATTTTTATCAATTTCTAACTTGTGACAAGCTATCGACGGATCTATACCAGGCATTTCATCCATATCCCACGCGAAGATGTCTTTATAATCTCGCAACAGATCGACATTCTTTTTCTTCATCCGCTCCCATGTTAGTTCCAATCTTTAGCATCTTGGGTTTTTCCTTAGTTCCAATATTCACTTCTTTGGTTTGTTACTCCGCCAGCGTAATCGGCCTTTGGTTCTCCCATGGGGGTTGGTCCTTTTGGTTCTTTCGCAAGATCATTTTCTTCTTCCGAGGTCTCGCTAGGTATGCCTTTTCCTTCCTTTGCTCTTATCATGTAAACTTTGAATTCTTCTTCTTTCTTAGCCGCCCTCGCCATCTTTTTTGCGGTGCTTAGATATATTCTTTTGCTTGTTTACTTGTTCCTCGCAACACTTTACTTCATTTTGATAATATATTCTTCCTTTAGCGAGTATCCCCTTTGATCTCGCCTATTCCAGTTGGTGTAGGAAACTTGATACATTGATGAAGCGTCGACGCCACGGCTTTTATTGCATGTACCCATGGTCTTCCTAGTAATAAGTTATACGGCGATTCCATATCTACTACGCTCAATGTCACCTGTGTTTCGATTCTTCCTAATGGAATACGTATTTTTATCTCCCCTCTAACTTTTGTTATGGATTTACCAAAACCTTGAATATTGTATGCCGCGAAAGTCATATCTTCGTCTTTATATCCCATCTTTTTGTAAGCGTGATAGAACATGATGTTCACGGACTCCTGTATCAATTAAAACTCCATTCACCACCCATGTTTTCACCGTGTTCTCCGATTCCTCTCCTTCCTTATACGCGTTAATTGCGATCACCAATGGAGATGTGTGATCCAAATTTTCTTTGGATATTTCCCCGTAGTGAATGTTATCTCTTGCTTTTCCCAATCCTTCAAAGGTGATGTTATTTCTCTATCCGTAATCTTCTTTCCTTCAAAATCTCGTTTGTGTATTCTTCCTCTGATATTTTCATGAAATTCGCTAACCATTACTCTTGTATCTGTGCTGTATGCCATATCTTTTTCATCCGATTTAAAATTTTCCTTTCTCATTTTCCTGATTCAAACAACTTTAATTGCAATCTTCTCTCTTCTACCAACGATCATCCCTGTTTCTAGCGCATATGTAGTTGCGGGAAATCCCACACTACACCCCTTACTCAATTTTGCTTAATTAATCCATTGTAAGATGTATGATCAAGAATATTTATTGATTGAGTCCATGAAATGTTTACACAGGAAAATAGAATTACACTTAGAAATTAAAACACTCTTAAACTTTCTCTCTCCTATTGACTTGCTTAACGATTCCAAAAAGATCTCTCCCTACAACAGATTCATAGCCCTTTATATAGGGTAATACATAGTGGATGACAGCTAAGCTATCCTTTATTTTCGGGAATGTCCCGCGAAGTGTCGCAAATGCACAAACATTCGTTCTCGCGACACTCCTCAACCCTCGCCAGGTTTCACGTCTTCTTTATGTTTTACTTGTCGTTATTCATTGCGTCGTTTATTTTAGCTATCTGCGACTGCCTCGCGACATCGTCGTTTATTAATCCCGCGAGCCCTGTACGTTGCGATATTATGATTCTACAGCAGTCAAGAGCATGAAATAAAGGAACAGCTACTCTTGTTGCTATTGGTCGAATTTATATGATTTAGGGTTCAAATCTGGGACGAATTACAAGATGGGTATGCTATGGATGATTGTCAGGGGCTAGGTAGGATGGGTTTGTGCAAATGGGTTCATGGTCGATTCAGGTAAATGAGATTCAACTCAGATGGTACTAATGCAATTGCAGGTGGTCATGAATTGCAGTTTGGCTGGCTGGTGTGGAGCTATTGAATTGGCTTGTTATGGATGCAGCTCAAATGGCCAAGAACAAAAGGGAAGTGATGGCTTGAGGAACGGCGATGTGTTTGGTAGGAAACTCAGTGAAGGAGCTGACAGTGGTGGTATTCAATGAGATGAAGTGCAGCATGGTTTGTGGTTGTGTAGGTGGTTTGGTGCTACTCAGGTTGCAGATGGAGTGCAGTTTTAGATGCTTCATGGCAGGAGGAAATGAAGTATAAGGCAGATGTGAAGTGATTGCAGGAGATGGATGCCATTGTGGTGGCCTGAGCGGGTATTCAAGAAGCAAACTGAAGTTGGTGGTTGAAAGTTATAGAGTTACAGTGGTGGCAATGAGTGTCGAGGGTGGTGCGGTGAATACAAGAGCGAGCGAGCAATGGAAGACGAGCCGGGGAATTGGTAATGAGGCGGCGAGGATATAATGGCATAGAAGTAGTTGTTGCGGACTATGATGGTGTTGGTGGTGGCTGATGTTTTGCAACAATGGGGCTCGAGAAGTGCAGCTAGGAATGGAGGTTTGTGAGTGTGTATGAATGGTCTGCAATGGAGGCATTTGGGATTGCTTGGTGGTAGTGAGACAATGTCTTTGCTTGTAGAATATGGCCTATGCCGTTAGGATTTGTCTTACCAAATGGCGGTCTCACGGTGCGGGGCTTGATGAATTTGAGTTAGAAGCAGTGGTTGCGAAGCTAAAATGCGGTATGCACGGCCATCTTAGGTTTGGAAGGTGATGCACCATCTAGGTGCAACAGAACTGGCCTGTGCAACATGGCCTAAGCCTAGCTGAGTTAAAACCTGACTCACATGACTAACTCAGAATGGATCACTGACTCATGCCTGACTCACTAACCTGACTTGACCCGTTTTGACTCAGTGCCTTGACCCGAGTTGAATCGACCGTTTTGACCCGTTGACCGGTGACCGGGTGGACTTTGCCGGTCACCTGAGGCATTCTCCGACGACTATTCCGGCCGGATTCCGGCCATAATCCCAGTTTTCCGGTGAGCCAAAAATTCCAGAATTTTCTATGGACTTCTCTCATGGGTGTGAAGACTTGGACTAGGAATTGTTAGGAGAATTGGGCTCAAATTTGGAAAGAGAAGGTGGAAGAGTTGAGAAAAGCTTGGATTTGGAAATTGAATTGCAAAAGAAAAAGGATTCTATTCCTTGGAAGATTTGGAGAATATTGAAGCTTATAAATAGAGAAGTTTTCTACATCTTTTAGACACATCTCTACACACACAATAATTCTCTCTTCTTTATTCTTTGTGTGAACTCTTTAGCATGAGTAGCTAATTTTATTATTGATTGAGGATGAATTCCTAGTTCTTAATATATGTTTTGAGTTTTGTTTCAATTCTATCTTGAAGTTTTTCACATGATTATCGTTTGTTTTTACTAATAGGAATGATCTTAAAGACATTCATGATTGATTGATAGATTGTTTGGGTGGCCAACTAAATTGATTTGTTAATTTGATCTAAAGCTAGTGAAAGTTAGGAGATAAGTAATCGTTTCTTGACTTTTTACATAAGTAGCAAACACGAGACCTTGCGGAGGGATTCCGTGGAGCCATTGTGTGTGAAAACAACGTTAGCAAGTAGACCTTGATCTAAGAGTCTAACTACTAATATTAACCTAATAAGTTCATAAATCTTAATGCGTTTATTTAAATTACATCTAGAGTGATCTACTACTAGGTGGTTTGGTAAATAGAATCCGGTAGTCGAGAACTTCCGTATCCGGTGATATAACGGATTTAGGGGTTTAAGCACCGATCTAGCTTTACCTACGGTTGGTGATAATCTGTGACTAATAACAAGTAGAAGAGAACATAACTTTAATCATTGTTTTGCAACGAAGAAGGATTCCTTGATCTTGTCTCTCTTATTGCTTTCAACTTTATCTTTTAATTGTTTTTCTTATTTTCTTTTGCTTTTTACACCCCCCTTTCGTGACAATTTTTACAACTAGAATCTCTTGCTCCTCGTGGGAACGAACTTGACTTCCATTATATTATTTTTAATTGAGTGGAAATATTGATTAATTTGATTGCACCTACGACACGCATCATTTAAGTGTGGGGGAGTGGTTAAGCATTTGCATTGTAAAAAAAAAAATTCACAAATTTTCAACTTTTGTGTAAAATAGTGAATAAAAAAGTCCAACTTGTAGTTAGTTTAGAGTCACATAGTATACATGCCATTAAGATTACATCGAGATTCTCAGAAGAGTGACTGAACTTAGAGATGACAGAGAACGTGATCGGGTTTCTTACTTGTATGAGAGTTAAAGTTGGATTTAACCATGCCAGTGGCAAATGAGGTGCAGACTGAATTCGGTATTAGAGTTGTGGTCCCCTATAGTGGAGACTACACATGTTACATCATGAGAGGCACCGACCTTCACTTATTTGTACATGTCTAAATCCGTGCTTTTAGAGTGTGCGTCACCGTACGTAAACTCTGGGTAGAATGGTGAGCTACCCAACCTCCCACCAATAGAAGCACTATTTTGATCTCTATTTTATCAATCATGATGGTGATATCGAATTGCTAACCTACATACCACTTGTAATCTTGTTCGCAGTTAGCACCATCCACTTTATTTCTGTCTACACCAACAGGTCCATAGAAACACCATCATCATCAACAAGAGGAGCATCAAAAATTCGAAGGAAGGTTGAAAAGGTTCAAGGTTTACAAGCAACGGTACAGAAATGAGCAGATTTCAGATTCAAGTAAAGCAACAAGAAAGGAGCGGAATTTTTACAAGTTGAAGACTTTATGTACAAGAGCGAAGATTATCAAGGATGAGAGTTCGAGAAGTTTATGATATCAAGACATTCAAGTTGTGAAGAATCAAGTGGTAAAGTACTTACACCATGGCAATTTGTACTTATTTTATTCAGTTTGTGTTTACTTCTCTTGTCTCATTAAAAAAAAAATTAAAACAAAAAAATTAAAAAACAAAACAAAAATTGAAAAAAAAAAAGTAAAAAAAAGAAAAAAAGAAAAAAAAGAAAGAAAAAGAAAAAAAGAGACAAGAGAAATTTCGTTAGGTGTTGTAGATGGGGAAAAACGGTTCGCTGGTTTTTTAGGAAAGTGAAGAGTCGAGCGTGTTGTCGAGACTCCTCGAACCGGGCAAACTGCTCAACCTCACACAGATGCACTGCAAAGGGAGTGCTTAGATTCGAGAGATCAATCAGCAGGACTCGGCCTAAACCAAGTCAATGGCCATTCGAGTCAATTCGGTCGCAAAGAGGGAGATGGGTTGATCTGTAGGAGGGAAGCCGAGAATTGTGTGGGATCAATGATGATCAAGGATCGTGGGTATGTTGAATGTTTCTGCAATAATTGGTGAACTATTGAGTTCGAATAAGTTCTGATGGATTGATGAATTCTTGAGAGTAGTTACTCGAGAAATTACGTGTGACCAAAAACGTTGTCCTCAATCATGGATTCAAACTTATTTATATTGTCTGAGTTGTGAACACCTTGATCCCTGTAAGTGTGACGGTTTCATGAGTGGAAGAGTGGGAAAATGGAAGATCGTGGTAAAGTCAGTTCCATGTCGTGTGGAGACTTGACGGATCGTGCACCCACTACTTTGATAACTCCTTCAACCGTTGACACAACTTACGCACATTTCTCGTCGTGGATGAATCCACGTGCTGTAGGCCGCCAGACCAAAACCCTAGTTGTTATCCCCCAATTTGACGTGATTGATGTCTCACGAATCGTGGAGTCTCCTTGGCGGACGTGTATTTAGTTTGTCGATTTGTTGACCGATTAGGCAATGAGACTAGGTTTTGTTGAATCGAGCATGTTTGGCAAATGCTCATCGATTCATGAATGTTAACGTTGCGCAAATATTGTAAATTTGACGAGTTGTTGAATATTGATGAGTTACTGAATATTTGTGGATTATTCGAGCAACTGAGCAAGTATTGCTTGATTCGACGAAATACTGATAAGTTACTGAATATTGATAGTTGGGTCAATATTCGAGCAACTGAGCAAGTATTGCTCAATTCGACGAATCACTGAATATTTGAGAATTTGACGTGCAATTGAGCAAGTATTGCTCAATTCGACAAAATACTGATAAATTACTAAATATTGATAGCTGGACCAATATTTGAGCAACTGAGCAAATGTCGCTTAATTCGACGAAATATTTATTGGTAACGTAACCCAATAAAATATTAAAATATTGGTAGATTACCAAATATTTTATAATGAATCCCCGTGGATCAACATAAATTCATTTGGTGTTTGAACTTGCTCGAATGATGATTCCGTGAAGCGTTTGTTCGAAACCTAATTTTTGAGCAATTGTTCAACAATTGATGAATTGTCTGAAAATAGGTCATGAGTGATAGAGGGAAGGACCATATGGGATGATGGCGTCCATGTGGTGCCCAGTGCTCGAGTGAGCGTACACCAGGGTTCTCAGTTGGAGAGTTGGTGAAAGAATGATGATTAAGTGCCGGTTTCATCATTTATTGAATTACTGCTAGGTTTAACATTATGCAAAAAACTAAGTATGAAAGATGGGAGACCGACCAAGAGAGCATGGGACCGGCTCTTGGTGGTCACGGGACTAGATGTTGTCCGTTTGAGCAATCCCCAGGTTGGTTGGAGAGAGTTTGGGCCCAATATGAGCAATTGAGCAAATTAGGTCAGAATTATGAAAACATGTGGGACCGGCTTTGTGAAAGCCCTAGGAATGACTCTGGTCGGTCATCAAGGCATGCACGTGTTACCATGGTGTCCGTGTCTCCGTACTGAGAGTTTCAGTATTTTCTGATGTGCGTTCGAGCAACATTGTGAATTTTCAGAAGAGTTTTATCTTGGCTGAAATTCTTGATTTTTGTTGAAATGAGCATGTATGCTCAATTGATCAATATTTTGTAAATATTAAAATAATAGTATTTTAACATCCAAAATTGCCGTGAGAGGCTAGCCGGTCATATGACCACGTTGGCTTTTGAATTTTCGTGATTTGAGCAAAAATCATGATTTCTTCATAACTTCTCCAATATTGCTATTATTACGGCTACGAAATCATGTTTTCTCCTGTTTTCGTAGGATTCCTCATCTATTCGTGTTTTTGGATGCTCGTTCGTGCATCCGGGTGCTCAGTCGTGCATCATTGTCGAGTACACTTACACCATTTTTCGTGGGGCTTACTCAGGGAGGGTCCAGATGCTCGACTGTGAGTATTTGTTGCTGATCCATGAAATTCAGTGTAGAATAATTCATGAAATTGAACAAATAAAAATGAGTAGTTATTTGTTATCAATTCATAGGACCAATTTGTGGATTCACCATGAATTCGGAATAATAAAATAGGCATTACCATTCCATGGGATCGTAGATTCGACCATAGAATCGGAATAATAAAATTATCTTTTACCATTTCATGAGATTAGCAGTGAATTCGATCATGAAATCGGAGTAATAAGATAATATAAATTGTTATCGCCATTCCATGAGATCAAGTCGTAGATTCGATCATGAAATTGGAGCAATCGTTATTGCCATTCCATGGGATCATGCCGTGGATTCGACCATGGAATATGAGCAATTGTTATTGTCATTCCATGGGATCAGGTCGTGGATTCGACCATGGAATAAGAGCAATAATAGATCATTCTGGGAATTTAGTGGTAAATGTCACGGCAGAATTAATCTATGTGCATAGTCAGGAGACGGCTAATATCCTGAAGGCGCTCTCAGATCTTTCGGAGAACGCCCGAGTCTATACACGGTAGCTCTACATAGTCAGGATCAGTGAGTGTCACTGTCCTGAAGGCGCTATTGCTCTCAATCTTACCGAGAACCGCCCAATCGTTCTTCTATGTAGAGGGGTTTGCTCTCATGTAGTCAGGGAACAGTGAGTATCACCGACGTCCTGAAGGCGTTAAGCCCTCTCAACAAATAATTATGTAGGAGGACCGCCCAATTTTATTATTCTACATAGAGTGCACAATGAAATGCCAGGGATCGAACGCTCAACTAGTGGAGGCTTTTCGAAAGACATATTCATCATGGCTTCGTAAAATATGATTCGTCACATGCCTGAAGCCGTACCAGAAACATGCAGTATCATGATTTTACGGATTTGACCCTTGTTGAAAATCAACCATAAACCGGTGCATTATTAGTTTTATTATTTTGTTTTGTTTTGTATTTGTTTTATTTTTCTTGTCTCCTCTAAAAAAAAAAGAAAAAAAAAAGAGACAAGAAAAATCCATTGTATCATATTTTTGATTGTTTAGTTTATTTTTAAGTTTTGTATTATTTCAACAAAGCCAGTGGAAGAAGAAATATTCATAATGAAGTTTCAAGCAACAAGGAATTAGAGGAAAGAATCACATTGTCAAGATTCAACGAAGTTCAAGATTTCATCATCAAGAGTTGAAGACCGAAGACGAAGATGAAGACAAGGATTGAAGACTGAAGACGTTTCTATGGATACTGTGAGAGTGGTGCTAAATTCACGTCGAACGAATAACGAGGTAAGTAAGCATATTCTCACCTTCGTTAAGTGGTTGATTTCCTTTCTTAGAGATTGTCATAAAAATGGGTTTTCAAAATTATAAAAGATGTGGGTTTTTAAAACAATTCGGAGGGTTTTGCCTTCCTACCATTTAACGTGTCGTAGGATTCTCTCTTTATTCATACCTGGACACATGTGTGACCCATAAAAAACTATTTTATTATTGAGAGCAACTTCATAAAACCCTTTCTTGTGAGACAGAGTCGAGACTTTCGATCTCTTCGAACCCGAATTTCTTTCGATAAGGGATCGTTATTTCTCTCTCAACTTTTAAGGATGAGATTGTGATCATATATGTGTTTAACTTCTTATGACTAGTGTGCAGAATCTTTATGTCTTCTTAGCGCGTTGGATGCTATCATTTCGGAGAACTAGTAAGTTGGAAAAGTAGGTTTTGAGGGTATTTCTCTAGTAAACCCTCACGAGACTATAACTTGTCCACTAGGGACACCTAGGGGTTTAAAGGCTTGTTATACGTGCTAAGTATGACCGTAGCCTCGACGACACGGAGTTGTATGTATTCTTTAGAATAAGTTTTATTTGATTTGCTCGAAGCCTAGCAAAGTCTAAGTGTGGGGGAATTTGATAAGTGTCATAAAAACCTTAATATTTATTTATTGTTTATGGTTTCTTTGCTACTTTTCTTGTAAATTATGTATCTTATGATTGATTTTGAGCTTATTAGGTATTTTGGAGTTATTGGAGCAAAAGAAGTGGAACTAGCTCAAATCCAGGATTTCTTCTCATCACCTTGAAGAGAACGAAAAGAAGAAGCCAACGGCGAAAGAATGCGGTCATGTCGACGTTCTATGAGGTAGTTATGAGCAAAATCAAAGATTAAACTTGTCGGTTCCCCAAAGCCGACAAAGACAAGGAAAGAGTAGTTTCCAAGGTAGCCCTTATCATATGTCTGGGTGCTTCTAGCTAATATGGCTATTACCAACACCTGGGATTGAGAGAATGATTTCTCAATCATTCAATCCCCAACTAAGAGGAGAGTCCATGGCGGCTCCATTATCACTCCGAGAAAGAGAGAATCCATCTGAGATTGTTGAACTGGTGGCGATTGAAGGTTGTTTCGCTGATACTGCAATGGAGTCTGATATTGATACAAGTAGGTCTGAGAGGAGGTCTGAGCCTGGCAATGGAGAAGATTATAATTAGGGTTCTAAATTAGGGCTCTGAAGACTCAGTAATGCAATGAGATGTTGCTGGATAGGCTTGGGTGTTGTTGTTGATGAAGAACAAGTTTCAGAGAATGGGTTTTGAGCAAAATTACAGAATGAGCTATGGAGATTACAGGGAAGATGAAGGTAGTAATGTTGTTAAGATGGGTTTCGATCCTAAATTGAAAAATGAAGATCGAAAGGTAAAATTGATGATGGGATTTGATGAGTCATAGGAGATGTTCATGGGTTGTTGTCATTGATTCAAGTCAGATGAAGGACATTACAGTGGAGGCTTCATGAATTATGGGTCACTGGTGTTGCTATTGTGGGCTTGAGGAGCTGGTGGAGATTCAGATACAGATATTGTTGGTTGTCCTGAGATGGAAGCAAGCAATGGAACTAATTGGTGCTAGTAATGTTACTGAGCTACAGAGAATGTATTGGTGGTTGACAGTGGCTAGGGCTCGAACTGCAAACTGCACTTTACTGCAATGGGTTTCTGGTTATGTTGGTGGTCACTACCATGGGAAGATGGTGGAGTTAACTGCAATTGAGTTGGTGAATGGCAGTGGGCATTTTAAGGAGATGGGTTGGTGATCGATTGTGTTGTGCAGTGAAGGCATGAATCTGTAGCAGATGTTTCAGCTACAATGCAAAGGAAGAGATGTAGGCATTTTGAGTTCAAAAGAAGACGCAAGGTGTCTTTGCAAACAGTTAGACAACATATTTGATACCGAGATGAAGAACAGATAATGTATACTGAGATGAGATTATGGAGTCGGTACTTGTGTGGATGATCGAGTTCTTGATTGAGAACTCAAAGGAATGGTGTTGCAATTGGGAGATGGAAGTGAGTCAAGAGCAGGTGTTATGACCAATGAGCGATCGCTGCTATAAAGATGCGAGACATGGTTGAATGCGAGAATGGAACAGTTCGATTGGTTTGAGACAACAGTGATATGAAGGGTGGTTATGTCTTCTTGCTGGTGCTGTCATTTTGAGCAGCATTATATTGATGATGTGCTTGCCAAGAATACAGTTAGAAGCTATTGAAAGAGAGGCACTGGTCCTGATGAGCTACAAAAATTGCTTGTGCTAGCTCATTGCAGGTGACAAAGAATAGGGTGCAGCTGGTATAGATGGTGGTATGTAGATGATGCAGGTTAACAGAAGGCTGAAATGGATCATCTGTTGTGATGCTGTTGAGCTGCAGGAAATGATTAAAGCCTGGGAATGATTGAATGGATTATGAGCTATATGCATGGTTTTTAAAATCGTGCGATTCACGATTCGAATCGCACGATTCGCTCCATTTTCAACAAAATCGTTGCAACTCGTAGGTATGAATCGTTTTTCTTCAGAATCGTTAGTCAACTCTGACTGACTACGATTCTTGACTTAATTCGAGTGTCCAATAAATTTTTTTTGAAAAATGAGAGCGTGGAGTTTCGAACACAGGACCTCCATCGTCACACGTAAGCCTCCAACCAATGTTCCAACTTGGTTGTTAGTGTTAAGACTCAATATATTTTATATTTATAAGAATTAAACATCAAAAATTACACCTTGGGACTTATTTTGTGTTTCTCATTGATATTTATAGGCATACATTTATGATTTAAAAATCAACCATGAATCTACGATTCACGATTTAACATACGATTCGATTCACAAATTTCAAAAAACGATTCACGATTTAAAAACCTTGGCTATATGGGTGTGTGTCGAATCAACAACAAACTGAGTACAATGTGAACGACGAGTCTGGTGACTTGCTGCCATTGCTAAGAAGAGATGCTGTTAAAATGGGTTTCTACAGGTTGCGAAGATGGGTAAGATGAATGAATCATTGTGTAGATGAATGTTAGGATTGAATTGTGCAGGGAGGAGCCGGAATTTGGCTAGGAAAACAATCAAAAACAGACTGGACTCTGGTGGATTTTGAGTCGACTCAGATGGACTTGGGCTTGTTCTAAGTGGGCTTCATTCATGGGCTGTGAGCGACTGATTCTTGGGAGGGAGGTTATGATCTACTTTGGGAAGTGAAAGTATATAAAAAGGAAGACTTCTCACAGATCACATCTTATCTCTTCTTCTATTTTTTTCTAGGGTTTAGAAACATGAAAATTTTCCTTTTTCTTCTTGTTATGAACTCATGAACATGATCTAGATTATTATTTTTGGTTATGGATAAAATTCATTTCACATAACATGAATCCTTGTTTGATATATTAGTTTTGTCTCGGTATTATCGTTTATGATTCACCATTAATATTGTTAAATGATTTGAATGCTTGTTTAGTCGGGTCGCGAATCGATTGAGTTTGCTTTCATCTTTATTGCTAGATTAGAGTTTATTATACGCAAAAGTGATAAATTTCTGATTGCAAGTAGCATAATTGTGAGTAAGTATTGATTGTAGTGATACATCCTAGTAGTCACAAGTGAATTATAACCTTTGTTAAATCGGATTAGTGCTTTTACACGTTCAATTGCTTTGATTGGCCTGATTTCATATAACTTAATGCATCTAGGGAATTAAACTTGATTAGTTCTTTTACACGTTAGGTTGTTCTCTTAGATAGAATTCATATTCGCATCTTTTAATATGTTTGTTGATGATAAGAGGAAATTAGCGGGATATTCTTGCGATCAAGGTATCCTAGGGCCTTTGATAATGAGAGATTAAATATCAATTCTAGTTATTAAGACATGAACATGTTAGTGATTGAAAACGAAATCCTTGACCAATATCTTTACATCTTTGATTTGTTTATTTTTCTTTGTTTGCTTTTATTTTAGTTTGCTTTATTAAAAATCAGAAAACCCCCCATTGCTTTATATAGGAAACCGAAACAATTTGACAACCCGAGACCTCTCTGTGGAAACGATCCTTTCTTGCCATTGCTATATTTAAATTTTGAGTAGTAAGAAAGTGTAATTATTTTTTACGCCTACGACAGCGATCAGTGAGATATCAACCTTGTGATTAATTTACACAAGTATGAACGTTTAGCTCATTAAATGACTGTCGTTTTTGTTTATCCTTCTTTCTTAGATTGGTACTCAACTCAAAGACGTAAGGCATAGCTATATTAGCATATCTGTCAGAAGATGTTCTCTGAGGACTAAATCTAGGACCTCTTGCAACAGGTTCAAGAGGATTATGATAGAAGGGAATCCATTTTCTAGACTTAGATTTAGCAGTAACAACCTTATAAACACATGGAACGTTTTTATCAGCAACGCTGGAAAGCCTTTGAGCCCTGTGATGATTTTTAGAAAAGAGATCATTTTTATAAGGTTTTTGGTTTTCTGTGGGTATGTGATTCACTGCAGTAGTTGACGGACTATTTATTCCATTGATAGTAGAAAGAAGCAAATTATGAAATTTAGAAATCTGTTTCCTTCTGGCAAATAAATGGATAGCATAGTGATTCTTTTTCCCACAAAATGTACAGGTTCATGGAGGAGAAGCAATAATTGGCACCTGTTTTAACTTCATAGCCTTATGAGAAGATTGTAATTAATGTAAACTTTTCTTGACACAATCTTCTTCTGGAGAGCATCTCGTCATGTACTGTGATTCGTGAGAATTACTTTGCACAGAGGAGTTTCTCCTTAAGACAGAGTTTTCCTTTTCCAAGGATCTGCATTGTTCATGGGCTAGACTCAGAGATGCTTCTAGTTTCTCTTTCTCAACACGAAGTTTGTTAAGATCTGATGAATGAGTCTTGATCAACCGTTTCTCTCTAATAGAGTCTTCCTTAACAATATCTTTAAGAACACTAATCTTTTCACGCGATAGAGTAGTTTCTTGGAGAAGTTTTCAATATTCTTAGAGAAAGACTCAATGATGATGTAGAGTTCATGTTCTCGATCAAGAGACTTTTCAAATTCATCAATCGAGATGATCATGATCCCGGAAATCAATAATCTCAAGTGAGTTTTTGAGATTCAGTGAGCTCTATTTCAGACTTTTGCCATCGTGCCCTATGTCTCATCGGAAAGAGATATGTTGACACAAGGTGGAACAATCTTCTTACCTCGGGATTCGGAAGAATCAGCTAAGGAGTAACCCCGAGACCTAGTCCAGATTGAACACACACTGTATTAAGCCGCTACAGACTGTAGCCTACTCCAAATTAACTTCGTGTCTGAATCGTAGTTGAACCCCAATCAATATCACACCGATCAAGGTATAGTTATGCTCCTACGCCTCTGATCCCAGCAGGATGATACGTACTTGATTCCCTTAGCTGATCTCACCCACAACTAAGAGTTGCTACAACCCAAAGTCTAAGACTTTAATAAACAAATCTGTATCACACAGAAAAGTCTACAAAATAGATAAATCCGTCTCCCACGAATAAACCTATGAGTTTTGTTCCGTCTTTTGATAAGTCAAGGTGAACAGGAACCAATCAATAACCCGGACTTATATTCCCGAAGAACATCCTAGTATTATTGATCACCTCACAATAATCTTAATCGACGCAGAAAAAAAAAGATATTGCGGAATCACAAACGATGAGACGAAGTGTTTGTGATTTCTTTTATATCTTGCCTATCGGAGATATAAATCTCAAGCCAATTATTACAGTTGTACTCATACGATAGAAACAACAAGATCAGATCACATAACTACAAACAAAGCGATCGATGCGCTTCACAATCCCAATGAAGTCTTTAAGTTGTTAACCTGGTTTTAGAAGAAGAAAACCAAAGGTTAAAGGAGAATCGACTCTAGCTTAGCAAAGTTTAAAGGAGATAGCACTTCTGTCCATATTCAGATTGCTACATATACAGACTTATAAGGTCTTTAATGTGTTTGCCTGCTCTGATACCAATTGAAAAAAGCGGGGGTACAACAACCACACCTAATATTTCGTTTGGCAATCTGAATAGACAAACTCTAATATACTTTAAGAGAATCAACTATACAGTCAGACTCAATCTAGAGAAAAGTATATCAAAGATTTTTATATCTCTATCTCTCAATTCAATCTGCAATAAGCAAATAGAAATTTGCGAGCCCGATTGAATATAAGAGAAGTAACTTGAACGGTACCAAAATCCAATGTTCAAGGATTAATCAATTTCAATCAACAACCAAAGGTTGGATTTACCAATTGATCGATTCAACGCACAACCTGTGATATTTCAATTATATAAAAAAATATAATTTGAAAAAGAAATAACACAGACACCAGAATTTTGTTAACGAGGAAAACCGCAAATGCTGAAAAACCCCGGGACCTAGTCCAACTTTGAACACCACATTGTATTAAGCCGCTACAGACACTAGCCTACTACCAATGAACTTCAGACTGGGACTGTAGTTGAACCCTAATCAATCTCACACTGATTCAAGGATACATTGCACTCCTTACGTCTCGATCCCAGCAGGATACTACGCACTTGATTCCCTTAGCTGATCTCACCCACAACCAAGAGTTGCTACGACCCAAAGTAGAAGACTTGATAAACAAATTTGTCTCACACAGAAAAGTCTATTGGAATAGATAAATCTGTCTCCCACAGAAATACCTACGAGTTTTGTTTCGTATTTTGCTAAATCAAGGTGCCCAGGAACCAATTGATAAACCAGACTTATATTCCCGAAGAATAGCCTAGTATTATCAATCACCTCACAATATTCTTAATCGTATGGTAGCAAACAAGATATTGTGGAACCACAAACGATGAGATGAATATGTTTGTGACTACTTTTAAACTTACCTATCTGGAGATAAATCTCAAGCAAATCTTAGCAAATATAATACTCAATCACGATAGTATAAGTAAGATCAGAATATGCAACTACAGAGAAAATAGTTGGGTATGGCTTCACAATCCCAATGAAGTCTTTAAGTCGTTAACCTACAGGGTTTTGTGAAAAACCTAAGGTTAAAGGAGAATCGAATCTAGCTTATACAACTAGTATCACACATGAGGTGTGGGGATTAGGTTTCCCGGTTGCTAGAGTTCTCCTTTATATAATTTTCAAATCGGGGTTTGCAATCTAAGTTACCTTGGTAACAAAGCATTCAATATTCACCGTTAGATGAAAACACGATTAGACTCAAGCTAATATCTTTCAACCGTTAGATCGAACTTAGCTTGTTACACACAAATGAAATGTACCTTCATTTAGGTTTAATTAACCGTACATAAACGTGTACACCATGTTGGCTCAACAGTAGTTAACCGAGGTTAGCTATATGAACACAACCTTATTCATCTTAACTATAACTAGTTCAAATGACTCAAATGAAACTAGTTAAAGAGTTGTTCAATTGCTATATTCTCATAGAAGTATACAAAAACATAATTGAAGCAAAATCGGTTTGATTCACTCGAATCAATTCATGAACATTATAGCCACGGTTTGCAAAGGAATGCATTCCTTAATATATAAATGTATTAGTTCATGTCACAACCAGTTTTAGAACTTTAACCACTCAAGTATGCAAACATGTACGCATACTTAAGTAGTCGATCCGAGTTTGGGTTCGCCAAGATGCGAACGGGTTCGCATACCTTAGTACACTTCCAAAAACCCAAGCAGAAATTCCTGGACCTATACCTTACGCAAGTATGAGTAACGGTATGTGTACTTGGTACACGGAATTTCACAACTACAAGTACGCATACGGGTATGCATACTCTAGTTCCGGTCATGGATCACATACATGCAAGAATGCATACTATGTTTATAATCCAATAGTTATAAACTCTATTTCAATCATTGAAACTTTCTTAGAGGATGACAATAGCCGTTTTCACATACTATTATCATCAAAGCAATTTTCAAGTTATTGAAATAATCATAACGAAACATTCCAACTCTACACCAAATGATTGTATCACACAAACCATGTAAGATGTTACTCGGCGATTTTCACATGATCATCTTTTGACTTTCGTCAAGAATATAAGATGAACTTGGTTGAAGCGAAATCTTACCAACACATATTTCGAGAAATATGTAGCGAGTTAATCTCAGCTCGAAATCTCGAATGTGCATAATCGACAACTATATAGTAATACGACTTTTGTCTCAATATAGGAGATAGAGTAGAAATAGAATTCCAAGTGATAGATGAGTTTTAGTCTCCACATACCTTTTGTTGATGAACTTCCACAAGCTCTTCTTAGTAGTTCTTCGTCTTCAATTGATGAACGCCGTGAAGTCTAATGCTCAACTACACAATCTATCCTAGTCCTAGACATCACTATAAGTAGACTAGAAATCAAGACTTATAGTTTTGATCACTAACATTGACAAACAAGCTTGAGATAGCAACGTTGTGATACAATTGAACTTTAATGTTGTGTAATAATACTATGATGGATCTTCAACAAGTACAGGATTAACACTCGCATAGTTGAAGAAATAAGGAAATCAAGCATGTCGGATTTTGGAGCTGTAATGCTTTTAACAAGTACAATCCACATGTAAAATGTTTTTGTAACTAAAATTGACAAAGGGGGAGATTGTTAGAGCATTGCTCGGTTGGACCCACTAACATTGGTATGTCAAGTTAGTTGTCAATTTTAGTTGCTAAAATGCATTCTTGATTTAGTATACTAAAGATAGTTTCAGACTAGATTAAGTCTAAGAAGTAGAATCGAAGTCATCCTTGAAGGATAAAGTTTGAAGACTACAAGAAGACATCAACAAGGACTTCATCAACAAAGGTATGTGGTAATTGATTTCATTTGGATTCTTGTTCAATTCTACCTTTCTAATCTGTACAAACAAATACTCACTCTATGGAACAATTTCTATTACGGTAAATGCACATTTATGTATATATACTCGAGGTTATTTGAGACACGACTTTTGTGCAATAACCTTTATCCCTGGAAAGGTTCTCATGTTATAGTGAATGATCTTACGAATTCAACGAGCCAATAATCACTCAATTCTGAGTTATAACGATGAAGTTATGAGTGATTTATTAAAGTAACAATTATAAGTGTTGATGTAATTGTTACAGTTCGTTAGTAGGAAACAATCCACGAACTGTTTGTAACGGTTCACGGACTTGAGCCCAATTACGTGACTAGAAGTCTTTTTTAGTCAAGTTTTTGATGTTTCCTTATCTAGGCATGATGGCTATTGATCCAAACATATTTGATTACCATATTAAAGTCTTTGTGATGACTTTTAATTCATGCCTAAGTTAAAATGTGATTTATTCACATAAATACAATATATGCTAATAAATATTTATTTAATTATTTATGCAAAATATTTGTAACTAAGGAAAGACTCCCATAATTAGGAGAGTCTTGAAAAAGGAAAGTAGCCTAAACCCTAGCTTAGCTTTCAATCTAACTTATTCACTAAAAATAAAGAGTTCGTGAATACTAAACCTTTTTCATCCCCTTTGGAAAATTGGTGTAAGCTTCATAAGGTTGCTTTCCATGTCTTCTATTCTTCATGAACAAGAGTGAGATAAAAGACTTTGTATTGGGGATCACAAAGCCGAGTTGGATTTAATCTTCGTGATTGTCATACAACTTGTAATCTAGGTTTTTCACCTCTTGTCTATTCTAAAGTCTTCTCTTCTGATATAAGACCACTCAAGAGTTGTTGATCATAAACCCTAGGTTTTGATAGATTTTAGTCGTATACCAAAACTTGTTAGTCGAAATCGGAACTAGAAAGAAAAACTTCGATTAAGGTATCTCGTAAAAATCCATAAGAAGTTTTAAACAAGATATCTCTAGATTTATTCTAGTTGTTCTTGTTGTAGAATAATTAGGTTTCTCTTCCATTTTTGAGGAGTATAATAAACCTAATCTACAAGTTTGTTTTGATATTACTTTTACCTAGTAATTGTTTTTCTCAAAACAAACACAATATTTCCAAAACCTTGATTTACATCTAAAGGGAAATCGATTCGGCGTTTTATGAAAACAAAAGATCGAAAAGTATCAACCGTGTTGTTGTATCTTCTGAAGAGAACTTTGTTCTGCCAAAAGATTTTCGGGAATAACTTTTAAAGAGAATTTGTGTTCTGCTAGAAGTTATACGAGAAGAATTCCTAAAGAGAATCGGTGTTCTGCTAGGAATTCTACCGATGCTTGAATACGAGATGAAGCGGGTATTACATCTAGTCCGAATAGGTAGTAGGAAATTGGTGTAAAATCTTATAATCGTGTGTGTTTATTCTTGACTAGGTCCCTAGGTTTTTACGCATTTGCGGTTTCCTCGTTAACAAAATTTACAAGTCTGTGTTATTTCTTTTCCGCATTATAGTTTATTTATATAATTAAAATAATACAGGTTGTACGTTAATCAATTATAGTTGTTAAATCAAACCTTATTTGTTGGATAAGACTTGATTGATCTTGGACACTTGACTTCTTCTTTTTCACATTGTTAAACTAAAACTGGATTAACCCTGTTTTAAGTGGACACCGTGTTGAAATATTCCTTTAGTGAATGTTGCTTAAAGAGGTTTATACACGGTGGGTCTTAAATAGGTTGTGATAAAAACAAAAGATATTGGTTTGATATTGTCCAAGAACTCACACACTATAATCAGGTTTACAGACTTGTTTCTGCTTAACTCGATTGTGTTGAGAGAGATATAACTCTTGGATATACTTTTCTTTGATTGAATCTTCGGCCGTTGATTCTCTTGAAAGTATATTGGAGTTAGTCCATTCAGATTGCCAAATTAAATATTGGGTGTGGTTGTTGTACCCCCGCTTTTTCAATCTTCAACTGAACACAATTGATGAATCCTCACAATACTCAATAGCACTCAGCAAAAAGAATTGATACATCTTCTCTTATGTTACCCATAGCTAATCCCATTCTGTTAAAACCTTTTTGGGCTCTCATAGCTAAGCCAATACGAAAACACACCATCTTTTCTTGATGCGCATGTGTCGCACTTGTCCCAGCTATCATCTAGATGATGCCATTCAATTGTTATTGCATTGTTGTCACTATCAGGCTTATATAGAAAACGAATCACACAGTTCTTGTTCGACTTCTTTTACAATATTCCCTCCTAAGTCTATATTAGATTCATTACATTTATAGAAATCATCTAAAGGTTCAGTGTTATTCCATTTTTCTTTCTCCCACTTCTTTGATGGAGGAAGTCTCTTTTTACTTATATAGACAAACAAATATTTGATTGCGAGTTGCAAGAAATTTCAAGGAAAAATGATGAAGCAAGTATACATATGGATAGGAAGTGACTGAGGAAAGAAAAGTGTATGCATGCAACAATTATTAACAAGGAACATACAAAATGACTTGGGATTCGTAGCAAACACTTAACAATATCAAATAAAAGAACACAACCAACTAAATTTTGACATTTTAATAATGAAATAGCATAATAACCTCTAGCGACTAATACTTACGAAAAATGAAACAAGATATGATAACTTGGGTACTGTTTCGAGTAGCTAAATCTTTGCCAGCTGACTATCCTGATCAACAATCAGAAGATTAAATTGGATATGGTCGATGTCATCTCAAATAAGGTTAAACTAGTTTCTACAATGCTAAATTATTATTATTTATAGCCAAAATGGTGAAGGAATGAAGAAAATATCCAGAAGCACTACGGCCCGAAATTGCGTCACTCGACCTTCTTAGTAAGTAACCCCGAAAATCACCCAAAATTCATATTTAGTTACGACTAAATCGTGGACTTCTAAAACAAGGAAAAATTGGTCCCAAAAGGACTTAATCCCTATATCTTATGGTAACTATATAAGGAGACCTCTAGGACAATAAGAAGATATTAATCCTTAATACTATTTTGTAGGTCTTGAGAGGAGAATCAAAGTACAAGGAGAAAAATCTAGGGTTTTGAAGCAGTTTTATTATCGTAACGATTTCTTTTCTATTTTCTTATATGTATAACTACATCCATGATTATCTTAACACCTAAGTGATTTAGGATGAATTATAAGTTCCAAATATGATTTGGTTTAGTATATGAACCTACTTTGATTTCTTCACATGATTATCGTTTGTTTCTACTATAATAAATGTTTATGTTTATGATTGATTGATTGATTGATTATTCTAGGTGGCCAACTACATCAGTTTCCTGAATGATAGTTTTCTAGCAAAGGTTAAGGGTATCCGTGTAATTGTTAAATAAATCTACACAAGGGGTGGAAAATGTGAGACTTTGCAGAGGGGTTTTGTGGAGCAATTACGTGTAGAAACAATATTAGAAAGTGAACCTTGCGCTAAGAGTTTAACTACTAAGATTAACCTTAAGTCACAAAACATAAAGCATCCACCAAATTATACCCGGATTGCGATATTTCTAGGTGGTTTAATTAGACGAATAGAATCTGGTATTCAAGCATTCGGTATCCATTGACCAAGAGACTTTTAGGGATGACACTACTCTAGATGTTTCCTACAGTTGGTGATAAACTGTGACTAATGAAGAATGAATGAATATATTAACTCATTGATGGCTTAGTTGCGAAGAAGGATTCTTCGATCATATCAATCTCCACTGTTTACAACTTAATATTTTAAATTGTCTATTTTGTCTTAAAACCAAAACAAAAACCTCCCTTCGTGACATTTTGAACAACTAAAACTCTCTACTCTTCATGGAACAAACTTGACTTACATTACTCATTAATTGAATGGAAATAAGATCACTAATTGATTGCACCAACAACATGCATCAATGGGCCCGGTCGAGAACTAAACGGAGGGTAGTGGAAAAAATATATAAATGATAGCTTAATATTAATAAGAAATATGTTGAGAATAATGCATTTTACAGTTTAATGAAATGTAAAAAAGTTAATAAGTTGGAAGTATTTAGAAGGTGTGAACTCTAGTAGTTTGGTCACCAAGTAATTACTGTAGATTACTTAAGTTTCCTAACATTTTATATTTTAGAAATGTCTAGAGGTGAGTTGTAAATACTATAAAAGCCATGTTTACGTAACAATTTAGATCAATGAAAAAAAGAGAAGAAAATAGACAAAAAAAAAAATTGTAACAAGTGAAAAGATATGGGTACCCAAATACACCACAATCTTTTAAATATCAACCTATAAGTATGGTATCTTAAGTGATCGTCTATGGACAGAGTCAATACAACTTAAGTCCTATACCTTGGGTTATTTTTATGGACGAGGTCAAAACAATACGGCAACAAGATATTTACTTGACAATAGTTACGGTAATAACCGATTGACTATTAGAATCAATGTCAAGTAATTCGGATTAACGTACGTGTGTAATTTACTTAATTATAATAACAATTATAATGCGGAAAACAAAGTAAATGACACAACAACATTTTGTTAACGAGGAAACCGCAAATGCGAAAAACCACAGGACGTAGTCCAGTTTTGATACTCGAGAATTAAGCCGTTATGCAAATCTAATACCAACTTCGTATAGTTGAGACCAAGTAGACAACCCCTAGCTACTTAGTTTCCTCGGATCCCCGCTCCTTCGACTTCTAGAGTCACGCATGCGAATCACCAATCCTTTTAATCGTATTCCAAACAAGAAAGGATAAAGATGTTTGGTAACCACTCTATTCAATATTGGTAATAAGATATTATGAGTCGTTGAAAAAAGCCTCTTCATTTTAAACTAATAAACTCCTTTATCTGGTTAGATCAATATAAACTTTGATCACTAAAATTACCAAATTCTAGATTTGCAATCAATCAATATAGAACTCAAAGAGCAACTATAATGTGATGCCGATCTCACGCAACTAGCCAATCAAGTCTATCAAAGATAAACACGATTCCGATTGGAACCTTATTGATCAAGGTTTGTGCACAAGATACGAAAACTAATAAGAAAAACTTCGTCGTCTTCGGATATTCGTTTGTCTTCAATAATAACCTGCACAACACAAATTGAATCCTCTTGTGATCAATCACACACGGAATGGAGTCTGTTAACAATGGATTATCGCAAGATGTCTTTATATCCGAAAATGGTTCTAAAGATCCCGTCAATACTTTGATCTAGTTTGAGTAAGCCTTATATCAAAAGAGAAGGTTCTCAAGAATATACAAACTAGGTGCAATCAAAGTTTCAACAACCGTTAGTCAATCAAATCAATAATCGAAAACTAAAATAACAATGCGATTATCTAGTTTTCCACCAGCGGTACTCGTAGAGCTTCTTGATCCCACAGAAGTCTTTAAACGAGCGGTCGTAAGAGATTTCGCCTAATTAGGTGTTGATGGGTGAAAATTGCTCCTGCCGAATTTGGTAATTTGGGGTGTGATGAGGAATGAATTTAAACCTACAACAAATGCACTGCGCGGTGAGTGCTTGTAGATTCGAGAGATCAATCTGTGCAAGTCCGGCCTAAACCAAGAAATGGCCGTTCCGACTTATTTCGGTCACAAAGTGAAGGAGATAGGGTTGATCTTAGGGAGGAAGCGTAGAAGGTGTTGAGATTGTGAAGGTGTTGGCTTGTCAGACTTGTGACAAAGATGGTTGAATATGACGGTATCAACACTTGGTTTTACGTCGACGAACTTGTGTTGTTACGTCCCATGTATATTCCTTTTGTTGTTGGAAAATAGGGCGAGAACCTATTTATACAAGTCATTGAGCCTCATTCACGTTTCTCGTGGGAAGTGGAGGTAGTGGAATGATGGAGTAGTGGAGTTGTGTCGGTAATACACGACCTAACGCCTTGCCCACTTTTCCCTGTTCATCTCTAACCGTCCATGACTCCTCAACACGTTCTTGTGATGGCGTTGCACGCCGCACGCTGTAAACCGCTGCACCAACAATACCCAGATAAGTATCCCAGCTTTGTGACATGATTGATGTCTCTGAATGTGGATCGTGGATCCACGAAAGATAGCATGTATGCTTTGAATTGAATAACTCACGTTATTCGAAAGTCGATACTTGTGCGATCGTGTGTATTTTATGCAAATTTGACATTGGTGTGGTAAAGTGATGTGTAATGACTTTGCTCACTAACCAAATAACTCGACTGTAGTTGTATAACCAAGTCGGTGAAGTCGGACGGATGAGATGATGATTGAGACACTCATCTCGGCCGTTGATGAAATTAGGGTTTTTAAAGAGGTGCGCAAGCATCACTCTTGACTTGGTCGAAACCAAGCATGGGAAGGATTTTGAGAGGACAGACCATACATGCGTGTTGACGGCATGATGGTGTAGGCGCCAGTATTCCGTTCCCTCATGAGAGTCGATCTCGCCACTCAATTTGACCGTCAAAGGGGAGTGGTCGAGATTGATTTTGCGACGAAGTTTGATACCGCAAGAAGCCGCGCGCCATACTCCTTTCCGGCGCATTTTCCAAGACGACCTAGCTTAGTCGGTCTTGGCCGGTTGGTTTGGCGTGAAGACGGTAGGCTGACGTTCATGCCTATGTCTTACCGTCTCATGAAACGTGATCTAAGCCACCCAATTCGTCCTAGTGAAGTTGAGTGGTCGAGATTGGTTTGCGTGAAAATCTCTTACCGCAAAGGAATTGGTAACCGCGTGTCATCCCAAGTTTGGGCGCGCCCCCAAGACGACCCATCTTGGTCGGTCTTGGTCGATCATACCACCGTGTAGGTGGTAGGTTGGTGTTCACACCTATACCGATTATCCCATGAAAACGTGATCTAAGCCATCCAAATCATCCCAGGTGAAGTTGAGCTACGAGATCGGCTTTAGGATTTGGGAGTGTAACCGCACGAGTTTGGGCGTGCGTTTTGGGTTGGCCTTCGGCATGGTATGCCTTGGCCGACCGCAAGAGGAGGTAGATGGGCCCACGGTGGTCATCTTGGTATGACCGGCCTTAGTTAATCCAATCTTTGGACCCTCCATTCGTGCGAGAAGATGGACGCGCGTGATGACTTGAAACCCTAATTTTGGCTTTCAAAGCCGCGCGACCATGCTCCTTTGTGCGGACGGTTTTGTTGTAACCAACCACGGTTGGCTTTGACCGATTGGCCAAGTGTGTAGGCGGTCACATGGTGATTGTGTCGACATGCTCCGGCCCTTTGAGTCTACATCTACACCCTCCATCTATACCTGCGAAGATGGATGGTTGAGACCGCTTTGCGGCACATGTAATATGCCGCAAACCCTAATTTAGGGTTTTCCGTCCATAATGCTTGGTATGGACGGTTTCTTAACAAGCAAAGGCCAATGGTCGACCATGCGGGTCGGCCGTGTGTATTCCATACCGCTGGGGGTGATGGAATTGATCTCGTGGTCATCCAATCATGCTTGTGGAGTTGGATGACTTAGCGATCGAGATCATATTTGGCAAGCTAAGGCCGTGTGTATTCCATACCGCTGGGGGTGATGGAATTGATCTCAGGTCATCCAATCATGCTTGTGGAGTTGGATGACTGCGATCGAGATCATATCTCGGCAAGCTAAGGCCGTGGGTATTCCATACCATGCTTAGGGTGATGGAATTGATCTGTGGTCATCCAATCATGCTTGTGGAGTTGGATGACTGCGATCGATCATATCTGGCAAGCTAAGGCCGTGGGTATTCCATACCATGCTTAGGGTGATGGAATTGATCTGTGGTCATCCAATCATGCTTGTGGAGTTGGATGATCTGCTATCGAATCATATCCGGAGATCGATACGGTCAAGTCCGGATGCTCAATCGGGCTAATATAACACACCGAGAGGGCTCAATCGGGCTAATATAACACACCGAGAGGGCTCGGGCTAATATAACACACCGAGCATCGTCGGCACAGACGGGTATTTCGTACATGGTTTCATTATAGTGCTTGGAGGTTCGTGTTACTCTATATATGAGTAACACTCGGTCTCATGCCACGTGATAATGATTCATTATAGTGCTTGGAGGTTCATGTTTCTCTATAAGAGTAACACTCGATTCGTCATGCCACACCGATAATGAGTACGGAAATACAAGGTGATATGAAATTCACAAGAAGGGATTGTTGCTACATGATCCATTCTTGGTGAATTAAGTGAGGGAATATCCAACACTTATAAATGGCTTTATCTTTTACAAGATGTCAGCGCATGATTTTTCGGTTTTTACAAATCTAACCTTGAATGAAAATCCACCATCAACATTAAGTCCCCCGCCTAGCACATAATGGTTACACTATTGTGTGGTAGGCATGAGATGGTGACAGATTAAGATAAAACTTATGAGACAAAGTTAGATGTTACCGGGAGAGACGGCCGTCCCGTCCTTCGAGCATGTCACGTTCAAGAAACGTCCAGGAAAGTGTTCCCCTAGCATGATGTCGGTCTTGCTGCTTCGATCGACCTTGCGATGATTGCTTCGGTCGAGGGCTATTGCGCCTGCCGTTCAATCGTGGGGATGTGCCCTAATCGACCGGTATCGCGCGCATGCTTCGTTCGTGGGGTTCTTCGCCGCTTGATCGAACGTGGGCTTGTTGTGTCCGCTTCGGTTGAAAGTGGGTCCACCGTGTACATGCTTCAAACGTCGGCCATGTGCTTCGCCCATTTAAACCGACCTTGCAGTGTGCGCCGGACTTGAGACTTGAGCAATACTCGGTCTTGAAACTTATACCGGACTGAAATCAATACCGACATACTTGAACGATGTTTGGACCGGTCATTGTGTGCTCAGATGTGAGTTGTGTCTTGCCGTGCGTGACTGCACTTCTCATGTGCTTTCATAGAAGTTCTAACTCCTGTCTTTTATTTCATTGCATAGAAAGAAAAGAACTCCCCATGATATATCTTCAAGATAATCTTTGGTGGAAGTGTTGATGACTTCAAATACATGCCGAACATTGATGATGAGTTGTTCACCGCGCTCTCTCTACTATATGAAAATATTCGTTCCACAGGATAACCCTCCTCCTATCGACTTCAGGTTTTTTTCATGCTCTGCTGGATCCTCATGAAGGATGAATGAGACGCACGTTGAGCAATGAGTACATCAAAGACAACTTTACCGGAGCGGTTATTGGTGTAGCTTGAGTGTTGAAGCGACTCGAGAGGATGTTAAAGTGGCTTACGGGTGCGAACGTTGAGGTAGATCCTGGAGAGAGTGTTGAAGCGAGGATTACGAAGTGAACAGGGTCCCGGAGAGAGCATTGAGGCGGCTCTTGGATAGACCATTGAAGCAGCCTCTCTTTGGAGGAAGCGTTGAAGCGGAGCGGCTCTTGATTCGATTTACCCTGCGAATTCCATGATTCTTGACCGACCATCTTTCTCGTGTTGAAGAAGTCTTTGATCAAGGTGAAGGAACTTCATGCCGAGCCTCGCTCCCCAAGCGTGGTTTACATGGTTTGTTCGTAGTAAATCTGTTGACTCGGGAGGATCATTGTGAGGATCAGTCCCAGTGTAGGAATCTCCATGACAGGGCCGTTCAACTGATGTCGCTCATTTGATCGGGTCCACGTAGGTCCGCGCGGCCGAAATACCTCTCTGAGTTGCGGCCATATCCGTTTGAGTCTTAGCAAGAACTTCACGCTTCTCCATCAAGTCTGGAAATGGTAATGGATGGTGGTCCTCCTCTCGTCCCTCCGGCTCCTCATCCTGATGCAGAGTGAAAGTTGTTGCTCGGTGACTCTTTGGAGGTGTTACGCTTGAGGAGTTATCGGGATTTGCGCTCGCTCGACTGCGGTGACGGGAGGTGTTACACTTGTTGGAATATCTCGTGCTACGTGCACTTAGGTGGTAGAAGTGACAGCTGCATAAGGTGTATTGACCACGGTAGCTCCGGAAATTATAGGACGGAGCCCTTCGTATATCTTGTGTTACTCGCCGAGGAAGAAGAGGTTGAAAAGTTTCCTAAGGAACTGAAGGTGACGAGTTGTACTTCAAAGGATGAAAGTCTCTCTTGCCCGAGGAAGGATGAGTTCTTGTTGAAGGACTTCCCTTGAAAGATTGTAGCTACCGACTTGTTTTTCCTTTTAGATTTTTTTTTTTTTTTTTTGAGTGATAGTGAGGATTTTCTTGACTTAGGTCTTGAATAGGTAATTGAATTGGCTTATTTTGAGATAGTTTTGTGAACAAACTTTTTGAAAGAGATTATGTTAAATGAGGTTTGCATCTTGGTCATGAATGATTGCACATATATGAAGTTGCAAATGTTATGTAAAAGGGAGGTACGAATGGAAACAAGCATGGCGTTTGATCACCGAGCCTCTTTCTCCACGTGCGGGATGCTAAGTCCCCGGTGAATTCTAAACTATCTTTCTTGTAAAGTTGTTGAGTAAAACTTACTTGCCTTTTGAAGCCTCACCATATCGGACGGGAGTAGCCTCTCTAAGAAAATCCTCCGCAAGCTATCTCTCGAACCGAGCTTCTCTGAACAATGCGCTTAAAGCGTTGCATTCACCGGTGGGGTGATGAAGGAACCGATGGTAATGACAGTACCTCGGATCCATTACTTGTTGATCAAGAGGTGGGCGCCGTCAGGGTAGCTTCAACTCTCCATTTCGCACCCACGTCTCTAGTAGCTCCCGGGATCTTCTTCACTGGGAAGGGGAAATGTAAGTACCTTGAGTCTAGCTTTTCTGCGTTAGCGGGCGTTGCAAATGTCTCTCCGTGGCCTTGATGTGGAATAGGAGATGAAGTTGTAAGACATGCGGATGTCATCATATCGTGGATCGCTTGCCTGGCGAGTGATGTGGAAGGTGTCGTAATGTCACCGCTGAAAGTGATCGAATTGAACGTTCCCATCCTCTCGTACTCACGCATTCCTGATTGATCTCTCCTTCCTCAAGCATTTCTTCACTCGGTTGAAAGGTTGATGCGGGTCGAACGGTCTTAGGGCTTCAAGCGAGGGTTTTGAGATATAAATCTTCTAACACGGTTCCATAGGCTGCGAGCTCCCTTTCTTTATCGCGTGAACATTGTAGTGCTCCTGACAAGTCTCTTCTCCCCGTGGAGTCGTCTCGGATTCTCATCGTCGACCGGACCTCGCTGTTCATCTTTCCCGAGTCCCTGCGATTACGCGCTCTTTTTGTTTCTCCCGGTAAAGGTGTGATCCTGGCTAAGGATTCACCGTTTCTTGCGAGTGGATGCATCCTTCTTGTAATTGTCTTTGTATGTCATTCAAAAGGCGAAATGTCTCGCTCGCCTCCCGGTGATACTGGCTTGATTTGCCAAGACATCCTCCGCATTCCAGCTATGCTTCCCATGATATCTGAACCGCCTATAGTTTCCTGGGATACATTATGAGATGGAAACGAAAAATTGAGGATTCAATTTTATGCAACCGATAGATCAATCTCCCCATTGTGGTCGCCAATTGTTGATGGGTGAAAATTGCTCTGCTAGAATTTGGTAATTTGGGGTGTGATGAGGAATGAATTTAAACCTACAACAAATGCACTTGCATGGGTGAGTGCTTGTAGATTCGAGAGATCAATCGTGCAAGTCCTACCTAAACCAAGAAATGGCGTTCTGGACTTGTTTCGGTCACAAAGTGAAGGAGATAGGGTTGATCTTAGGGAGGGAAGCGTAGAAGGTGTTGAGATTGTGAAGGTGTTGGCT
Source organism: Papaver armeniacum (assembly GCA_023531295.1). Lineage (NCBI taxonomy): Eukaryota > Viridiplantae > Streptophyta > Magnoliopsida > Ranunculales > Papaveraceae > Papaver > Papaver armeniacum. The sequence goes on along the minus strand of JAJJWW010001238.1, from coordinate 342,045 downwards.
TGCTTGTGACTTGTGACAAAGATGGTTGAATATGACGGTATCAACACTTGGTTTAATCGACCGAACTTGTGTTGTTACGTCCCTCGTATATTCCTTGTTGTTGGAAAATAGGGCGGAGAACCTATTTATACAAGTCATTGAGCCTCATTCACGTTTCTCGTGGGAAGTGGAGGTAGTGTAATGATGGATTAGTGGAGTTGTGTGTCGGTAATACACGACCGCCCTTGCCCACTTTTCTGTTCATCTCTAACCGTCCATGACTCCCTAACACGTTCTTGTGATGGCGCGTTGCACGCCGCACGCCGTAAACCGCCGACCACCAATACCCCGATAAGTATCCCCGGTTTGTGACATGATTGATGTCTGGAATGTGGATCGTGGATCCACGAAAGATAGCATGTAATGCTGAATTGAATAACTCACAAGTTATTCGGAAAGTCGATACTTGTGCAAAGTATCGTGTGTATTTTATGCGGAGTCTTGCATTACGGTGTGGTAAGTGATGTGTAATGACCGGCTCACTAACCAAATAACTCGACCGGGGTTGTATAACCAAGTGGTGAAGTCGGACGGATGAGATGATGATTGAGACACTCATCTGCGGCCGTTGATGAAATTAGGGTTTTTAAAGAGGTGCGCAAGCATCACTCTTCGACTTGGTCGAAACCAAGCATGGGAAGGATTTTGGAGAGGACCGACCATACATGCGTGTTGACGGCATGATGGTGTAGGCGCACATATTCCGTTCCCTCATGAGAGCGCGATCCGGGCCACTCAATTTGACCTTCAAAGGGGAGTGGTCGAGATTGATTTTGCGACGGAAGTTTGATACCGCAAGAAGCCGCGCGCCATACTCCTTTCCGGCGCATTTTCCAAGACGACCTAGCTTGGTCGGTCTTGGCTTACCATTTGGCGTGAAGACGGTAGGGCCGACGTTCATGCCTATGTCTTACCGTCTCATGAAACGTGATCTAAGCCACCCACCCGTCCTATGAAGTTGAGTGGTCGAGATTGGTTTTTGCGGCGAAATCTCTTACCGCAAAGGAATTGGTAACCGCGTGTCATCCCAAGTTTGGGCGCGCGCCCCAAGACGACCCATCTTGGTCGGTCTTGGTCGATCATACCACCGTGTAGGTGGTAGGTTGGTGTTCACACCTATACCTGATTATCCCATGAAAACGTGATCTAAGCCATCCAAATCATCCTAGGTGAAGTTGAGCGGTCGAGATCGGTTTAGGATTTGGGAGTGTAACCGCACGAGTTTGGGCGTGCGTTTTGGGTTGTGGCATGGTATGCCTTGGCCGACCCAAGAGGAGGTAGATGGGCCCACGGTGGTCATGCTGGTATGACCGGCCTTAGTTAATCCAATCGTGACCCTCCATTCGTCGGGAGAAGATGGACGCGCGTGATGACTTGAAACCCTAATTTTGGCTTTCAAAGCGCGACCATGCTCCTTTGTGCGGGCGGTTTTGTTGTAACCAACCACGGTTGGCTTTGACCGATTGGCCAAGTGTGTAGGCGGTCACATGGTGATTGTGTCGACATGCTCAGGGCCCTTTGAGTCTACATCTACACCCTCCATCTATACTGCGAAGATGGATGGTTGAGACGTTTTGCGGCACATGTAATATCCGCAAACCCTAATTTAGGGTTTTTCCGTCCATAATGCTTGGTATGGACGGTTTCTTGGCAAGCAAAGGCCAATGGTCGACCATGCGGTCGGCCGTGTGTATTCCATACCGCTGGGGGTGATGGAATTGATCATGGTCATCCAATCATGCTTGTGGAGTTGGATGACTGCGATCAGATCATATTTGGCAAGCTAAGGCCGTGTGTATTCCATACCTGCTTGGGGTGATGGAATTGATCTGTGGTCATCCAATCATGCTTGTGGAGTTGGATGACTGCGATCAGATCATATCTGGCAAGCTAAGGCCGTGGGTATTCCATACCATTCTTAGGGTGATGGAATTGATCTGTGGTCATCCAATCATGCTTGTGGAGTTGGATGACTCGCGATCGAATCATATCACGGCAAGCTAAGGCCGTGGGTATTCCATACCATGCTTAGGGTGATGGAATTGATCCGTGGTCATCCAATCATGCTTGTGGAGTTGGATGATCATGATCGAGATCATATCCCGGAGACCGATACTGATCAAGTCCGGATGCTCAATCCGAGCTAATATAACACCGAGAGGCTCAATCGGGCTAATATAACACACCGAGAGGGGCTCGGGCTAATATAACACACCGAGCATCGGCTGTGCGGGTATTTCGTACATGGTTTCATTATAGTGCTTGGAGGTTCGTGTTACTCTATATATGAGTAACACTCGGTCTCATGCCACGCGATAATGATTCATTATAGTGCTTGGAGGTTCATGTTTCTCTATAAGAGTAACACTTTCGGTCGTCATGCCACACCGATAATGAGTACGAAATACAAGGGTGATATGAAATTCACAAGAAGGGATTGTTGCTACATGATCCATTCTTGGTGAATTAAGTGAGGGAATATCCAACACTTATAAATGGCTTTATCTTTTACAAGATGTCAGCGCATGATTTTTCTGGTTTTTTACAAATCTAACCTTGAATGAAAATCCACCATCAACATTAGGGTACTTTCCTCTCCGGATAGACGGCTCCACCAGAAATAACACGAGTGAAGTTTGCCTGGATCTTAGGATAATTTGCAAGAAATGCAAGTATTTATAGACCAGGGTTGTTTGGACAACAAGGAAATTCCAAAACCGAAAATATTCTCAAGATATTCACATTAAAGTACCTAATATTGGTTTTTATTTCCAATTAATTACCAAACCATATTTCTGAAAACTCTCTTAGAAAACTTATATTATTAGTCTAACACATTAACTAATAATATTTTCTAGATGATATGCTTTAATTGTTGGTAATCAAAACATATATTATGAAAATCATAATTAAATGCTTTTTAATTTTTCGGTATGGGATCGCCTTGAGTATCAAGGAATATATTTGAATAATTAATGATAAGAGTTATGTACATGTTCAAACAATGTCGACATCTAGAAGTTTCTCAGCAAGCCCTAATTTCAAGCTTCACATAAAACATAAAAAGATATGTGAATATTGGAAACTCGGTTTTGCTCCTTGGGATCGGTTCTACCATGACTCACAATGTAAATTGTGATCGGTTATACCATGCTTCCAAAACTAGGTTGTGACCGGTTACACCTTGCTTCCTAGAGGTAGCTTTTGATCGGTTACACCTTACTCCCGAGTTAGCGTGTGATCGGTTACACCTTGGTTCCCAAAGTAACTTGTAACCGATTATAACTAACTTCCCAAATTAGCTTGTGATCGGTTACACCTTGCTTCCAAAAGGTAGCTTGTGACCGATTACAACTAACTTCCCAATGTAGCTTGTGACCGGTTACACCATGCTTCATAAAGTAGCTTGTAACCGATTACAACATGCTACACAGTATAGGCTAAGACCGGTTATACCTTAAATCTCAACAAGTTAAGATAGGTTCTACCTTGTCATCTTGTATTGGTCATTCAAAGGATATTCAAAAAAAAAAAAAAAACTGACCAATCATGATTTCCTGTCGATTATGAAACAAGTTCATATATGTACTTCCTTTAAACAAATGTTATAAAATATTATTTCCAATGATGAAATCATACCTATATATTACACATAATCAAGTAACTAAATACAAAGATTATGTTGATGTCGTATTTACGAAGTTCCAAAAGATAAGCATTTATACTTTGTAATTCAATAAGTTCCTTGACACTTTGATTATAACGATATGACCAAGTCTAACCACTAGAGTATTATATATATATAGCTTCGCATGTTATGTTTTCAATATAATCCGAATTGAAAGATACGTTAGAAATGGAAACAAGATCAAGTCTACATTACTAACCTTAAGTGGAAGGATGATGTCCTCGTTGTAGTCGTTACTTTTTCACATTATTCAGGTTTTCAGAGTAATACTTGTACGTCTCAACATTCCTAGACTTTATAGTCTAACCTAAACGAAGTTGACTCTAGTATTTAATCAAGCGACTCTATATGAGTTTTGATACTAAAACATGACAACCAAAATTGGCATACCAACGCTTGGTGGGTTCAACCGTGCTATGCTCTAACAACAAGTGATAAGAGAATTCTAAAGTTTAGATACGTGAGATCAATCTAATATTACATAACAAGTTCAAAGTTCAGTTTCTTTCTAAGTACTAAATTGTACTCAGAAGTTCATATAGATTATTACCCACTAATCTCCTTCAAATATCAACAGTAATACCCGCTAAGCTCCCTCAAATACCCAACATTGGTATTAGAGCTCGTTCGATATAGTTGGGCGTTGCGTTTACTTCCGCTTACAATTATGTCTAGCAGCAGTCTATCTTTAATAGCAGTGCCAATATTTTTCGGGGAAAACTATGATTTTTGTTGCATAAAAATGAAGACGTTTTTTCAATCTCATAATATATGGGACATCGCCGATAGCGGTATAACAATGATAGAAACTGCAACTATGACTTCCATAAAACAAAAACAGTTGAAGATTTTGCAAATACAAGATTACAAAGCCCTTTATTGGGAGCTATAACAGCAAAAGTTGTGTGGGTTAGACTAAAGGAGGAGTTTCAAGGAAACGACAAGGTTCGTTCGGTTAAATTACAATCTCTTAGAAGAGATTTAAAGAACATTAAAATAAAAGAGTCCAAGCTTGCAGAAGATTACTATTCAAGAATTAAAGAGATTGTTAATCAGATGGGTAGCTATGGAGAAAATAATATTGGTGATAAAAAGTTGGTAGAGAAAATACTTATTAGTCTTATTGATAAGTACAATCCTATTGTTACTGCCATTGAAGAGTCGAAAAATATTTTTACTCTTTCTGTAACTGAACTTATGGGTTCATTTGAAGCATAAAGGTTAAGCAGGAGTCATGAAGCTACAATTGAAAGTACTTTTCATTCTAAACTAAAGGCTAGAAAATTTAGAAAAGAAAGTGAAGATTATAATGAAAGTTTTAGAAAATTAGAAGATTACTACAGAGACACTATAGAAAACAAAGAATTTCCACCATGTAGAATTTGTAAAAAGACAAATCATCTGGATAAATATTATTGGTTCAATGAAAGCAAGTCATAATGCTATAATTGTCGACGACACGGGACCGCTAAAGATTGTCGTTTGAAGAGAAATTACCAAGTTAATTTTTATGAGGCAGAAAATGAAGAAGAATAGCATATGTTTTATGCTTACCAAACATCAACAAAAGAAAAAAATGAAGCGTGGTATATCGACAGCGGTTACAACAATCACATGACGGGAAACAAAAATATTTTTCGCAACATAGATACACCAATCAAATCTCTAATCCGTGTGGGAAACAGTGACTTAGTCGAAGCCAAAGAAAAAGGGTCAATCGATATATAAACTAGCTAGTAAAGGTACAAGACTCATTATAGATGTTTTTCTAGTCCTAAACCTAAAAAACAATCTACTAAGTGTTGTCCAAATGGTGGAAAATGGGTACTCTCTATACTTCACCAACGGTTTATGCTTTATATACGATAAGAGAAATAAGAATCAGGCCATTGCAAAAGTGAAAGTGCAAGATAGAAACTTTCTAATCTATTGGAACTATGAACAAAATATGGTAATGAAGTCTTACGTCGTCAAAGACTCGCAGTTCAAATCTCTAAAGTTGTTACAAAATCACAAGTCAACAAAAGTTTGTGAAGGTTGCGAATTTCCAAATCACATCCTTGGTGTAAGAAATACTGGGAACCAAACCAATTCACGAAACATATGAGACTCGTGGTTTTACTGTGGTAGAACCAAATATTGTCGCCAAACCTTGATAGCCAGTTAAGGTCACAAAAACATCTCCTTTGGAACACACTGAAAATGTATTAAGAAGGAGTGTTGAGAATAATGCATTTTACAGTTTACTATTTACTGAAATGTAAAAAAGTTAATAAATTGGAAGTATCTAGACAGTGTGAACTCTAGTAGTTTGGTCACCAAGTAATTACTGTAGATTACTTGGAGTGTTGGCCATACAAATACATAGCTAAGTATCCTAATATTTATGTTTTAGAAATGTCTAGAGGTCAGTTGTAAAGGCTATAAAAGCCGTACTTCTGTAACAGTTTAGATCAATGGAAAAAAAAAATAGACAAAAAAAAAAATTGTAAAAGTGATAAGAGAGTTTCAAAGTTTAAATACGTGAGATCAATCTAATACTACAGAACAAGTTCAAAGTTCAGTTTCTTTCTAAGTATTAAATTGTACTCACAAGTTCATATAACTTATACCCACTAATCTCCTTCAAATATCAACAGTAATACCCGTCAAGCTCCCTCGAAAATCTAATAAGATAGAAGAGTAAATACACCATATACTAAAACAATATAACTTTTGATAGCATTGAGTCTTGTTACTTAGACTTAAACAACAATTAAGAACCTAAACTAGGTATTGTTATACTTAAGTCAGTTGATACCTTGAACAAAAACACAACAATCCAAATCTTCTAAAATTCAACTTAAAACAGTATTAAAAAATAATAGTTGAAATTTAAAAATGTACTTGTTCTACTATATCTCATTGAGTTTCGATTTTGATACCGATATATTAATTTTCTTCATCGCCCTAGCCCACGGCCTCCTCATGGGAATATTATGGCTCCGCTTCGACACCCCATCTCATATAATTAAACATCATATCCTTCATCTTATACATGTAGTGCACCCCTACGAGTTCTCAGTTCTTGAATGCGGTCATCATATTTGGTGCTGGATAAAGAAAACTTTTTAACTCCTACTCGACTAATCAAGTCTTGCCTCATTCCCTCTACGCCCCTCTATCTGTCTATTCTCCTCAATTTCATGTTCCTAGTGGGATTTATAAGTTTAGATTTTGTTTTTTTTTCTTCAAATTTTTTTTCCCAGAAAACACTCGTATCTTCTTCTGTTTGAGCGTGGGTTTTTTTTATTTTTAATGTTGTGGGTGTTTTTGTTTTCACCTTGTTTTTGAAAAGAAAATAAAAATAGTAAAAAACAGAAACAACTAAAGAAGGAATACATAATTGTGGAGCTGATGTAATTTTTTATTTTGCTTTTATGGAGTTTATCTTCAAAAGAAATTAAAGTAGTCATTAATTACATTCATTGTCTTCTCTGCAGTTCAATTCTTCTTTGATTAGAGTAAAAAGATGTTAATTTTGTAGCTGACTAGTTAGTGAGATGGAGTTTATTGATTTAAATCAAGATTGAAAATGAAAATACAAACAAAACAAAATGTTGAGAAGAGAAAGGGAGAGAAGAGGAAAACATACTTGTTGTGTAATTTCATTCCGTTTTCCACTTTTACCTTTGGGGGTCTTATGGCCATGTACTGTAAATATTCCTCGTTGCTTAATATAACCCGGCTAAATTGGGGTCTATCCCATTAATTTGGGCCTACGACTACATGACAAAAAAGGTCATTGAAAAGTAAAAAAAACCACCTCTTATCTAATTATTTTAAAAAATGGCTAATTTACCCCTTGATTAACTAGCGTTAATCGGGTGATTAATTGATGTTTAATCAAATTAAACTAAAAATTAACTAATCTTGATTCTTCATCAAAACGTGATTTTTTTTTTTTTTTTTTTTTTTGAAAAAAATCAAACCAGAAATCGGTATATGTTCGTGGTCTCATAAACCGATTCTCAAGTTGATTTTTTTCAATTCACAAAAAAAAACAGAATCGGTTTTTACAAATGTACACAAAAAACCGATTATGGGAAAGAAAAAAAATCAAACATAATTTAAATCATACTCGATCTGAAAATGATTATGATTTCATACTCGATTTCAGTTCGCGTATAAATTCATATACTCATTTTGAGATCGAGTATGAAATCATACTCGTTTTGAAATTGGGTAAAATCATACTCATACTCATTTTCAATTTGGGTATTACTGAATCGGTTTACATGATACACACATAAAAACCGATTATTGACATTGCACAACAGAATCGGTTTATAAAAGTGTCAGAATCCGATTCTAACAAAAAAAAAAGATACGTAAAAATTGTGAATTTTTCTTACAACAATCGGTTTACTCAACACACATATAAAATCCGATTCTAGCATTATACATCAACAATCGGTTTTTATAAGTGCTAATGTAATCCGATTACGGGCTAAGCAGTTATGAATTCAAGTGGTAGACAATCGGGCTATGTGGACATTAACATTGACCGATTCAGGTTCAAATTTCTCGAACCACAAAACATATCCAGGACAATCGGTCTTTGTGGGCATGAACATAAACCATTTCTATTTGCAATCGGATCACATGTACATTAATGTTAACCGATTCTAGTAAACCCGGAAAAGTTTGATTTCAAAATTTTCAATTTTTGAGCGATTGCATGTTACTAAAACCTAGTTTAGATTGAGAAGAAGAATCAGTTGGAAGTGGAGATGAAAATAATTTTGATTTTGATTTTGATTTTAGTTTTTAATTTTATGATTTTAGGTTTATGATTTTGATTTTGATTTTGGTTTTTAATTTTATGATTTGAGTTTTATGATTTTGATTTTGATTTTTAATTTTATGATTAGGATTTAATGGGGACACATTTGTAGTATTGGTATTTGATAAAAGGTAAGTTGGTACTTTCATCTCTTAATAATCTTTTTTTGTCCCGTAGTGTAGGCCCAAATTAATGGGCAAGGCCCCAATTTAGCCAGGTAATATAACCTCTCTTATTCGGGAAAAAAAAAATCACCACGGGCTGTGCAAAAGAACTATGATTTTAGGCATACAAAAAACTTTCAGGGCATACAAAATGATAGTCCCATCTTGAGTGGCCTTATAAGGGGTAACCTATGGGTAGCTCAATTACCTATATACCCTTAATACAAAAATCTAAAATCAGTTTTCTAAAAAATCAAAATCAGCTTCCCTTAACATCTCTTCTTCTTCCTCCTCTATTCGAACTCTTCCCCTCCCGCGAAAAAAAAAATTCATCACCGTGATTAATTGTCGATTCGTAAAAATTTGAGTGTCGATTAAACTGAATTACATAATGACTCGTATAAAGAAAAGCGAGAGACTAGGCAAACCAAATCGTCTTCTAATCCATCAATTGAAGAAGAAGAACCAATTGAAGATGAAGGTGTAGAAACCGAAAATCAACCACCAATTGAACCGAGAAATTGAACCAATTGCATCTCCAACTCTGGAAACGAGGATAAGAAAGTAAGTTTTACAAACCCAATCTCCTATTTGTTGTTTTTTCATCGATTAAATGACGGTTACGGTGTTGGGTTCGGCTCAAAATTGAGTTGCGTTTTAAATTTAACTGTTTCTTCACAAAAGCTTCTGTAAGTGTATATGAATAGTTCGGCTTGAAATTTCATGAAATTTCAAGCCGAACCTAGTCACAGAAAGAGATGCACAGGGGTTCGGCGTATTCGATAATCATAATATGTGCCGAACCTAGCACATTTACGAGGTTCGGCTATTACGATATTCACAATATGTGCCGAACCCAATACAAAATTATTAACCCGAAATGTACATGATCGTGTTAGAAACATATTCTACTTATTCAAATTGCCGAACAACGTGTTTCCAACAGGTTCGGCGCTTACGAATTTCTATATAAGCCGAACCCTAAACATTTTTTCTTCCAGACAGTTCAGTGTAGGGTTCGGCTTGTTAGGACAATTCGAACCAAGCCGAATTTGGTCTACAAGGTAGGTTCGGCTCATAATAAACACTTTCAGCTAGCCGAACTGTTCATCCAGACTCGCCGAACCTTAGTGAAAAAACACAGATTTTTGATGATTTTAACCTACAAAAGTGAGATTAAACATAAGATATGTTGGAAAATTTCCCCGCGAACAGCCTAAATGACTACAATTCAAGGGTAACTAAATAATCTACACAAAAAAAAAATTCTCACTTTCCTCTTCTCCTTCTAAAAAAACCTAACTTTTTTTTTTTCTTACTCAAATTTTTTTATTAATCCTAAAACTAATCACTAATCATTAATCACTAATCGAATTATTTTAACTAATCATTAGTATTAACACTAATCCTAAAAGGGCGGATTTGCCATTACCAAAAATATTTGGTTAAGGGGCTTCGATTTTGCTATTTACACTCCTTTTTTGTCTTTACTTGGTATGCCCTAAAAGATTTCTGTATGCCTAAAATCATAGTTCGTGCAAAATGCTCGGGTGTTGCACAAAACATTTTGGAGTGGTGCACAAATCAGAGTTCTTATTAAATGGGTTACGTATAGGTGATTGAGTTGGAACTTGGATCGGTCTTTTCGGTTCGAGCCCAACGCAACTTTTTTTTTGGCCCAGTGATATCCTATATGCGGCCATAAAGGCACAGCACGACAGCATAACAGCAGTGACTGACATGGATAGGATAATGCTTAATCAAAGCACATTTCATCCTGCGACGGTTGAAGACTTGCAATGCTTAATCTACCCCGTGATGATAAATCTAGACATAAACCATATTATTAGATTTCTTGCTATTAGTACCCGTGATACTTATTATTAGTCTTGCAAATGGAAGTGGAGAGTAAATTGCATTGATACCATTATAAAAGGGTGGAGAGTAAATTTCCAACATACTTTTGCGAAAGTGCTATGGCCAGTCATACTAGCGTCCATTTGCTGGTCGATATGGAAGTGCAGTAACATTATTATTTTTGAAGATGGCACAGCAGATTTTAAATCTGTCCTAGATCAAGTCAAGGTTCAAGCTTTCTTGTGAAGAAGATATACTGAAGAGCTCAAGGGTACATTTAGACTTTGTAATGGCTAATTGGGATAGTTTTTTCTGTAATTTAGTTTACTTTTTTCTCTTTGTTTGGGTTTTGGGGTTCCCCGAGTTTCTATATCTCTGCCGGGTTTGTAAGCAATTCAGTAAGCCTTTTCAATACCATTCTTATTTTTGCCGATAAAAAAAAAAAAAAAAAAAAAATTTAGTCTTGCAAAAAAAAAAAAAAAAAAATTAAGATACCAGTTTTATGACTATTCTAATGCTCATGAATAAAACTCGTTCTCCCATCCAAACAACCGCACAATTTTTCCCTCCGAGAGTGACAACCGGAGCGCTGTTGCGCCAACGTTTCCCCCCCAGTTACAGACATACCCAATTCTTCAGTGTGTCTAGAGTAAGGGACTCGAAAAGCCAAGAGTTCAATTCATTTCAGTCATATGCATGATTCAAATTTGAGATTTGATGCCAAAAGACATCCATATGTATTTTCTAACGATCACCCGTAACGGAAGGGAACAAGGAAACTAACAATCAAACAGAAAAAAGACAAAAGTACTTTGATGTGCAGTAACATATTATACAAAATTTCAAGGAAATGTGTAGTTCTTAAATTTAAAAGGATCTCACAATTAAAAGATAGGATAAGGGAAAAAACAGAACGACGTTACTAAAATAAATATACACAGGAGCAATAACAAAAATCTTCAAACTATCGTCCACAAGATCGACAAGTATGGAAAACTAGAACTAACTAAAGCCACAAGGCCCCTGCTTTCTTCAGTATGGGTATCAATCCACCTGAAATATGAGCACCCATGAGCTGCTCCAATCCCCCAAATAAATGTCCTCCTATATACACTGCTGGAAATTGATCACCCCTATTAATACTAGTATTTTCATCATCAGTGGAAAGTTGTCTCAATTCATGGATGAGAACAACTTCATCTTCTTCTCGATATACCTCATAAATAGCCGGATTAACACCGGAGGCTAGAAGCAAACGTTTCACCACATGAGACATACAACAACCACGTCTACCAAATATGATCACCGCGTTCTCCGTTACCATTCTCTTTACCATCGTCTTATTCATATTGCTATTAATATTTCTTTCTTTTGTTGCTTCTTCTAATGCTCTAGGATGATGGACAACCACGTCTGCTGGTCTTCCTAATCTCAAACCCTCGTTCATGGATGTCGAGCTATTTTCAGTTAACCATGACCTGTAAGGAAGTGCTTGTTGCATCTTGATGAATGTTGCTGATCAACCCCTTGCTACTCGGAATGAGATAAAGGTTTTTCACTGTGTTATTCGAAATGCTTGTGTTGGAGATAAGAGCAATGTAGTTATATTTATATATATATGCTCATTTAAGTGCAACTACCATGGTGGCATTGATAATTTAATAAACAAAGGTACGAATGTGAAAATGAAAGAAGAAATAATCGGGGATTAGGAAGGGAAACAGCTAGCCATCGTCAACGGCTGTTTACGTTTTTTCATGCGTCACGTTGGGTACTGATTACGTCCCATTTATGTCATCTTTTTTTTTTGTGCTCGGTCCATTTATGTCATCTTCTGTTACCGTTGCTGCACCAGCTGACCGTATTGAAATCTTACACCTTTCCTTCTTCCTTTATTGCGTCGTAATTAAATATTCTGCGGATAATGTTTTTCTCTTTTGGACGTTCTGGGATTGAGTTTCGTCTTGGAGTGAAAGTATGTGCGCTCTCCCTATGGTATGGGATACTGGACGTTTTATGATTCGTATGTTTCTTCTGGTTTAACTAGAATTCGTGTAAAACATAACAATCCTCCAAAAAAAAAGTCATCTTCAAAGTTCCAGAATCGTCCGTGGAGAACAATAAAATGGCAAAATGATAATGTTTTATTTATCAAATGGTATAATTTTCTAAAATAAAAATAACACAAATTATTATCTTATCATAAGATGTGTGTGTTTTGTTTGTTCTCTTCTTATGATTGTCTACAAAATGATGTAATTGACCACCATGATTTTATTTGATACCAAAGGATGATGTCGAAATGGATTTCCTTCCGATAAAACAATCGTTTGGTGAGGTCCATGACACGACACCATGACATATCTAGTATGATGTTTTTTTTTTTTTTTTTGATCGGTAGTATGATGTCATTTAAAACGATTAAAGATATAATTTCTCCTTAAGCAAACTTATCGTAAAACATATGGTGTAAATGTTGGCCAACAAAGAGATCATTGAACGGGTAAGATTGGTGGGTCGTTGAGAAAACGACGGAGTGCACGCCACATCAGTATCAAGCAAGATCTAGTTAGCCTATTTTCATCCAAAATAAGCACAAAAATGAAAAAAATAAAAATTCTTTTAGGCCACTGGCCAGAGACATTGATAATTAAAAAGGTCCATAATTTCGCAACGCAACAATTAAAATAAGGAAAAATTATATTTCTTTCTTTAGACAGCTGTTGATTTACACATAAATTATCCAAACAAAAAGACGTTTAACCTAATTAGACGGTCATGATCATTTGTTAAAGCAACAAGGTACTGATTGCGATGAGCTTGTCATTTTTTTCGGTAGCTAATGATGCTCGGATCTTGAGCTCATGAAGTCTAGCAGCTCGTACAGTTGATGCTCCAAGGCATAAAAACGCTTTCCCGCATGTTTTATGTATACATGTAGCATATACGCGCGGCGGCTATATGTTACAGTAATTTGGCATGTAAGCTTAGTTTTTAACTAATCTTCATCATCGATCCAAAAAGAAATAGCCAAGAGGAAGGGTCAGAGTCGCCACATACAAGCACACACCATACGTTACCTGTGAGTCTGTGACTGTGACCAATTGATTTATTATCATTCCGTGACAAAACTGTACTGTTTTTTTCTTTTTCTAAAGCAATTATATTGTTTGGTTGATGGCTATGGATAATCTCTCAATTACCAACCGAAGCGTCGCGTCAAATATGAATACAATATGACACAGAAGAAGGATTTGATCAAATCACAGTGTTGAAATGTTTTTATATGAACATGACATAAAAGAAGGATTAGATCAGATCATACTAGAAAAATTGTTGTTTTCAGGCCGGCTACGCGGACATACGTAGGTGTGTTCATTTCCGACTTTGACACTGACATTAGACGTACATAGTTATTGGTACATGAGAGTTGCAAATATGAACAAAAGTAATTACCTACATTGTTAATGGGATACCAATTTACTAGGAAAAGTATCAAAATTCATACTCCCTCCGTCCCACTATAAGATGACTTAGTCCCACTATAAGATGATTTAATTGAAGTTTGACAATTCTTTAAAGCGATGAATGAAATGAGTGTTTTTAAGATTTTTATAACTATACCCTTATGGATAATAATTTGTAAAATTTAAAAATCATTTATCTCTCAAACTATACCATAGATTTTCGTAAATTTTGTACCGTTGAAAATCATTTTAAAACACCTACGTAACGAGTATAAACATGAATATCAAATTATACATATTTCTTATGATACCGATAATCAATCAAAAGGGTAGTTTTAGAGATATCCCTTGATTAGTGAAATAGGTCAACTAATGATGGGACAAGATCTTGGACCAAGTAGGTCATCTAATGGTGGGACGGAGGAGTATAAACAAATTAGAAAAGTGTTTCTTCTTATATTTATTTTGGTACTCTTCATGAACCTATTAGTTTCTAATTACTCATTCCACGTTCTTCTCAACATCGCAAATTTGTCCTAAACAAACACCAGACTATGGAAACCCTTGTCAATGTGACAAGGGATCATGGCAAAATAACCCCATCAAATATTAGCTAACTAATGTAAAGTGAAACTTCTACTTGCAATAATAATGTAGAATTGAATCAAAAACACCATAAAATAGAATTACTAACCTTTCAATTTAAGCTTCTTCTACCCTTAGAATAAGGAAGAAACAAAAATCAAAGTTCTTCTCTATAACACTTACAACTTCTACCCAAAATTAATTGGAAGTTACAAGTTTATTGAGGCATCTCCTCACATCAACTCAACTCAAAGAGAAAGATTGAAGGAAAAGGAAAACTAGGGTTTTAACCAAGTCTCTCTTAAAACATAACATGAGGGGAGTAGAGCTAGGGTTTCAAAACATATAGTAAAGGTGAAGGATAAACAAGAAATAAAGCCAAATAAAGGGGGCAAAAGAGAGAAAGATGTTAGCAAGGGTATAAGTGGAATACTGGTACTAAAGACAAGTCAAGTGGTACTCGTGGATTGAACCCGTACACTACCATGAATGGTGAATATCGACTACTCTGTTCACCGCATGGTTGTAAGCAAATTCCGCCTTACATAAAACTTGGTCCCATGTTTTCAAATTCTCCTCAACCAAGCAATGGAGAAGATTACCTTAGCATTTGGCTTTTTTCAAATCCGGTACTAAAGACAAGTCAAGTGGTACTCGTGGATTGAACCCGTACACTACCATGAATGGTGAATATCGACTACTCCGGTTCACCGCATGGTTGTAAGCAAATTCCGCCTTACATAAAACTTGGTCCCATGTTTTCAAATTCTCCTCAACCAAGCAACGGAAAAGATTACCTAGGGAGCGATTTACCACTTCGGTTTGTCCATCCGTTTGAGGGTGATAAGCGGTGCTAAAACTTAAATTGGTCTTGACCAACTTCCATAAGGTACGCCAAAAGTGTCCCACAAAACGACTATCTCTATCCGAGACGATGGAAGAAGGAATACCATGTAAACTAAATCTCTTTAAAAAGAGTTGAGCTACCATGACCGCATCCGTTGTCTTTTTACAAGCAATGAAATGAGACATTTTGGAAAACGATCTACCACTACAAATATTGAATCCATACCTCTTTGAGTGCGCTGTAATCCCAAGATGAAATCCATGCTCAAATCTTCCCATGGACGAGAAGGAATAGGAAGTGGCATGTATAATCCCGCATTAGTGGCCGTTCCTTTAGATACTTGACATATATGACATCTCTTCACATATCGATGAATCTCTTTCCACCTTCCCTACCAAAAGTATGAGCTTGAAACCAAGTTCCAAGTACGAGTAGTCCCCATATGCCCCTCATCATGAAGCTCCTTAATAATTTTCAACCTTAAGCTTGATTCCTAATGCAAAGACAATTTTTACTAAAAAGGTACCCATCGAAAATAACATAATCACCATTACGTAGTAACCTTTCATCAACCATAAGAGGACCAAAATAAGTATCAACTTTTAAAATCTCTCGGATGTCATCGAATCCCAAAATACGAGCCCGCATTTGTGTAAGAAGAGAAGTACGTCCACTCAAGGCATCCGCTACCTTGTTTGGTACACCCGACTTGTGCTTGATGGAAAAAGTGAATTGTTGCAAATAAGAAGCCCATTTACCATGCCTAGTAGAAAGCTTGTCTTGAGAATTGATATGCTTCAATGCCATGTGGTCCGAAAATAAGATGAACTCCTTGTGAATAATATAGTGTCGCCAATGTTTGAGTGCTTGGACAATAGCATAAAACTCAACATCGTAAGTGCTATATGCAAGTCTTGCCCCATTTAACTTTTCACTATAAAATTCCACCGGTTTCCCTTCTTGACTAAGAACCGTCCCAATGCGTAGTTTAGAAGCATCACAATGAAGTTCAAATGGTTTATCAAAATTTGGTAATATTAAGATTGGAGAAGTACTTAACTTTATTTTCATCAATTCAAAGGCTTCGTCTGCTTCTTGAGTCCATGAATACTTTCCACCCTTCATGCATTCGGTTATTGGAGCCATGATTCCGCTAAAGTTTGCAATGAATCGACGATAAAAAGAAGCTAACCCATGAAAACTTCGAATATCAAACAAAGTTTTTGGCTTGGGCCAATTCCTTATGCATTCCACTTTATCTTCATCTACCGAAATCCCATTCTTACTAACCACATAACCAAAAAACAAAATTTTATCGGTCATGAATGCACACTTCTTCAAGGTAGCATAAAATTGTTGTGTCCGCAAAATCATGAGAACCTCACGGAGGTGACGTATATGAGATTCCATATTGGGACTATAAACAAGTATGTCATCAAAGTAAACAACCACACACTTCCCAATCAACGGTCAAGTGCTTGATTCATTACTCGCATAAATGTGCTCGGAGCATTTGAGAGCCCAAATGGCATAACCATCCATTCATACAAACCGTCTCTAGTCTTGAAAGCGGTCTTCCATTCATCTCCCACCTTGATACGAATTTGATAATATCCATTTTTAAAATCAAGTTTGCTAAAAACACATGCTCCACTTAATTGATCAAGTAAGTCATCCAAACGAGGAATTGGAAATCGGTACTTCAATGTGATTCTATTGATTTCCTACTATCCACACACATACGCCATGAACCATCTTTCTTTGGTACTAGTAAGGCCGGTACCGCACAAGGGCTAAGACTTGGTCTTATAAAACCTTTGGCTATAAGCTCTTCAACTTGGCGACGTAATTCTTCATGTTATTTGGGACTCATCCGGTAGTGGGCTTTGTTGGGAAGACTTGAACCGGGTAGTAGATCAATTTGGTGTTGCACATCTCTTAACGGTGGTAATGCATCCGGTAAGTCGGTAGGAAAAACATCTTGAAATTCTTCGATAATTGGCTTGACTAGCGGTGGCACGAAATCATATGATGGAGATTCTTTAACATGAAGTATATAGAAAACCTCCGAATCATCCAACTCTTCTATGAACTTGTGATAAGTAAGTTGATTTTTACCATCACCATTTTGTGGCTTAGGCATAAGCTCACGATTAGGTACAAGAATCAACTTCTTATTGCTCCACATGAACGAATAGTTGTTTGTTCTCCCATCATGATTCACAAACCGATCATATTGCCAAGGCCGCCCAAGAAGTAAATGACATGCATCCATCAAAACAACATCACACCAAACTTTGTCTACATATTTGTTACCAATAGAAAAATTAATGAGACAACGTTTAGTGACTTTTACCTCGCTTCCTTGGTTAAGCCATGATAAAGAATATGGAGAAGGGTGTTCTTTTGTCTCTAACTTCAACTTGCGAACCACTTCTTCGGAAAATATATTTTCACAACTCCCCGAATCAATCACAAGCTTGCAAACTTTCCCACCAATTGTGCAAGTGGTTTGAAAAATATTGTGGCGTAGCCATCGATCACCTTCGTCGAGTTTTGGAGTAAAATAGTTACGCAACACAACCAAACATGGTCCTTGGTCACCGGTGATAAACTCCTCTTCCACTTCTTCGTCGGGTTCTTTATCAAATATTGGTGGCTCCATAAGATCCAAATATGCATCACCTTGAACAAGTAAGTTCTTCCCCAAACGATCACTCTTCCTACAATCATATGCTTTATGTCCTTCGTCTCCACACTTGTTACATTTACCTTGAAAGACTTGTTGAGAAGTATTGGATTTTGATGGAACGTTAGTAGTTGGAGCTCGATGAGTTGGAATTGGACAAGTAGTATTTTTAACACCTCCTTGAGTGTGAGTACTCCAATTGGTATGTGAAACTCTCCTTGTGTATTGCTTCTCCAAAGATAATGCCCTTTGATATGCTTCCGACACCGAATAAATATCAAATAAGTTTAAAGTGTCTTGATATTGCATTCTCAAACCTCCTATATACCTTGCTACAAGTTGTTCTTCCGTTTCGTTAATATCGTTCCTTGCAACCAATTGATAGAACTCTTTGGTGTAGTCATTAATCGACTTAGACCCTTGCCTAAGATTTTGAAGTTGTTGATAAATAAGTCTTGTATAATTATGGGGTAGAAATGGAAGCCTCATATGTTTCTTAAGCTTCTCCCAAGTTTCAATTTTAGATTGACCTCTTCTCAACCTCATTTGTTTAAGTTGTTGCCACCAAGCGCAGGCTCTTCCTCGAAGTCTTGTTGCAACCAACCCAACTTTCTTATTTTCTATGCACTTCCTTGAAATCCAATATTTGTTCAACCGTTGCTAACCAATCAACGAATTCTTCCGGAGCTAAACCCCATGGAATTCCGGAATATCAACTTTGAGTCCACCTTCCCATCGGTTTGAAGTAGTAACATTGTGGTATCTCGGTCTTTCTTCAAACATTTGGCGTCTCCCTTGTTGATGAACATGACTATCAAAAGAAGTGGTCTCCTCATCCGTTACTTCTTCTTCATAATGATGATGCTGAGTTCTATATTGATCTTGATGGATATTTAAGTTACCAAATCTTAAAAAAAATTCTTCAAATTTTGTATCCATTATTTGTTGCATTTCATCAAACACTTCATGCTTAAAGACCTCTAATTCTTCTTTCATAGAAATTTCACCTTGATTAACTCTTTTCCTTGGAGCCATAATGAAATCACAAGGAGAATGAACCCAATTTGACAATAGCACATACAAAGATTCAAACCCCCAAGCTAATAATTAAAATCTTCTTCACAATTTCCCAAAAAAAAAAAAAAACCAAAGCTCTGATACCAACTAATGTAAAGTGAAACTTCTACTTGCAATAATAATGTAGAATTGAATCAAAAACACCATAAAATAGAATTACTAACCTTTCAATTTAAGCTTCTTCTACCATTAGAATAAGGAAGAAACAAAAATCAAAGTTCTTCTCTATAACACTTACAACTTCTACCCAAAATTAATTGGAAGTTACAAGTTTATTGAGGCATCTCCTCACATCAACTCAACTCAAAGAGAAAGATTGAAGGAAAAGGAAAACTAGGGTTTTAACCAAGTCTCTCTTAAAACATAACATGAGGGGAGTAGAGCTAGGGTTTCAAAACATATAGTAAAGGTGAAGGATAAACAAGAAATAAAGCCAAAGAAAGGGGGCAAAAGAGAGAAAGATATTAGCAAGGGTATAAGTGGAATACCACTATGCATCACTAACTGATAGCTCAACTAAGTTTAGTTTAGCAGAGAACCACGACCTAAACTAAATTGTGATGAGTTCCTCGACCTAGAAAGAGATAAAGAAGCCTATTGATTAGATACAGACATCTATGAGAATTAAAATAAGTGGCTTCCCTAAATCAAACTGTGTCTACCTTCTGTAAATCTTAATGACATTCCCTGTCGCCCCTTAACCTTGGTCAATATGTCAATAATACTTGTCCCTAAATTACAATTTTGTGATTTTTTGTTTTGTTTTGCCTAGTTAGATAATTTTTTCTCCTTTTGCTCCACATTACTCCAAAGTACGTATAAACTTTAAACAAATGTAAAACACAAAATTCACAAGAAAAATAACAAAGAAAGCATAACCAATTGATATTACGTAAGGTGTTTGGATACCAGTCAAATTCTCCCACACTTAGACTTTGCTAGTCCTCAAGCAAATACAATTGCACTTAGCATGTGCAACAAGCCTTTAAACCCATATGAGGCCCTAAAAGACGAGTTACAGTCTCATGAGGGTTACAAGAGATATGAACCACAAAACCTGCTACCCAACTCCTAAATACTTTAAAGTCGCAAGCATCCAAAGAGCTATGAGAACATATAAGTTCTGCACCCAATAGTAAGAAGTTAGAAGTACGAGAATTGTAAATATAAGTATGTTTAATCGATGAGAAAAAGGGTATAACGAGTGAAACCAATGTCATATGAAGGAACATATCGCAATCAATAAGAATTTTTCCTCGACTTCTGCCTCATTGGTTAGCCACTCAAAAATGATGGGAACGGTTCGATCATGTGTGCAGGATGGAATATAGATGAGAATACTTACACACGGAAAGGGAGACGATTATTTTTTAATTTTAAACGATCTCTAAGAAAATAAATCAATCATATGTGAGGGTGGGAATGCTCACTCACCTTCTCATCTGATCTACAAACAAATACTCTCCTTTACAACGTTAAATGCAAACATGTTCCTTTCGGCTTCAACTTTTGATAATGAAATTGCAAACCTTGTACTTCACATTGTCACTTTTTCACCTGGTTGGTGAAAACCAACTCTTTCACACCTTGTATTGTTCGATTAATTGTTGTCTCGAAACGTCTATATAGATTTCTTCATCTGTACAACCTAGATGTATGAATACGAAATAAACGAACACATAAATTAGAAACTCCATTAATTAATACTCGGTTATTTAATAGACTCTCTTAAATAATATTTTTAGGCGGTCCCGAGTCGGGACAATGTGTCAAATTAATAATTCGCTAAAATTATAATATAATATATTATAATTACTCGTATAAACCCCATGTGAAATATAAATTAATAATTCATTATATATTATATTCAATACGTTAATGATTTCTGAAGAATTTTTGAAAACTGACTCTATTCTCTTCTATATTTTTTTTGAAATCAATTTCATCTCCAATTTTTCTTATCAACGTAAGAACTTCTGGTGTTGTTTTTTCTTATAACTCAACAAGAAATTATTCGATATTGTGATTCCCGCTCTAATAACCTTGCCAAAGGGTCTCTATTGTATAACTGTCAATGCCTTCTTCCTCATCTTTATCGTATCCCGTAACGCTCTCAATTATTTCTTCATCACCAACAACCGGTAATCGCATTTTCTGGGAGATTGAAGGATGCTTTAAAAATTGAATATTTTATTTAAAAAATAATTACTTGATAATAAATTTATCTATAAGTTAATAAAGTATTAATTAATATTTTAAATTAATAATTATTAATTTAGTGGTTAATTAATAAATTTTGATGGTCCCAACAACATTAGTTTATAAAGTTTCTACTATATGATTATTTTTTTTAAGAACATGATTAAATATGATATGAAATAAGAAGGTCATAGGTAAGAGATGTTAGCACTTGGTTCTTCGCGACTTTGGTATTGTCTTGTAGCTAAACTTCACAAATCATTAATGTCTTCAACTTTCTTCAAAAAATTGATTCTCCACTTGTTGATGATGATGAGTTTTTATCGACAAATGCCTCAAGAGTAATGATGCCTACAATTCAGACTACAAGAATGAGGTTAATTCTCAATTTGATGTCAACCTCATGATTGACAAAATTTGGCACTCAAGAGATAAAACAATGCTAAAGGGGTGCGAGGTTGAGTGGCTCAAATTTCTACTCGGAGTTATTTTGGGGGGGAAATAATGTGTTGTTAAAGTAATTTTTAGGTTCGAGAAATCAAAATAGTACATGAAAAGCCTAAACTAAGAAATAGTCGTTCATGTGTTGCTTGAGTCACAAAGGTGCAGATAATGGGTTGATATTAGGGGAAGGAAGACGAAAGGTTGAGAAATCATTGTGTGATGAATTTTGCAGTGTGGAGTTATTGAACTACGACATAAAGGACTTATTAATTGAATTCTGATTATGATATGCGAGATCTCTTACCCTTTTGATAGATGAAGTCATATACATACATATTTAGTGAGCACACTGCACATTGATTCCTCATAAGTAGTGGAAGTTTCGCAAAAGTGGAGAAGTGATGGTCATGAAAGTTATGGTGAAGTCGTGTCTGTTATGTCAGGGAAGGTTGTATGACCACTGCTCGTTCATCTTCTCAACTTTTTTTAACCGTCTCACTACTTATTACCTTATCGTCATGGATGTGTTACCACATCGCACATTTCTTTAAACCGCCATACTAATACCCTAATGAGAATCCTCTCATGTGTCATATTTGATGCCTCATAGAAATAATGAAGTTATAGTTATTCTAGTTAGGAATAGATTGCATTGTCATGACTAGAGTGTTGAGCTCTCATGATGATACCATTTGAGCAAGCTGATACTCAATGATGAGATGAATGGCCAGTGATGGTGTCTCAAGTGACCTTAGCTAAGAGGCGATTCATGGCGTGGAGTAGATAACTCGGACTCGATATGTGCACATGAGCAGGACAGAGAACTTGGTATATTTCCAAGACCAGAAGTGCTAGTCAAGGCTAACATTGATGAGATGATCAGCACCGGCATTAGGCTAGCTCTTTGGTAATAATGGTGCTAGTATTAAATAAAGACCGAAGCTTAGGTAGTGTCAAGACCATTATGAATTTTGGTGTTGGGATTAACTCAACAATCATACCATGTTTTATTATCGCTAGCACTAGGTCATAGTTGGGATATTTCGAGCACTATAATATGTTTTGAGATAGTGTTGGCACTAGGCGTTAGAAATTTGGCATTAGGAATAGCCCAAAGGTCATACAAGCTTTGGAAATCTGAGTCGCGACTAGCCCAACACATATAAGTTTGCTTTCCAAATTAATAATTATTCCCACCACCATATTAGTATGGTTTGGCGATGGATATTGCCGGGCGCCATAGGTAGTACTTGATCGGGATTAACCCAACGTCGTGTTGAGGTATGTTTGGCAAACTTTGTGTCGTTCCTTGCTATGTACCATTCTGAGGATGAACGGGCATGCATTCATCTTTCTCTTTTAAGTGCTCAAACAACCATATGCTTGTTTTCGAACTATAGGGAACTCGTAGATATCCGCTAAGAATATCTATAAGTCACCAATAGATATGTAATCAAGAAATAAAGTTCAAGAAGTTTTATGTCGATACAGTGAATACATTAGCAAAATTATATTGTTCAAATAATAATTTGAGCTTTAATACGTATGTAAAACGAGTTCAAAGAATTCAGCAATGGAAGTTTTGTAACTTGAGACAAGTTCAGTATTGTTGCACACTAGTGAATGTTCATCTAGTAACATATTTATTCATGAATAGCCCAACAACTTATTCTGAGTTTACATCTGCATAATTCTGAAATTCTAGGAAGAATTGCAACAAATACCAGTAACTCTTCTAAAATTACAGTAATTATAGGGAATATTTTATAGAAGATCGCACCTTGAGTTGTACAATCACCAAATTATATACTCCTCCGTTTCAAAAAAAGCATCTGTTTGACTTTGTCAAAATATTAAAGAAACTGTAATGTTTTACTTAACCACCCTTAGTTTCTTGCCTATTATATTTTAATAAAAATGCTAATAATAAAAACTACCTAAAATTATAGGGATGAAAAGATTATATACTTATGGAGTATAAACTGTTTAAGGAATTTATTTTTTGGAGTCAAATGTATTTTCTTTTTAAAGGAATGAAGAATACATTTGTTTCCTTAATTAGATAAATTTCTTTAATGCTTTAAATTGGGTCCCATCGAAATTGAATTTATGAATATAAAATTTTAAGGGTATATTAGAGAGTTTATTGGGAAATATGACTATAAACAGAAACTGGACACAATTTTGACACTGACGAAAATGGAATACACACTACACCAAATTCTGGGATTAGAAACAGAACCAAGCTGTTACTAAAACGGGTTGTAACGGCCCTCGCCTGTTGCAAAAGTGGGTGTTACATTTTTTTTGTAACGGCTTTGTGGCCGTTACGAATTTTTTTTGTAACGGCTCTCGTAATGTGCTTGAGCCCGTTCTAATTTGCCACGTGGTAATGAAATTTCGGTGGTCATTACAATTTTTTCGCAACAGAGTCATTGTAAATGACTTAGAGCCGTTACTTAACTTTTTGTAACAAATAAAAATTACTCGCCGGTCAACCTTGACCTGGTCAAAATTTTGACCAAAGTCAAGGTTGACCTAACAGAAATTTTTCTGCCGGAAATACGAAATTCAATACATTCATGACCACATTCAACAACAAATTCTTCAATCTATGCAAAAGAACATTCATTCAATTCATAATCATATTCATTCAATTCATCTCCGGTTCATATAACAAAGAAACTGAACATATAACAAAGAAACTGAAATTTCTCTAAGTACCAAATTTCTCTAAGTACCAAATTTCTCAAAGAAACTTTCTAAAGGAATACATACAAATACAAACTTACTGCCTACAAAACTTGAATACATGGAACTTACAAAGCGTGAAGCTCCTTTGTTCTACATCATTCAAATAACAACAGCTAGTTCATTTTATCCTTTGCGGCTTGCTTTGTTGAAAGCTTGGGCATCGAAAAACTCATGTAGGCAATCCCGCAAAATACAACAGCAGGATTATTATGACAAGTCCTAAAGCAAGTCAAAGATAGACAATTGCAACACGGTATTCCCGGTGAAGTACTTACCCGTAATCTAGAATGTACACAAGTTGATGTGTAGGTACAAACCGCAATCCACTTCCCACCAAATAAGAATACCTCGCAAGTATAAACCGAGTGTCAAAGCCACAAATTTAAACTTAATAGTTTAATTGTAATAACCAAGTGAAGTACTTACCAGGGATTGATATTTCCTTGCAAAACTTATACTTATAACCTATATATGGAGCAGTTTGTGTTCACAAATCCGATGTTGAGATAGTGGTAAATACTCTTTTGCTTGTTTAATACAAGTAAAACTGTCTATGCCGCACGAAGGTGCCTAAATGTTAACACAATATCCACTATTATCATCAAAACGAATCATAACAATTACCTTCACTTCAGCATAAATCTTTATTTCCCATGCGTACAGTCTGCCCAAGGTGGACGAGTGACTTCCTGTGATCATTGAAAACTCTTCATTAAAGTTGCTCCCGCTCTCATAGCCATCATCTCTCGATGCTAAAGTGAGGCGATTTCTTGATGAAGACGATCGTGAAGATGGCGACCGGTACCATGTAATAGCCGTTGTCACTTTGTTTTGGAGGTTTCACAAAAGTTGGCAATGAGCAACAGGTTTAAAGAATAAAACATCTATGTGATGTCCGAAAAAAACTAAAGAAGTCTTAATCGATCTACATGAATAAGGAAATACCTTGAGAGGTAAGGTCCAGTCCCATGTGACAACAAGCTAGATGAAAATCCACAAGAAAACTAGATGCCCCAGATGTCCCTACGAATACAGAAACTCTACTAAGGATATGCATCACATAAACTCATATCGTAACACGCAGGATATACAATTCCAAGAAAAGAAAAATCCACCTTCGACATCAACCCCAACTATTATATATGGGCAACGACCATCATCTCAAGTAAGAAAATAAGAATAGTGACAGAAAATAATTCAAATGTAAACGGAACTTACTTCTTTGTATTACTTTTTAAAGCTAAAGGAAATGTGAAGCTCATTTATCATCCATCCACTTGAAAAGATACTAAACAAAAGTACTAAAACAACTAGTGCACAAACTCAAACGTATCTATCTTTAAGATGACACAGAACTTGACTTTCACTAATTATCCCTTGGCCATGTCATTTTACTATAATCTTAATAAGCCTAATTTAGTTATGGGATTTTACAGAAAATCAACATGCTACTAAAACCATTCATCCATTTCTAAATAAAGCAACGAAATTATGTCCATCCAAACAAGGATAAAATTAAGAGATGAAAATTAACTCCGACAAAGCCAAAGAAAATCCCAACATTTTCTACATACCGTATACCGATACGTAGTTGCATTGGTTACGTTTCTCATATATAGTCCAGTGCTTTCAAGGGTCGACTAAAAATGATTCAAGTGGAATTTTTGTCTGTGAGCACTTAAGAAGTCAAGAGCTAAAGAGAAATCCAAAGCTACCAAAACTCATTAAATTTCAAATCGAAAACTAATATACGACCAAGTGTTGAACCTAGCGATGTGAAATAATTGATGGTCGGTGTAGCCTACAAAGAGGACTCCTATGAAGGTTAAACTATTTAGCACTAGAATAAGCTAATGACTCAAAGATGCATAAATTGAAACACCAAATGTTTATGAATATGTAAACTAGCTAAAACAAACTCAAGATATACAGCAACTAAAAGGTGAGGGGAAAATGTAAAGTAACCGATAATTTATATATCTTTCCACAATAAATTGTAACCACTGCCTTGATTATACACATCCACTTTCACATGGTAAATAGTTACGGATACAGAAACAATGAAAATCATTCAGAGCTATACAAGTAGTCAGTGTAACGACATGACTGGTAGCGATTTCATTGAACACATGCAAGCAACTATACCAAATTGTGCTCAAAGAACACAAGAAGTAAATTAAAGATTAATGGTGGAAGAAACTCTTATGTTAAAACAGCAGAGAAAATATGCATTCCCTTTCATGAATCCAACACAACTGAATGCAATTCAATCCAATAATTTTAACACACTCTCATAAATTCAACATATCAAAATTCATAAAACATGCAAGGAATGGGATAAGAACCTCTAGCCATCTTCTTTTCTGTCGAGCATTTCACCGAACAGGTTGTGGGCACTTTGATGTTGGTGAAGAGATGATATTTTTGTGACATTTCTAGCCTCTACTGATATCTCTTCTTCCCTGTAGTCATCGCACAAGCAGAATACTGACGAGTTCCTGAAAAGAAAAGAGTATCAAAATTACAAAACTATGCAAATCAATAGACCAAGAAATTACAAACGAACAACTCAAACTACAACCATATTCACATTCTATGTACCTCTATGTCGCAGGAGCCTAACTCTAACTGAAGTCAACACTTCTTGCTTTGTTGGGAAACCTTGCTCGTCACACTCCTTCCTTACATACCCCAGAGCATCTCTACTGACCTCCTGGGAGATCCCTTTTTCATAGAACACACGCCTGTTGGTCGGTTGTCATTGCACCTATCACCTGTACACACGTACACAAACATTTACTGGCCTCAGTGTTGTTCTACAGACTCGTAACTAGTAATCATCAAACTATCTGGTAAGTCTTACACAACCAACTTAACAATTTAGAAAACCAATATAACAATCAAACTGGACATGCCTTTCGTGAAGGCTTCCATAAATTTAATAAACTAAGCCTAAGCATCGTCAAAACAAAAGGGACTCCCAAAATAAATACTCGTACACAAAAAAGGCCTGGAAAATCATTGACATGTTGAAGCAAGAACCAGTAGCTAGCAAGCCTCAATGAAAGGGCCATTCTATAAGCCGCCAAACATATAGTTTAAAAAACATTGCAAGACTTATAATGAAACATCATCTCAAAGTATGCAAGAAGATAAAGCTAGATAACAACATTAACAAAGTTAGAATTAAACCGCTCTGGAAAATCCAGAAAGGAAGAACTAGCAAGAGCATAAGCTACTTCCATATCCAAAATCACAAACATGAACCGAGATAAAACAACCATGATTTTTTACAAAGAGCAGAGCAAACAAAATAAGCAAGAGATTAAGGTTTATACCCAATACTACAAAATCTTTTTCTTGCTACTTTTTCTCCAATGGATTCTAATTAAGAGTGTAGACTGCAAACGACACTATCACAAGAGAAGTTGTTAGGACGACACCATCAGCACTAGCAGAAGCAATCCCAACCCCTGGTAGCTTCTCAGTCAACTTATCAACTTCATTCCCATCAATGCCCTAAATCACAAACCCTAAAATGCCCTAAATCAGAAACCCAATTCTCATAATCGATTGAACAAGAAACCCTAAATCGATTATCACTTTGAAACCCTAAAACAAAAACCTAAATCTAGCTGAAAATAATTCGAAATCAAAACAAAAATAGATACCTAAATTAAACAAAGTAGAATGTGCTTTCTCACGATTAGCGAAGACCGAAGACAGTTCTTCCAAGTTCGAACTCCGATGAACAAACTACAATCGAAAAATGACAGATCAAACCCTACAATCGATTGATGAAGCCCTAAAAATCCTATTATAGATGATGAAGAAGCTAAACCGAATCGAAATTGATTCATCAAACTCGATCCCGGTTCATAGGCTAAGAGGAAGAGAAGAGAGGATGAAAGCGAAACTCATCCTGGTTTCACTCGGCTAAGAGGAAGAGAGAAGCCGAGAGAGCGAAAGAGATGAAAATGAAAATTTCGATCTCGATTTCATTAGGATATACTGAGAAATCACGCATGTGAATCGCACACGCATGGGGAGGAAATATCCTCTAATGTTATTGATCTTGGGTGGAAACAAAACTAAGTAGCGTGTGAATGGCACACTCCACGTACTCGAGTGTTACGACCAAAGTGCGAAGCGTGTGGTCGGACGCCTATAAAAAAAATTCGTAACGGCTAAGGCTTGTTACGAATTTTTAATAAATTAGTAACGGCTTCTGCCTGTTACGAATTTTTTGTAACGGCCATTTGTAACGGAAAATTTGTAACGGCCCATAAGCCGTTACGAATTGTTGTTACGAATCCAGGAATTTGGTGTAGTGACAGGACAATATTTTTGAAACGGAGGGAGTACATAAATATTGAAAGTTCAACTGGGTGAAGCTCTAATATTGTATAGATGTATATATATTCAGAGAGGCTACAAGATCCGTACAAAGTACATAGTTATTAATAGAATCTGTATTCTCAATTCTCCTGAGGAATACAAAAAAAATACAGAATTCATGTTTTTGAACATGGCTAGAAATATATATATATATATACATTTATGTATTTGCTAATGGGCATATGGGATTTTACAAATTTTTCCTTTGTCAAAAATACACCATCAACAAGCGGGCATGACACACTATAAATTAATGGATGTTGAAGGTTCGACGTCTCACTTAAATAGGGTAGTCTCTGCTAATGATTGATAAACTCTCTAATACTTCATACTATTTGCACCAATTTCGCCACCAACATGGTTAATTTCATTGCAATTACTCTCTCAATTGGCTGAGTATATCGAATGAAATTTGCTAGCTATACCAAGTTCAGTTATTTGGTAAGAACTCTGTATGTAAACTTACCGAAAATATACCATGTGGCTCTAAAATCTCTAAAATTCAGAGGTTTATGCGAAAATTTACAAGGAATTCGGGTAAAAAGAATCTACTTATGAAAGTGAATACTAAATTTTTTTTATATGCAACCACTCCCCCCACTTAAACATTGTATTATCCTCAATATAAATTGATTCATTCAATGTAAAATCAAGGTGGGAAATTCCAATAATGATATGAAACAAGATAAATGAATAAAAATATTAAACCAATGAGTTGCCTCCAATACTTTAGCATGTGAACTCGAATAACCATCATATGGGTATCCACCGCTTCAAACATATTGAATCTGCAACGTCATCACAACTCCATGGTCAAGATGCCATTCTGACATCAATATTCGTTCCAGCAGTACTCATAAATGGTTTACCCAACAATGAAGGTATAGACGAGGATGAATTCTCATCACTCATGTTTAGAGCATAAAAATCAACTGAAAATATTAGCATGTTTACCTGCACCAAAACATCTTGAACAATCTCTTTTGGTTAAACATTAGATCTTTCAACAATTTGAATAACTTAATCGGTTTTCTTAAGAGGACCAAGATATAAAGCATCATAATTAAAGCATGTGTAATATTAATAGATGCTCCTAGATCTAACGTAGCTTTTGTAAACCTTTTTACCAATTATTCATGGAACAACGAAACTACTTTTTCAATTTAGGTGGGAGTTATTTTTCTTAAGAGATGTCGAAGCATTTCCCCCACACTCATCACTTCATTAGGTTAGCTTGTGCTTGTGCTTGTTAGTGCACAATTTCTTTAGAAACCTTGCACGACGAGGAACTTTTCTCATCTTAGCTTTATATAGACATTCCCATGAATCATGTTCTCGTGTTTGGGCGACATTTGGAGTTGTTATCCCACTGATACAAAATAACCCAATCTTTCCATTTCCCAACGAGTTTCAAATCCAAGTAAACCCTAAATTCGGATTCATCAATAAAGATACAACTACCATTGAATATCTTCTGGAGATTGTTGGTCATAACATTACAAATATAGATATGCTATGGTTAAGTTTGGATTCGGATTCCCCAACATATAGATAAAAGTTACAGTGTTCACATCTACTTTAAAAGTTCCAGGATACAACACCGGTCGGAACAAAACAAAAGAATCAAAAAGCATCGAGCCAGTTCCAGGTAATTAGAACTTTGTTTTTATTAAGATGTGTCCTAAGGCTAAGTCCTATGGGCTAGATTGGAGTTCTAGATTGGCCAAAAAGTGTTGCAAATCATGAAAAAAGTGTGGGAAAAAAGTTGACACTCAATCTGGCTACTTCTCTCTCCTAGCAGTTGCTCGCAATGCACAATCGGCGAGATTGAACGCCGAATGGAGCGAGCGCTCAAAAAGTGATGCAAACGCCGAACTGCTTCGGCGTTTAAGAATATTCCACAAAGATAACGCCGAATGGAGCTACTGATAATTGAGATAAAATGTTGTACAAATGAGTAACAAAGACAACCTGACAAAGCAGATGAAAAGACTTTCTAAATAAAAAAATCTCTGTTTTTTTGGATTAAACGTACAAGACAAAAAAAGGAAAATAAGGAGCATGTTCAAAGTGTACAGTGACAACTGACTAGCACTCTTCTTTCACACACTCTCTCGCTCTCTCTTAAATCTCTCATTTTTTATTTATTTTTTGAATTTCCATTCACCCATGTTGTATCAAAGAGGAGACAAAGTTTTTTGGACGCCGAATGGAACGGCGTTGGACGCCGATCGTTCGACCTTTCGCTGCTAGATTGGCCATCCCATAGGGGTTAGTAGGTTGTCCAAAATGACGTAAATAGCCCGTCTAAAGAAATTAGATATTCAAATTTACATGTGACTAAGCCTAAAAGTCAATTAATCCACAACATGTGCATAGCGGTCAGTGGTGATATAAGAAACATGGGAGGCGGGTCCAACCTAGTGCTTGAAAGATTTAACAAAAGGAAAAGAGATGAGACATGTATTGGGATGAGCATAAGTTTGTTAATATTTTGACAAAAATGGTTCTGGATAAGGCCGTGTCACTTTCCTTCCAAGTGGCAGAATGATCTCACTTCGCAAGATGGTCCAACAGGTTTCATCTTCATGAATATATCATTCTGGGCTAGCACCCAAAAATTGTAGGACTGACCAGAAAATTATCTTAACATATTAAAAATTCAGCTTAATCTGAAAATTAAGCATCACCTTAATAAAACAAACAAAAACTAGAATCTGACTGTTTCCAAGACCAATCACCAAAGTTTCCCTTTTTTTATACAATCCCCCCAAAGCCCTCCGTGAACGCATTTATTGTACCCTCAACTTCAGTCTTGGAAGAAAAAAAACACTTGAGAATACCCACACTAATAACGTTACCAACCTAAAGCATATTTCACTAGCAAAAGAAGAAGAGAAGCCAAGGGGTTTGAACAAAAGGTCTGTCTTTATCTCAAGTTTCTACTTACTAATTACTTCAATTTTCCTGGCTCCAGGGTCATTTCTTGAAGGTTCAACAACAGGTCAGAGGAGTTCAAGAAAACCTTGTTGTTGGAATTCGAGATTGTATGTGCAATTTCCCTTGCAGCTTCAATTCTCCTTAATGTGATGAAAGCTGGATTGTTTGCAATGGCATCCCCAATTAGCTGAGCACTCTTAGCCTCTCCTGAACACGGAAAACAATGTAAGACAATGATCACCCATAATGTGATGTAAGCAGTTAGAACTAAAGCGAAAAAAGACACCAGCGTATGGAAATCAGGAAGACCTATTTTCATGAGTGAGTTACAAACCTGAGCTCTGATAATAGCACTTCGTTTGTCCTGCTCTGCTTTCTCTACCACAAACTTGGCTCTCTCAGCTTCTTGAGCAGCAACCTGTTTAGCTTCAATTGCAGCTGTAAACTCCCTTCCGAAAGTTAGGGTTGTTATTGACACATCGTCCAATGCAAGGTTAAAGTTGGTAGCCCTCTCTGTCAGTACTTTCCGTATTTCCCTACTAACAGCCTACAAATAACAATAACATAATAGTAATGCATAAACTTCTCCCAGAATGTAGCTCATAATGTAAAACTAGTTGTTCTAAGCGTACTAGGTAAGCTTTAGTAGTATAGTGGTATTGATGTATGAAGCGACCCAGATGCATACCTCTCTCTGTGTGAGAAGCTGGCTGGCATTATATTGTGCGACCACAGCTTTCAGCGTTTCATGGATTATTGATGGCAGGACCCTCTCATTGTAGTTCTCCCCAAGAGTTCGGTATATTGTTGGTAACTGGTCTGCCACGGGTCGTGTCAAAACTCGAAGCCCAATCTTGACCTGTACAGTATGAATTCCATGGAAAATGGAATATCATATGTTTTTCTTAGTCAATATCTTGCTCAGAAATTAAGATGGGTTACAAATTATTATGAAACAGAAGAACCTATCTGGGATTGACATGATGTGCTTCTTCACTTGCAAGACCCTTTATTTCAAGGATGTACTTAGCTTTCTATCGGCTAACCGTGAAATTAGCAATTGGGGATTTTATTATTCAGCCAAAGAGGAACACGTACAAGATAATAGATGAGTTGACTACATCAATGAATAGCCTGAAGCAAGTCACTACAGAAAGTGTACCACTATCAATATACTTAATGGCACGATTAAATTTGCAATCCTTACTCTACAGGATATATTTGACAAATTCCACGAACCTACAGTTGCTTAAAGCATGCTGAAAAAGAGAAAAATAGTTTACAACATGCAGTAACACCTGCACATGATGCAACCGAAGAAAAGATGGCGAGTATGAAGTATCATAAAGATAATTACGCATGGTAGCACAAAACATACATCTCAAGCACCGCTATTAGCATAAGAAACAACAAATGTTGAGTTCAACAAACTTATTTATTTATTTTCAAATGCTGCAATTGAAAAAAGGATGACAGGTAAAACGAGAAAGAACTATAAACTGGACATAACATAAAGTTCAAATTTTGAGATCATAATTGACAAAAAACAAGTTACTTGAAACATTTAGCAAGTGTGCAATCTTTGATAGAAGCATCATCATTTCTCATGCATGGGAAAGGACTAGAAGACCTTACCATCTGAAGGTCACGGCTCCCGGAAGTACTTTCAACAAGATGAGGTCGTGCTCGGACATCATAAATGACAGGCCTCTCAAACCAGGACCATTAGATGTGTTCCTTCAGGATAAACCTGCACAGAACCACATCAGTGAACTAAAAACAAGCGAGAAAGAACAAACTCAACAAAAGAGAAGACCAACAATAAAGAAATTAACAAAACAGAAAATTCAGATATATGAAAGTTGCAAACTGATCAATACTACTTGACTTAAAACCAACAAGTAAGACTTTGAATGGTCCGTCATACCATATGGCAGTGAATACACCTAGTTAAGGAACATTTTGCTTTATCGAGATAAAATAGATCTTACAGATTTAAGCCCCTCCTGATACTGCCAAGATGGGAAATTAAACTTAAGGTGATGAAGGTCCATTTCTTAAAGGGACAATAAGAGCGTTATAGACTTCCTATGGACTGGTATTATGGCCGTTGAATATAGTAGTTCTATTTTGTCTAGTGTCATCTCTTTTTGTAATATTCCAGATGAACTCTCATTTTGCTATGTAAATAGGGTATGTAATAGGTTTTGCTGATAGACTAGCTACGTTTATTAGTAACACATCCATTCACAAAATCTATTCTGGAGCTATTGGATATAATCCACAATCGCTTTGGTTAGCCGGAATATGTAATAACTTTGATGTTACTCATGCCACATATATATATTAAATCTTCAGTCTTAAATATAAAGAAAAAGAAAGATTTAAGCCCCTAAAATGCCCCAAAACAACAATCTACACCAGATACGCAGACCTAAAACCTAATAATCCACAAAATGAAAAATGATTTCCCAAATTCCACCTAAAACCAAACAAGGTGTACAGTTAAGAAAACCCACAAACTAAAATGAAATTAACTAAAAAGATTCATAATACTAACCCTAGTTTTACTAATTTAACCTAAAATCTAGCAGACTGTAAACACAAATACGTCATACTAAAAAGATCAACTTCAGATGAGAGAGTGAGAGATAGATCACCTTATCTTTGACACCAGTGATACGATTGAAAACAATAGCTCGATGTCCTCCTTCAACATTGTAGAGACTGTTGAAAGCTGCGTATAAACCAAGACCACCGACTATTCCAACTTTGATCAAAGCAGAAGCAGCATTTACTCCTCCTGGGATCTTTGGAGGCTTAACATCTTTGAAATTCATTTTTCCTCTCTGACAAGTTTTTTTTTCTAGGGTTTTGGGGGTTTTCTTTTTCTTCACTTGTGATTTGTTCTTCTATTCTATATTCTCTTTTTATCCCTCTCTATTTTCTTTCTTGCCAAGCTTCAATTTTAGAATGAACTACTCTAGCCCCTTTCACTAAGCGAGCAACAAAGGCCTGGGCCCATCAGCGTATGCATTAGTTTTGGACGGTATTGTGTGGCTGCAAGCAGGACTGAGCAAAACTACCAAATCCGTGGATTTCATCCGATCCAATCCACAATTTGGCAGGTTGACATCCGATTTGCCTATTGTTGGACTGGTTGCGGATGGACTTCTCAAATCCGCTCTTTTAATGGGGTTTACACGGCACTTAAAATTTTATTGGAAATTTTCTCACTGCGCGAGTATTTTCCGACTATTTGTTACATCTTTTATCTTTTTCTTTATCTTTTCTTTTTTATGGAAGAAGCTAATACCTCAAGTTTTATTAATATGAAATGCTTATAATAACATTCAATTGCATGAATGAATATATTAAGATAGAAAGTACAATGTCTACGTAATCTGAAACTTAAAGAAACGAATAATGAAAATATTACTAAGTATCCAAAATTAATATCATTTTAATGATTTTTAACCATTTTATTTAACAAAGGTTCCAAACCATCGTAATTGATGTTCACCATAGAAGTTAGATGTCCCCATAAAAAATAAGTAATATGCGCAACTGCAATCGATTTCCAAATTTGTTGATGTTGTCCAATTATATGATCAATATGTTGTCCAAAGTAGGTCGTCCTTTTACTGTGTACAATAACAATTACTGTCTCAATAGGAGATAGAATAGAATAGACTTCTGAGTGATAGATGAGTTCAAGTCTCCACATACCCTTTGTTGATGAAGTTCCACAAGCTCCCCTTAGTATTTCTTCGTCTTCAATCGATAAACGTCGTGAAGTCTAAATCTCAACTACACATTTTATCCTAATCCGAGACATAGCTATAAGTAGACTAGAAATCAAGACTTATAGTTTTGATAACTAAACTTGACAAACAAGCTTGAGATAGCAACGCTTGCGAGTTCGACCGAGCAGTGCTCTAACAGTATCCTTGGTTTCTTTTGGATCCAGAAAGTTGAAAGCCAACAGACATGACTCATCTTGGGATCCAGTAGAACTATCGGACTCATAATCAGACATGTTTTTTGAGATGATCTTCTTCTTCCTTCCCGTACTGATTCCTTGACAATCCTTAACTCTTTGAGCTTCCTCCTTATTTACTTTTGTAATACTACGAGTTATTGGAGGCATGCTCAAGGATTTAAGTAAGAATTAATCAGGGTTTCTCAATGCAAGCAAGATAGGAGTTTTTCTTAAGAAGAAACAACTTTCAGACTGGAAATTACCCTAAGATTCCGATAAATATACAAAGAATATATTTTGTTTCCTTTGTCTGAAACTCTCAAGCTGGAAGATTTATTAAAATTCGAGAATTTCAAATAAATTCTAATTATGGAAGATCAGGATAAACATGAACAAAAATTATTTGAGACAAAATGGATTCGCAGTTATCCAAAAATTGTCACAAAAATTTTCTAATAGAAACACAAAATATGTGCTCTCATTTTATGTGCTTCCTCATCCCAAAAGTTATGAGCACACGCTTGGATGAGAATGCACGGACTCCATACAACTAAGTTTTATCGGAGTAAGCGTTATCTTGCTTAAAACGAGTATCAGAAACATAGTTCATGTTCCTCTTTGGAGGTTTCTGCCCAAAATATTTTCTCCCAAAAAGGTGATATTTCCTTGTGATATAGGTTTGATCATAAGGAGAACTCCGGATGATGTGAGAATTTTCGAGAGATAAATAAATCTCTCTTAATTCGTTAATGAGGTTTTCATAAGTTTTTCTCATTTTAAGGATTTCCTTATTATGCACATCAGCTTGATCATTAGAAACAACAATTGGAAATTTTCCCTGATTGTTTCTCTTGGCAGAAATTATTTCCTTCCATAATTTCTTCTGGAAATTTTCAGTAGATAAACTACCTTCATGTAAACAGAGACTGTTCCGACATGAGTGAGGTGGAACCTTTTTCCAGAAGTGATCATTAACTCTTTCATCTGATTTTTTTGAGTTGATTTTATCGGGTTGGGGTATATTATGTCTTTCTACTGAGGAATGATCTTTTAGTTTTTTAAGACAAGATACTTCTTTTAATACTTTTACAAGAGTATTTTGAAGAAGTATAAGTTTCCTTTCAAGTGACTGAAAGTTGTATTCCTTAAGATCTTTCTCATGGAACCGGTTCAAAGTTTCCTTTAAACAAGATTTCGTTTGATCATCAGTAGTTGTATAAGATGATGGTCTTTCATTCTCTTCTGACTTGATGTGGTAATATAAACTACCATCATTATGTTTTGTTTCAGATGTGATCAAACAAGTCTTGTTATCACAATCAGTAAAAGTCGAGCAAGAACTTTTAGTTTCTTCGTCAGAAGAAATCACAACAGAATCATTTGTCAGGGTCTTCGAATGAATCTCCTGCTTTTGAGTAATTTTATCAAGAGCTTCAACTTTGACAGAAAGATCCATATTCTCTTTTCCTAGAATATTTAGTTGAATGTATTTTTCTTTGATCTATTGCTTAAGAAGATTAGATTATGTCTTTAATAATCATTAGTACAAAACAAAGCTAGGCTAAGTTTGCCTGTGTTAGTGGTGGTCAAGATTTGTCCAAACAAAGATAAATCAAGGGTTGTGGTTCTCCTGACCACCCCCTACAACTCGCACGCGTGGCATTAATTCCAATATTATGAATGAAAAATGAATACTCAAGTCAAGATATGGATTTTCAAAAATTATAACGGGAGGTTCGAACTCATGACCTATTGTGTCATAAGAGTGGCCTTTAACCAGTGTTGCACCTTGGTTGGAATTAATAGAAAAGATAAATCAACGGTGGTGGTTTGTTCAACTTAAATATCATAATTGCTTTATTAATTAGTGTTTCACTAATTGCACATAATAAATAATATATTCATTATAAAGTGTTTTATTAATTAGTGTTTCACTAATTGCTCATAATAAATGACTAATCATTTTTAATTATAAATGTTTTCTTAATTAATTATATTATTTTTTTCTATTAATAAGTAATTTTGATAAATAATATCAATAGACATTTTTGGCGACAATGAGTAGTAGAAGAGGTGGAGGCCGAAAGATTAGTGGTGGTTAAGGGCGGCGCCAAGCACAATTATATTTATTTTTGTTTTTTTATCATAAAATGGGATACAAAGTCCATTTTTCACATGTATCCAACTTGCCAAGAGTTTTTTCTCCCTCTTTCCTCAAAATCCTGGCTCCGCCCCTGGTTTGTGGTGGAAGAAGTAGTGACGGTGAGTGCTGGTGAGTAGTGATGGACAATATTAATTTTATGTTGTCGTTACAACATCGATAACATCGTAGTGTGGAAGATGTGGTTGGTGGTTTTAACACCGAGAATGTACCATATATTTCAGGGATGATATTATACAAGATAATATTTTCATGATCGTAGTTGGATCACCTATATGGTACCCCTGTTATCTTTGGTACTATATCGTATAAATCATGATTTTTAATGTTAAAATAAAATTGATTGCAATACAAAAAATAATATATACACGGAAAAAAAAATAATGAAACTAATCAACTGACGACATTTTGTTCAATCTAAACCTCATACATGGCATTTGTGATTGAAAATTAGAATTACGTCCAACAACCTACATGGGGTGGGCGGCAGTAGTGGAGTCAAAAATTGACATTGAGGAGGTCTACTTAAAAAAAAAAAAAAATGTAAACTTTGGTGGACTAAACCATAAATATATATGGAAAAAGTACTATTTATAAAATAAACTAAAAAATTTATGTAGTTATTAAAAATTTAAGGGGTTAGAGCTAGGTTAGTCAACCCTTGGCTCTGCCACTAGGTGGTGGTGGATAAAAAATGGATTCATATGGTTTTATGGTGGTGGAGGGTATTGGTGAACAAAAACATATTATGCTAATTTTGTAACGCCATGAAATATGTGACGTTAAATATTATAAAGTATAAAACGTGGTTGATCATTCTAATGTTAAAATAAACTCGATAAAACACATGTCCATTTTAAGAAATTGGTGCAATCAATTGCCATGTTATGTAATAACTAAACAAACGACACGAATAAAGATTAGAACATATGAAATTATTTATTATCGTTTTGTCTATGTAAAGAGTGGTCAGGATTTGTCCTTGGCAAAGATAAATTTATCGCTGGGGTTTGTTTAACTTAACCATTTTTAAATATTTTAGTAATTAGTGTCTCATTGATTGTTCATAATGATTAATTAAATTTCTATTATAAATGTCCCTTTAATAATCTAACATAAATACATAATTTTATTAATAAATAATTGTACTAAAAGCTATATTAATTCTAATGGTGGTAGTGGAAGTAGGTTTAGTATAAACGGTGGCGGGTGTTTGTGAATGGTGAAGGCGGTAACATTACTATTGGTGGATGGTTTTTATGGTGGTGGGTGTTGGTAATAGTGAGTTTTATTGACCGAGTAAAAAAAGATCTTCACAAAACATGCAACATTGTATTGTGAAAGATGTAATTGGTTGTTTTTAGCACCATTGATAAGGACAAAAATCAAATATTTCGAGTATGATACTGGAACGTATAAGACAATATGATAATGACTGTTGGATAACCGAAACGATATCCGTAATATATAAAGGCAGTTGGTGTACCCGCATAAGAGATCATTATCGCTCTCTCAAGTACTATTACATTTTTTTTTCCTGAAAGACCATCAATGTCGAGTTGTTTCGGGACAACTACCTACAAAGATAACAACTTTCACTCAATTCCCGATATAAAACATTATTGACCGGGAAAATGTGTTTGCATTCTAAAATATTTGTTTGAAAATTATGTTTGTTCATTAAAATCATCATAAAAACTCTAAATCATAAATCTAAATTTCGCCTCCGATGTTTATAGAATATTTTTGATATTTTACATTCTCAAATCATGCGACCTCTTGATTACAAATCAACAATATCAAATTACGGATCAATATGTATAGGTTTCATTCACTGGGTTAGAAGGTAGAGTAGATACAGATGGGTATATCACACAAAGCAGAACATGACTGAGAATACTTCAATAATTTGGTCAATAAATAAGGTCAAAATTTTAAGATTAACTTTCTATAGGACTAATTAGATCGGCTTCGATAGGAGCCGACTAAAATATGGATTAATAATAATTTCCACGTAAGACAATTAGCCTAAATAAAGAGCGGTCAGGATTTGTCTAGATAAAGAGCGGTCAGGATTTGTCTAGGAAGAACATAAATAAATGGTTATGATTTGTTCAATCCAATATTAATATTATTAGTATCCTATTAAATTTTACTAATAAATATTCTATTGATAAGTATTCCAAAATAAATGTTTCATTAATTAATCTAATAGATATAATTCCATTAATAAATAATAAATTATTTGATATTAAGTATTAACTATATAAGTAGACTTTAATGGTGGTTGTGATGGTTGGAGAAGGTGGTGGAGGCGGTCGCGATAATAATGATGGGTTTTGGTGACCGGTGGAGGGGTGGCATTAATGGTGGTGGTGGATGAAGTAGTAGTGGTAGCGGGGCAAAAAAATGTATCCTAAGGTAGATAAATTATGTAGTTACTTTTAATCAGTTTTTTTTCTTCTTTTTTTAATTACTTTTTAGTTTATGATTAATCAATGGTTGTGATTTGCATATCAAATACAAGGCTACACATGCAAATTAATTGTATTTTCATTTATTTTCCCTTTTTTCCGTCTCCTAGACTCCATATGATTATGCTTGAGAAACGGTTCATGGGAATAGGTAAACAAAGAAGATGAAGAGACAAGAAACGAAGTGGACGAAAATTACATATTATTCAAATTTAGGAAAATGAATTATAAACCAAACTTATGTAAATTTGGGACGTTTGATATCACCAAAGAGAAAAAAGTAAACCATACAGCTGACAGTTTTTGTAAGATTAATCTGATTGATTTTGAAGTAATCTTGGATGCTTTTAGTTTTGTTACAAATTTGATAAATCGATTTGGATGATTTTTATTTTATTTTATTTTGAGGTCGGGATACTACTTAGTTTTTTGAAGTCATGTTTTACTGTACATGGGATTCGCTTCAATAATTAGCAATGTTTGTCCTCGTGAATTGTATGCCTACCAGATATAATCTATCATACGAAAACATATGATAAATAAAAATATATTTGCCAACCATAATGTTAGCACAAATACATCAGACCAATTTTCGGCAAACAACTGTAATATATAATAACTGAGGGATACATTTAAACACATATCATTTCCCGTGCCGTTTCGGAGAAGATAAATTTATGGTCATAATTTGTTTAAATTAAACATTATAAGTGTTTTATTAATTAGTATCCTTATAATAAATAAATGATTTATTAATTTTTCATCATAATTGTCCCTTTAATTAATCTCTTAATACATATTTACATCGACAAATAGTTTTAAAAAAATTAGTTTAATAGATACTAAGGGTGGTAGTGGAAAAGTAGTGGGCGGTGGAAGCGATGTCAGGCGTTAGTAAGTGTGGAGGCGGTTATGTTGGTGTTAGTGGAAGAAATACTGGTGGTAAATGGTTTTAGTGGTGGGGGTGTTAATTTTTATTTTTATTTTGAAGAAAAAATAAATAAATTTCGGAGATGATACAAAATCATATGAGACCAAATGATTATGATCATTGGATGAAATGGTATCCCCATTATCTTTAGTAACCTATCGTATGAATCATGGTTTTTAGAATTAAAATAAAATTAGTTGCGAGACAAAAAAGAATATAACAAAAGAAATATAGTTATATAAATTAATTGACGACCTAAGTTTGTTCAATACAAACTTTATATGTGACGGTTGTGGTTAAAAATTAGAAGTACGCCCAAAAACTACGAGGGATGTGGTGGTTTTGTGGTGCTGGCAGGTTTGTGATTAGGAATAAACTATGTTAATTATGTGCCGCTACAAAATGGGTAACAATATAAAGTAAAAGATGTGGTTGATTGTCTTAATGGTAAAATAAACTCGGTTAAATACATGACAATAAAAAAAAACATTGGGATGTCACAGTATATAATAACTACTAAA
Organism: Papaver armeniacum; assembly: GCA_023531295.1. Classification (NCBI taxonomy): domain Eukaryota; kingdom Viridiplantae; phylum Streptophyta; class Magnoliopsida; order Ranunculales; family Papaveraceae; genus Papaver; species Papaver armeniacum. Next base: position 300,003 of record JAJJWW010001238.1, on the reverse strand, counting down.
GATGTAATCTTTATTATCAAGATTTCTCCTTTCAATACATATATCTATGGTTATATTTAGATTCCCAAAGCAAAGGCGCAAGTTTGTCTTGGCTTTACAATGACGATGAAAATAATAAAACGCTCCCTCTCAGTTTCTCCAAACAAAATCGAAACCTTCTAAAAAAAAAAAAATCGAACAGTTATATGGTGCACCATCAACATCACACATGCTTCAAAAAAAAAACCATCAACATCACTGTAAATTTTATCTGCGCTTAAAGTTATTTGACCAATGTTGGGGTATTTGTTTAATCTAAAGGCCGATTAAACCCATTGTACGTTATACAAACTGAAGGCCCGCGCCAGAAGTTTGTGTCGGCTTATACCCTGAAACTAATGATTTTTCTTCAAAATTTTAGTTGAATTTATATCGACACAGACATCAATATGACTATGTTCTTTATTGTTCCAAAATATTTGAGTAACATTAGATGTGAGAACGCCACTCATGCACTACTTAGCATAGTGGAGGAAGAAGCTTGCACATGTTGTGAATTACGTTTATAAGTTTATTTTTTCAGCTCGCACATGTATATCTCAACCTTCCATTTCTCACATTTGCATAAAAAGAATAGTTTAATAGGGAAAATATTATGGATCTTTGCTTCACTTTGTAAAGTCTTAGTTATCAGTAATTTTGGAACTCAATATGTATTCATAAATGTGATGGAGTTGGGTTGTCAGTTTTTGTATATTTACTGTTAGATGAAATATTATTTTTGAAATTTAAAATTAGTCTCGGATAAAATAGCAGATACGGACAATATCTATTTATTAATATTTTTAATTTTCATGTTGGGACAACATTATTACTCTGGCCAAATTCTAAATTGAAATAACATGCTTAAGTAAAACAAAAAGGTCGTGTAACTCATCATTTTTCTCATCCAAAACTTATTTCAAAATCAAAATTATTATCCGCGGAAAAATAAAACAAACCTAATGTAAACAATGTCGAATTAGTGACAAAAGCATCCCGTGCCATCACGGAACGGGTTAATCCCTAGTAACATTATAATAGACAGAGATTTGATAGGCTTTAGGAGTTTTACCAACTCTTTGTCAGCATCTTCTTTTACATCGGAGATAGACTCAGATGCACTCATGATTTCCTTAACTCCTAGATCATGAGTTAATGATGTCGTGACATCTTCAACTTTTGAGTATTCGCAATCTTGCATAACGTTAACAGAATCCAACATTAAATTCAAATCTTATAGGTTGGATCGCACCAAACATAGATTATTAGATCTTTTCGTGTTTTCCTGTTCTGATACCAATTGAAAACACGAGGGTACCCAAATACACCATAATATTTTATTTATCAACCTATAACTCTGGCAACTTGATATAATAGTTAAGGTCCGAAACCAATTTACCATAGGATCAATATCAAGTGATTAGGAATTAACGTACAAGTGCAATTTACTTTCATTATAATAAAACAATTATAATGCGAAAAAGTAAAGTGAATGGCACAACAAGATTTGTTAACGAGGAAATTGCAAATGTGGAAAAATTCCGGGACCTTGTCCAGTTTTATTTACTCTCATAATTAAGCCGCTATACAAAATCTAATACCAACTTCATATAGTTGAGACAAAGCAGACTACCCATAGCTACTTAGTTTCGTCAGTATCCCCGCGCCTTTGACTTCTAGAGTCAGGCACGTGAATCGCATGTTCTTTGGATCGTATTCCAAACAACAAAGGAAGAATATGTTTGGTAACCACTCTAATCAATCCTGCTAGAAGATATTAATGAGTTGTTAACAAAGGCTCTTCTGTTTAATCTAATAAACTCATTTGTCTGATTAGATCAATATATCCAATGACTACTGAAATAATCAAGTTTACTCAATCAATATAGATCTCAAAGAGAAACTATAGATAGTTGTCGATCTCTGATAGGTGTAGAATACACCGTATTTACTATATAGAGTTTATGCTTTCTTTGCTATTTTTCGTGTGAATTATGTATCTTATGTTTGCTTTCGAGTTATCAGGTGCAATGGAGTCGCACGGAGGAAAAGAAGAAGAAATTGTCCAAATTGGGCCAAAGGGCGAAATTGTCATCTCACAAAGAGCTATATGTGGAGCAAAATGAAAGCGACAAGGGAGCGGAAGAGAATTAGGTCGGTTACACTCGAACCGACAGTGCCAAAGTAATGGTGGTGGCCCGTATCGGTTCTTGGGGTGTCTTAAATCATCATGGATAACCCCTTAACCACTTTGCACAGGTGGCTATATCCACCTCATTCCTACACGACCTAGAAATCTGAGAAGAGAAGTTTCTCAATCACCGTTTTTCACTGAAATGAATGAGAGGAAGTGGCCATTGCTGCTGTTGGTTCGATTCATCGAAGAGGAGGATGAGAGAAATCGGTAAAGAGAGGTAATGGTTTGATGTTTTTGAAATTGATGCAAATGAGTGAATTGGGAAGGAAGATGGTGGTCTCATCAAAATCGGTGAGGAGATGATGAAATTCAAAGAATCAATGATTGAGCTGCCATTGAAGGAGACCAGATCGAGTGACGACTATGGCAATGAAGATGAGAAGATGAAATCGGTATGGGTTTCTTTGTGGTTGTGCTCGGGATTGATTGGGAAATGAGATCCGATCTAGGTCTCAATTGAAGTTGTGGGTTGTTGGGATTGAATCTTGACCTACAAATACGCCCATCACGTATTGTGTGAAGATGGGTTACACTTGACTTGAGTGTTGATTGCCACATGAAAGAATTAGGGTTTGAATTCAAAAGGGGTGAGCAAGAAATGGCGTAAGGCTCTCAAGGTCGGAGTTGTTGGCATCGGTGTGGAATGGCTCGGATGCTTGAGCCGCAAAGATGATGGAATGACCCTCATGGTCGGGAATAAAGTGACCAATTGAAAGATGTGTGGGTCAGTCTTTGATTGGGTGTTAAGATGGAGATTGAGTTGCCAAGGCTCAATTGTTTGAAGTGCAGTGGTGTTAGCATGGGAGGTGCAATGGCATTGTAGAGCATGAATAGGCGGAGAGTGGGTGCTCGGGTTGCTATGTCGTGGCAAGTCAAGTGGTGTCCGGCTCGAGTAAATAGAGATTTGGGTTTAACTTGGTTTATCTTTAGTCCTGTTATGAATCAAGGGTAAGTTTGAGCTCATGGAGTGAAGCTCGTGTTGATTGAATTCAATTGACTGGAGTTGTGTTGTGCGGGTAGTATATGTGCTGATTGAATGAAAATGGAGAATGATATGAATATAAATGGGCACACCGAGGTCATTATAATTGCAATCCATGGGTTGAATCTTAGACTCCTAATTAAAGAAATGCAACAAAGTATGGGCATTATTGGTGGTCTGTTCTTTGGTTATTTGAACCGAGATGGTATTTAGGTTGTTGCTATCAAGTCTGGGTCATGTTGCGGGTATGCTCTGCTCACAAATGAAAGCTGGTCCGCAATCAGTGAGTTGGAGAGCCGAGAAGGGGCCGCTTGGCCCAGCTTAATTGGCTTGAGTTTAAGTAACATTGAAAAGCGATCAGTGCTAAAAATTGGATTGACAAGGTTGCAGCGGTGTGGTAAGTGTTGCTGAGTTGAATTGCGGGATATGGAGCCATGGCATGGAAAGAGTGGGTCTGTGGTTGAGTGACTTGGACCGAGTTTCGAGGAAGGGTGTGTCCATGACTTGGTCTCAGAAGAAATTGAAGCACCGTGGAGCCGTGCAAGTGGCTCTGTTGGTGGTGATGATGTTGGCCTGTGAAAGGGAGCTGAAACATGGGGCTGGTTCTGGTAATGAAATCGAATGGAATTATTAATGGCAGAGTTAGTGGTACTCAGGTTAGGCAAGGAGATGCAGCTGAGTAGCAGGTATGAATGGCTCAGGTGATGTTTGTGTTAAAGGATCTGTGCAAGTTGGTTGTGAGCATTGAGCCAAGGAGTTGTAGAGCAGGAATTATGTGGAAGTTGCGGGCGGACAACAGTGGTGGTTACGAGTGCTTGTTGATGTTGCTAAGCCGCGGCAGAATGGATTACTGGTGACAAGAACGAGTCGGCAGGGAAGTGTTGGTTGCCAAGGAGGGGATGGAGGTGATAGCTACTGTATAGGCTGTGATTGTATGGCATTGAGCTGCGGTGCATAAATGGAAGTGCGACCATCTTGGGCTGAAGAAGCCTTGATGCACAATGATCATGCATCACGAGTCGTATTGCAACCACCACCGATATGACCCGACTTTTTCGACCTTGCCTGAATTGTGTTGATCCGACTCGACTCAACATTGACCTGGTTGACCCGATCCAACCCGGTTTGACCCGGCCGACTTGACCCGTTGACCTGGTGACCGGGCGGACTTTGCCGGTCACCGGAGCCGATTTCCGGCGACTTTCCGGTCGATTTCCGGCCACAATACCCGTGATTCCTATGACCGATTTTGGGGTGTATTTTCTACACGGGTTTCTCATCCTTGTGGGCTTGGTGGACTCTCACCTAATGGACTTTGAAGACTAAACCTAATTTTGGAAGGAGAGAAAGACTATAAAAGGGAGGTTTTCTACAACACATCATATCTTTACTTGGAATTCTTTTGGAGAGCCACTTTTTTTTACACTTCTAGGGTTTGGTTTTGTTCTTCTTCTTCCTTGTTTATTATTGAATATTGATGATGATGAACTCCATAGCTATGAGTAGCTAAACATCTTATTGGTTATGGGATAAAAGTTGATTTCTCAACATGCTTTTGATTCAATGAATTAGTTTTGTCTCAGTATTTATTGTTTGTGATTCACAATTTATAGTGTTATAAGATTTGAAAACTTGTTAGGTTGAGTCCTAATCAATCCGATTTGTGTTCATCTCTAGAGCTATATTAGGGTTTTCAATACGAAAAAGTTGTTTATCCCTGATTCTAAGTAGCATAATTGTGGTTAGTGCTTGTAGTGATACATCCTATTAGTCACAAGTGAATCATAACTTTTGTTAAAACGTCTAGTGCTTTTACACATTCGTTTGCATTGATGAGTCTTATTCCATAAAACTTAATGCTCTTAGGAGTTAAACTTAATTGTGCTTTTACACTTTAGGTTGCTTTCGACGAAGAATTCACATATGCATCTTTTAATGTGGTTGTGATGAAAACAGGGGAATTAACGGGTTATACTTGCGATCAAGATATCCTAGGACTTTTAATAAATACGAGATTAAAATACCAATTCTAATCATTGATGAAAATACATGTTTGTGAATGATACTATCCCTTGACCAATATCCTCTCCTTATTGATTTCTCAAACTATTTACTTTGCTTTCAACTATTTTTAGTTCTTAAACAACAAACATACCTTGGGTTACTTTAGAAACTGAAATTTACATAACAACAAACGCCTCTCTGTGGATACGAACTCTTCCTTACCTTGTGCTTCATTTAAATTTAGTGCGTAAGAAAGTGAAATTAATTTTGACGGATTGACACACGGTCAAATTTTGGCGCCGCTGCCGGGGAGGCATACGGCTTGTTATTAAGTTTTTAGTTTCTTTTTACAATTTCTGCTTTTATCTTTGCTTTTCGTTTCTTGTCTTGTTTCTCACTTGTTTGCGAGAATTGTTTGCAGTGCATAATCTCTCGGCTACTAAGGATTGGAATTATCCAAGGTGCGGGATAGCTACTAGACGCTGCACAATACTCCAACCAAGTAAAGGCACAACGGACGAGCACGAGGAGGAAGTAGGAGAAGAGATTTTCCGACAACGAAAGAAGAAGAAATGGGTGATGCAAATCGTTCACTCAAGGACTTAGCCTCTCATAGGCTTGATACACAACAGGGGTGTATTCAAACGAACTCTACTTTTGAGATAAAGCCGGGTTGCTTAGAGAATTACCTAAATTCCATGGCATGGTGAATGAAGATCCTAACAAACATCTTTTGGACTTCCACACCATTGTCACGGCTATGCTTCCAAAGAAATGTTGAGGCGGATGGTGCAATGTTGAAGGTTTTCCGTTTCTCTTTAATGGATAGTGCTAAGGATTGGTTGTACTATTTACCTCCCTAAGTGTCACAACATGGAATGGGTTGAAGAAACTCTTTTTGGAGAGATATTTTCCGCATCCAAGGCTACTCAAATTCGCAAAGAAATTTGTGGGATGAAGCAAAACGTGGGAGAATCCTTATATGAATGTTGGGAACGGTACAAGAGATTGGTTGCAAGCTGCCCTCACCACCAATTTAGTGACGCTATGATCATCCAATACTTCTATGAAGGACTCCAATCAAGTGATAGGAATCTTATTGACGCCATGGGTGGTGGTGCACTAGTTAGCAAGACGGTGGCACAAGCTAGGGAGTTGATTGAAAACATGGCAGCGAACTCACAACAATTCTTAAGTCGTGGTTCGGATGTGATTCTTAGAAGGGTGAATGAAGTGAGCGAGGTGGAGGAACTTCGTCAACAAATGGGTAACATGAACGCAATGCTTCAACAAGTTGCAGCCGCGGTTGTACCAACTTCTTCTCAAACCTATGAAGACGAGCAAGCTAATGCGATCTTTCCGAATCAACCAAGACGGTATGATCCCTACTCCAACACTTATAATCCGGGATGGAGAGATCACCCCAATTTTAGCTATGCCAACAAACAAGGAGCGGTTCAACAACCTACTTTCAACCGTCCTAGTGGATTTCAACCACAACAACAACAATTTCAAAGAACCTCAAGCACAACAATCACAAAATCAAGGTGCTGATATTGATGCAAAGCTTCAAATTTTTATGCAAGGTATTTCTACCATGTTCAAAGAGAGTCAACAAGAGACTAAGAGTGCTATTAAGGAGTTGCAAACACAAATGGGCTCCATGGCGGTTGATATCAACAATTTGAAGGCACAAAATAGTGGGAGACTTCCTTCTCAACCTATTAACCCAAAAGAGGGTGTCAATGCCATTACGTTGAGAAGCGGTACACAACTTGTGCAACCCGAAGTTGCTGATTCGGGCAAGGTGGAGACACCAAAGGAACCAGTTTTGGAGGAGAAAGTCGAGGATTCTCCCCAAACTTCTGAGGTACCTATTTCTAACTCTAAAACTCCGGTTTCTACTTATGTTCCTCCTCTTCCTTTTCCTCGCAGATTTGCAAGTTCTAAGAAGGCGGAATTAGAAAAGGAGATTTTAGACGTTCTCAAAAAGATCCATGTGAACATACCACTCATTGATGCTATCAAGCAAGTTCCAAAGTATGCAAAGGTGTTGAAGGACTTGTGTACCAACAAACAAAGGCTCAAAGGTAATGAAGTGCTTAGTGTGGGGGAGAATGCCTCGGCAATCTTACAACACAAACTCCCACTTAAGTGCAAGGATCCGGGTAGTTTCGACATTCCCGTCAAAATTGGTAACACAACTTTTAACAAAGCTATGTTGGACTTAGGTGCTTCCGTTAATGTTATGCCTGCGTCAATGTATAATTCACTTGATCTTGGTCCTCTAAAAAAGGCTGAAATTGTATTGCAATTAGCCGATCGCTCTAATGTTTACCCAATGGGTATTGTTGAGGATGTTCTTGTGCAGGTTAATCAACTTGTATTTCTGCGGACTTTTGTGTGTTAGAGATGGATGCAAGTTCACCGGACTCATCTCTTCCATTGCTTCTTGGGCGTCCTTTCATGAAAACGGCGAAAACTATAATTGATGTGGATAAGGGAACGCTAACTATGGAGTTTGATGGAGAAATAATACGTTTCAACATTTTCGAGACGATGAGATATCCTAGCGATGTCCACTCTTGTTTCTCCATTGATGTGATGGATACATTGGCACAACAAATGTTCGAATTAAACGGTGATGATGCTTTGGAAACCGTGTTAACTACATCCATGGATAATGGTGTAGAGTGTGGTAATGAAGTCAAGGAAGCTCTTGGTGATCTCAATTCACTCCAAGAATGCCCGAAAACTCATAATATCTCTTTTATTTCTTTACCATGCAAAGATGAAAAGCTTGTACCTTCAATTATTAAATCTCCGATTTTAGAATTGAAACCTCTCCCCACCACCTTAAGTACTTGTACTTGGGTGATAATGAAGAGTTACCGTGATTGTTTCTAACAAGCTTAATGATTTACAGGAGCAAAACTTCTAAGGGTGCTAAGGAAGTACAAGACGGCCATAGGATGGACAATTGCCGATATCAAGGGTATTAGCCCTGCCGTTTGTATGCACAAAATTCGTTTGGAGGATGATGCAAAGCCTAAAAGAGACGCACAACGTCGTTTGAATCCTCCAATGATGGAAGTTGTGAAAAAGGAGATACTCAAGCTTTTGGAAGTGGGTGTTATCTACCCCATATCCGATAGCAAGTGGGTGAGCCGGTTCAAGTGGTACCAAAGAAATCTGGTGTGACGGTGGTGGAGAATGATAAGAATGAACTTGTCCCAACTCGTGTTCAAACCGGTTGGAGGGTTTGTATTGATTATAGAAAATTGAATGCCACCACTAGAAAAGATCACTTTCCTTTACCTTTTATTGATCAAATGCTTGAACGTTTAGCCGGACACTCATACTATTGCTTTCTTGATGGCTATTCAGGTTATAATCGGTTGTGATAGCACCGGAGGACCAAGAGAAAACCACTTTCACTTGTCCTTTCGGTACTTTTTGCTTATAGAAGGATGCCTTTTGGCTTGTGCAATGCTCCGGCTACTTTTCAAAGGTGTATGGTGAGTATCTTTTCGAATATGTTGAAAACATAATCGAAGTGTTCATGGATGACTTTAGTGTCTTTGGTGATTCTTTTGACCTTTGCTTGAATAATTTGTCTCTAATCCTTGAACGATGTGTTGAAACAAATCTTGTGCTAAATTGGGAGAAGTGCCATTTCATGGTAACTCATGGCATAGTTTTAGGCCATATAATATCTTCTAAAGGCTTGGAAGTCGATAAATCTAAGATAGACCTTATTCGTGCTCTAACCCCTCCCACTACGGTGAGGGAGATACGCTCTTTTCTTGGTCATGCAGGTTTCTATCGTAGATTCATCAAGGACTTTTCCAAAATAGCGTCACCACTTTGTAACTTATTGCAAAAAGATGTGGTTTTTGACTTTGATGAGAAATGTATGGCGGCATTCAATCGTTTGAAAGAACTTTTGATTTCAGCCCCTATCATTAAACCACCGGATTGGAGTAAGCCGTTTGAACTCATGTGTGATGCTAGTGATTATGCGGTTGGTGCGGTGCTTGGGCAACGTGTGGGGAAACTTCCTCATGCTATCTATTATGCTTCTAGAACGTTAAATGAGGCTCAACAAAACTACACAACCACCGAAAAGGAGTTATTAGCCATTGTTTTTGCTTTAGAAAAGTTTCGCTCTTATCTAATTGGTACAAAAGTTGTTGTTTTTTCCGATCATGCAGTAACTTAAGTACTTGCTTACAAAGAAAGAGGCGAAACCGAGGCTCATACGGTGGATTTTACTCTTGCAAGAGTTTGATATTGAAATCAAAGACAAGAAAGGAATTGAGAACACCGTTGCGGATCACTTGAGCCGACTTGTCAGTGGACAAGGAGACTATCCCGTTGCGTGAAAGTTTCCCGGACGAGCAACTTTTCTCAATTGCCCTTGGAGAACCATGGTATGCCGATATTGTCAATTACTTAGTTTCTAAACAAATCCCACAGAACTTGTCTCGTGCTGAGAGGGACAAACTTAAGAGGTTAGGGAACCAATACATATGGGATGATCCATACTTATGGAAACATGGTAGTGACCAAGTAATACGAAGGTGCGTGCCCGATTCCGAATTTAACTCTATATTGTCTTTTTGTCACTCTTATGCTTGCGGAGGACATTTTGGGAGTAAGAGGACAGCACACAAGGTACTTGAAAGTGGTTTTTATTGGCCAACGTTGTTTAAGGATGCACATATATTTTGTACAACTTGTGATAGGTGTCAAAGAACCGGCAATCTAGGTGTCCGAAATCAAATGCCACAAACTTTTATTCAATTTATTGAAGTTTTTGATGTATGGGGTATTGATTTTATGGGGCCTTTTGTCAACTCTCATGGGAATTTTTATATCTTACTTGCGGTTGATTATGTCTCGAAATGGGTGGAAGCTAAAGCCACCCCAACTAATGATTCTAAAGTTGTTTCAGATTTCGTGCAAGCTAATATTTTTGCGAGGTTTGGAATTCCAAGGGCGATAATTAGCGATGGGGGTTCTCACTTCAAAAACAGGTTCTTGCAAAGCTTGTTAAGGAAGTACAATGTGTCGCATAAGATTGCAACACCTTATCATCCCCAAACCAATGGCCAAGCCGAGGTGTCTAACCGAGAGGTGAAATCAATTCTAGAAAAGACGGTGAACCCAACAAGGAAGGATTGGAGCATGCGACTTAACGATGCTTTGTGGGCGTATAGAACCGCATATAAAACACCTATTGGAATGTCTCCTTTTAGGCTTGTGTATGGTAAACCTTGTCACTTACCCGTGGAAATTGAGCATAAAGCGTTTTGGGCTATTAAGCAATGCAACATGGAGATGGATGGGGCTGGAAAGCAAAGGAAGTTACAACTTCAAGAGCTAGAGGAGCTTCGCAATGATGCATTTGAAAGCTCACGGATTTACAAAGAAAAGACGAAAGCATTCCATGATAACATGATTTCTAGGAAACAATTTTGCATAGGGCAGAAAGTGCTTTTGTTTAATTCTCGCTTGCAATTATTTCCGGGTAAATTAAGGTCACGATGGATCGGACCTTTTATTGTTACTAATGTGTTTTCTCATGGTGCGGTGGAAATTGTAGTATAGCTACGGGGAAAGAACTTAAAGTTAATGGGCACCGGTTGAAACCATATTATGAGAACTTCACTTCCGAAGTGGTGGAAGGAGTTAACTTTGTGGATGTGCTCCTCCGGAGGAGTCATAGAAAAGCAAGGAGATAGTCGGGCTGACGACTTTAAACCAAGCGCTAATTGGGAGGCAACCCAAACGATGAGTATTTCTTATCTTGTATTTATTTCTTTTCTTGTTTTGTTTTCTTTGTTTTTTGCTGATTTCTTATTAGGATTTCCCACCTTGACTTTCTTTGGATGAGTCAATTTACATTGAGGACAATGTAAAGTTTAAGTGTGGGGGAGCATTTATATGTTTTAGTTTATTTTATATAAAAAAAAAAAAAAATCAGAAAAATAGAAAAACCAAAAAAATTGTGCTTTTTGAACTCCGAAATCTAGAACTTGTGCCTTTAGGATGACACCATTAGTGGATGAAACCATTTTGAATGCAGGAGTTGAGGAACCAATTAACTAAACGGGACGAACATAGCTCAGAAATCACAAATTATATGATAGTTGTTACCATATCTCTAATATCACCATATCACATTCTATTTTTATTTTTCCATATTTATCTATTATTCTCTAAGTGCTTTGGTGGGTCACTAGAAATCGACGTGTTATTACTGCTAGGATGAAATAGAGTGGTTGAGTTACTAGAAAAAGAAAAAAAAATGAAAAAAAAAAAAAAAAAAAAAAAAAAATGAAAAATATTTGAAAAAAAAAAAAAAGAGGACCGATCATTTAGACCAAAACGGAATAAAAAGACACTTGGGAATAGCAAAGATGTGTGAAACGTAGTCCCCGTCTCCGTCGCCTAAACAAGCGTGGAATGCGGATCCAAGGCAACTATCATGTACTTGCCGACAAGAAGCATGCGCTTGGATCCAAAAGATCTAATCATGCCGCCTAAAAATTGGATCCAGTTTGATCCAATCAAAAAAAAAAAAAAAAAAAATTAATATATTTTTTGTGTTGAATAAAGTCACTTTTGGTTCCCTTGTATATGCCAATTGTGAGTTGATGTAGCATTCAAGACTAAGTAGCTCAATCCAATAGGTTTAGGTTCATCTTAGCAAAGGACCTTGAGACATTATATGGGAAACATCGAACACTTGAGAACATTCGCCAACATCTACATCTTTATCCATCTTCTTAATCTTTTCATTGTGATTGTGGTTGTTAGTTTCCGAGTATTGTGGCTTGTTCGACTATCTAATTAGAGTTTATTTACTAATAATTGAATTGAATTTGCAAGGTACCTCCTCCTGTAGTCAATTTGGATTCATTCATTGATTTGTCACGAATAGACGGAGTTTGAAATATAGGTTTTGTAGGTATATCTCTAGTAAACCTTCACGAGACTATAACTCGTCCACTAGGGACACCTAGGGGTTTAAAGGCTTGTTATTTACGCTAAAAGTGACCGTAGCCTCGACGACACGGAGTTGTTGTATTTTAGTATTGTTTTGTTTGATTTGCTCGAGGACAAGCAAAGTCTAAGTGTGGGGGAATCTGATAGGTGTAGAATACACCGTATTTACTATATAGAGTTTATGCTTTCTTTGCTATTTTTCGTGTGAATTATGTATCTTATGTTTGCTTTTGAGTTATCGGGTGCAATGGAGTCGCACGGAGGAAAGAAGAAGAAATTGTCCAAATTGGGCCAAAGGGCGAAATTGTCATCTCACGGGCGAGCTATATGTGAGCAGTGGCGACAAGGAGCGGAAGAGAATTAGGTCGGTTACCTGGAACCGACAGGCCAAAGTAATTGGTGGTGGCCCGTATCAGTTCTTGGGGTGTCTTAAATCATCATGGATAACCCCTTAACCACTTTGCCGGGTGGCTATATCCACCTCATTCCTACACGACTAGAGAAATGCGAGAAGAGAAGTTTCTCAATCACCGTTTTTCACCCGAAATGAATGAGAGGAAGTGGCCATTGCGCTGTTGGTTCTGATTCATCGACAGAGGATGAGAGAAATCGGTAAAGAGAGGTAATGGTTTGATGTTTTTGAAATTGATGCAAATGAGTGAATTGGGAAGGAAGATGGTGGTCTGTCAAAATCGGTGAGGAGATGATGAAATTCAAAGAATCAATGATTGAGCTGCCATTGAAGGGAGACCAGACGAGTCACTTGACTATGGCAATGAAGATGAGAAGATGAAATCAGGTATGGGTTTGCTGTGGTTGTGCTCAGGATTGATTGGGAAATGAGATCCGATCTAGGTCTGTCTGAATTGAAGTTGTGGGTTGTTGGGATTGAATCTTGACCTACAAATCTGTACATCACAGATTGTGTGAAGATGGGTTACACTTGACTTGAGTGTTGATTGCCACATGAAAGAATTAGGGTTTGAATTCAAAAGGGGTGAGCAAGAAATGGCAGAAGGCTCTCAAGGCTGGAGTTGTTGGCATCGGTGTGGAATGGCTCGGATGCTTGAGTCATGCAGATGGATTAATGACCCTCATGGTCAAATAAAGTGACCAATTTGAAAGATGTGTGGGTCGTCTTGATTCAGTGTTAAGATGGAGATTGAGTTGCCAAGGCTCAATTGTTTGAAGTGCAGTGGTGTTAGCATGGGAGGTGCAATGGCATTGTAGAGCATGAATAGGCAGAGCTGGTGCTCAGGTTGCTATGTCAGGGCAAGTCGGTGGTGTCCGGCTCGGAGTAAATAGAGATTTGGGTTTAACTTGGTTTGTCTTGGGTCACATTATGAATCAAGGGTAAGTTTGAGCTCATGGAGTGAAGCTCTCGTGTTGATTGAATTCAAATGGACCGGAGTTGTGTTGTGCGGGTGTAGTATATGTGCTTGATTGAATGAAAATGGAGAATGATATGAATATAAATGGGCACACGAGGTCAGTTATAATTGCAATCCATGGGTTGAATCTTAGACTCCACACTGATTAAAGAACGTAACAAAGTATGGGCATTATTGGTGGTCTGTTGCTGGTTATTTGAACTGAGATGGTATTTAGGTTGTTGCTATCAAGTCTGTGGCTGTGTTGCAGGTATGCTCTGTCACAAATGAAAGCCTGAGTCTTTTGCAAGCAACCGTGCGATGAGTTGGAGAGCCGAGAAGGGGCCGCTGCTGGTCCGAGCTTAATTGGCTTGAGTTTAAGTAACAAACAAAGCGATCAGTGCTAAGGCCGGATTGACAAGGTTGCAGGCTGTGGTAAGTGTTGCTGAGTTGAATTGCAGGATATGGAGTGATGGCATGGAAAGAGTGGGTCTCGTGGTTGAGTGACTTGGACCGTGAGTTTCGGGGAAGGGTGTGTCCATGACTTGGTCTGGCAGTAAAATTGAAGCACTGTGGAGCTGTGCAAGTGGCTCTGTTGGTGGTGATGATGTTGGCCTGTGAAAGGGAGCTGAAACATGGGGCTGGTTCTGGTAATGAAATCGAATGGAATTATTAATGGCAGAGTTAGTGGTACTCAGGTTAGGCAAGGAGATGCAGCTGAGTAGCAGGTATGAATGGCTCAGGTGATGTTTGTGTTAAAGGATCTGTGCAAGTTGGTTGTGAGCATTGAGCCAAGGAGTTGTAGAGCAGGAATTATGTGGAAGTTGCAGGCGAGACAGCAGGTGGTGGTTCTGAGCTGCTGTTGATGTTGCTAAGCCGCAGAATGGATTACTGGTGACAAACGTCAAGTCACCGAAGTGTTGGTTGCCAAGGAGGATGGAGGTGATAGCTACTATAGGTCGTGATTGTATGGCATTGAGCTGCAGTGCATAAACAGAAGTGCAGCCATCTTGGCTGGAAGAAGCCTTGATGCACAATGATCATGCATCACAGGTCAGGCTGTGCAACCAGCCAGCTGATATGACCCTGACTTTTTCTGACCCGGTCTGAATTGTGTTGATCCGACTCGACTCAACATTGACCTGGTTGACCCGATCCAACCCGGTTTGACCCGCAAACTTGACCGTTGACTGGTGACCGGCGGACTTTGCCGGTCACCGGAGCCGATTTCCGGCGACTTTCCGGTCGATTTCCGGCCACAATACCAGGATTCCGGCGACCGATTTTGGGGTGTATTTTCTACACGGGTTTCTCATCCTTGTGGGCTTGGTGGACTCTCACCTAATGGACTTTGAAGACTAAACCTAATTTTGGAAGGAGAGAAAGACTATAAAAGGGAGGTTTTCTACAACACATCATATCTTTACTTGGAATTCTTTTGGAGAGCCACTTTTTTTTACACTTCTAGGGTTTGGTTTTGTTCTTCTTCTTCCTTGTTTATTATTGAATATTGATGATGATGAACTCCATAGCTATGAGTAGCTAAACATCTTATTGGTTATGGGATAAAAGTTGATTTCTCAACATGCTTTTGATTCAATGAATTAGTTTTGTCTCAGTATTTATTGTTTGTGATTCACAATTTATAGTGTTATAAGATTTGAAAACTTGTTAGGTTGAGTCCGGATCAATCCGATTTGTGTTCATCTCTAGAGCTATATTAGGGTTTTCAATACGAAAAAGTTGTTTATCCCTGATTCTAAGTAGCATAATTGTGGTTAGTGCTTGTAGTGATACATCCTATTAGTCACAAGTGAATCATAACTTTTGTTAAAACGTCTAGTGCTTTTACACATTCGTTTGCATTGATGAGTCTTATTCCATAAAACTTAATGCTCTTAGGGAGTTAAACTTAATTGTGCTTTTACACTTTAGGTTGCTTTCGACGAAGAATTCACATATGCATCTTTTAATGTGGTTGTGATGAAAACAGGAATTAACGGGTTATACTTGCGATCAAGATATCCTAGGACTTTTAATAAATACGAGATTAAAATACCAATTCTAATCATTGATGAAAATACATGTTTGTGAATGATACTATCCCTTGACCAATATCCTCTCCTTATTGATTTCTCAAACTATTTACTTTGCTTTCAACTATTTTTAGTTCTTAAACAACAAACATACCTTGGGTTACTTTAGACTGAAATTTACATAACAACAAACGCCTCTCTTGTGGATACGAACTCTTCCTTACCTTGTGCTTCATTTAAATTTAGTGCGTAAGAAAGTGAAATTAATTTTGACGGATTGACACACGGTCAATCTCATGCAACTAATCAATCAAGTATATCAAAGATAAACCGATTCTAGTTGGATCCCATCCGATCAAGGTTTGTGCACTAAATCCACAAGATACGAAAACTAATAATAAATCTTCTTCGTCTTCAAATCTTCTGCACAACAACACTTGAATCCTATTGTGATCAATCAAGCACAGAACGAAGTTTGTTAACAATGGGATTATCACAAGATGTCTTTGGATACGAAGATAGTCCTAAAGATTCCGTCGATACTTTGATCTAGTCTGAGTGAATCTTATATCAGAAGAGAAGATTCTCAGGAATAAACAAATTAGGTACAATCAAAGTTTCAACAACCGTTGGTCAATCAAATCAATAATCGAAAACTAATAACACTGTGATTATTTAGTTTCCATCCAACGATACTCGTAAAGCTTCTTGATCCCACATAAGTCTTCAAACGAGCAGTCGTAAGAGATTTCACCTAATTAGGATACTTTCCTCTCCGAATAGACGGCTCCACCAGAAACAACAAGAAATGAAGTTCGCCTGGCTCTTAGGATAGTTTGCAAGAAATGAAAACTCAAGTATTTATAGACCAGAGATGTTTGGACAACAAGGAAATATTCTCAAGATATTCATTAAAGTACCTAAATTCGGTTTTCCTATTCCCAATTAATGTTGACCAATATTTCTGAAATCTCTCATGGAAAAACTTCTATTATTAGTTTAGCACATTAACTAATAATATTTTCCAAAGGATATGTTTTAAATGCTGGTAATTAAAACATATATTATGAAAATCATAATTAAATGTTTTTCACTTTTTCGGACCAGGGATCACCTTGTGTATCAAGGAATATATTTGAACAATAAATGATAAAAGTTATGTACATATTCAAATATGTCGACATCTAGAAGTTTCTTAGCAAACCCTAATTCCAAGCTTCACACAGAACTTTACAGAGATATGTGAATATTGGAAACTCGGTTTTGCTTGTTGGGATCGGTTATACCAACCTCACAATGTATGTTGTGATTGGTTATACCATGTTGTGACCGGTTACACCTTGCTTCCCAGAGGCAGCTTGTGATTGGTTATACCTTACTTCCTGAGTTAACTTGTGACCGATTACACCTTGCTTCCCATATGTAGCTTGTTCGATTGCAACTAACTTCTAATTCATCTTATGACCGGTTATACCTTGGTTCCCAAAGTAACTTAAGGCCGGTTACAACTTGCATTCCAATACAGCTTCTGATCGGTTACAACAAGATTTGCAATGAAGCTCATGACCGATTGCAACAAACTATATTACATAGGCTATGTTCGGTTATACCATCAATGTCAACAAGTTAAGATAGGTTCTACCAAATTCATCTTCCATTGGTCATCCAAAAGATATTCAAAGAACAACAATACCAATCATGATTTCCCTTCGATTATGAAGCAAGTCCATAAATGTACTTCCTTTAAACAAATGTTATAAAATATTGTTTCATAGGGTGAAATCTTTCATATATAATGCACACATAATAAAGTAACTATATACAATAGATTATGTTGATGTCGTACTTACGAAGTTATAAAAAATAGGCGTTTATACTTCGTACTATGTTTTCCTTGACACTTTGATCATATTGATATGACCAAGTCACATCACTAGAGTATTATTATATACAATATATACAACTTTGCATTTTATGTTTTGAATATAGCACGACTTGAAAGATACTTTGGGAATGAAAACAAGACCAAGTCAATATTACTAACCTCAAGTGGAAGGATGATGTCATCGT
Organism: Papaver armeniacum; assembly: GCA_023531295.1. Taxonomy (NCBI): domain Eukaryota; kingdom Viridiplantae; phylum Streptophyta; class Magnoliopsida; order Ranunculales; family Papaveraceae; genus Papaver; species Papaver armeniacum. Next base: position 282,309 of record JAJJWW010001238.1, on the reverse strand, counting down.
TGTAGTCGTTACTTCTTCTCATTCTCCAGGTCTTCAGAGTAATACTTGTACGTCTCAACATTCCTAGACTTTCTAGTCTAACCTAAACGAAGTTGACTCTAGTTTTTAATCAAGCAACTCTAGATAAATTTTGATACTAAAATATGACAACCAAAATTGACATGCCAACGCTTGGTGAGTTCAGCTGAGCAATGTTCTAACACAGTGACATGTTTCTCCAAGTAATGGGATTAGAACCAAAGAAGATGCAGAAACCACCAGTACTGCGCCTATCATCCAGATTTCCGGCCCAATCAGCATCAGAGAAAAAGTTTAAATAAAGAAGAGCCTTTTATACAAGAATACCATGAGACATAGTAGCTTTTAGATACCTAAACAATCCTCTTAGCAACAACAATATGTACATATGTTGGTTATTGTATGTGTTTACACACTTGATTGACAAAATAAGCAATCTTGTCCTAGTCCAAGTGATATATTGTAAAGCTCCCACCAATGATCTGTATTCAGAAGGATCGGAAAGTGGTTCTCCATCATGTTTTCTCATCTTGACATCTGCAACAACCGGCGTTGCACAAGGTTTGGCACCTAGCATATTGGTCTTCCGAAGAAAGTCAAGAATATACTTTTGTTGAGAAAGAAAAATACAAGTGTCATTTATCTTCACCTCAAGACCAAGGAATAATGAACATCACCCATATCCTTAATAGGAAAGTGCTACATTATATTCTCAATAACAGAAGTATAAAAAGTCCCAGAGGTCTTTGTAAGCAATATGTCATCAATATAATAGTATAGTGATATGACTTCCCACCTTGTGAACAAAGAGAGAAGTATTTGCATGAGAAAGTTGAAAACTAATAGAAACAACAACTTCAAAAAGTTTCTCATACCATGCCCTTGGTGACTGTTTCAATCCATAGATTGATTTGTGTAGTTTATACACATAATCTGGATGTTCAGGATCTTGAAATCCTAGAGGTTGAACCATATAAAACTCTTCCTTAAAATCTCTATGAATAAAGGTGTTAGAGCATTGCTCGGTCGAACTCACAAGTGTTGCTATCTCAAGCTTGCTATCAAATTTAGTTAATCAAAACTATATTTTGATTTCTAATCTACATTCAGTCAAGTCTCGGATTAGGATAGAAGTTTGTAGTTGAGTACCAGACATCACTGCATTCTACCGTTTGAAGGCGAAGATCAACCGAAGCTTTTGGTTAACTTCATCTACAAAATGTAAGTGAAGACTGAACCACATATTACTCAAGTTTTCACCTTTCTATCTATGAGACTATATCGCATGACTAAAGTGGACTTCACATGCACAACAAAAATTTCGAGTCAAGTTTATCTTGATTAATTATTCTCGAAATATGTTGACTAAGCTTAAGAATATTTTTTCATACTTGATGAGTTTGGTTAAGAATAATTTATTATTTCTCACCTAAATTATGATTCAAGATTATCATTGAAAATATCCTGGAACAGTGATATGTGTCATTGATGTTATTCGAGAATATTTCAGATTGATTATTAGAGAGATAAGTAAAATATGGATACAGGAGAGTACATGTACCAACTTACATACTAGCGCAACTGTTATAGGTCCGGAGCCGCAGTACATGTACACAGTACACATACTGGCGTAGCTATAGTTTGGCAACGACTTTTGGTACACATACCCAGTATGCAAACCCCAAAAGTTCCGTGACTCGTGAACTCAGGTTTGTACACATACCTAGTATGCATACCGAAAAAGTTCTGTGAACTCCTGAACTCGTTTTTTCTTAAGGGTATACAAACACGGTACACGTACCATGACAAAATATCTCACGAACTGGATGTAGGTATCGTACGTACCCTGTCGAATATTTTCAGATGCATGATATAATCAACATTTGAACAACTCTTTATAAAAACACATCTAGACATATTTAATCACATTATAACCTATGTCTGTAACTCAATATTAAAGTCTTAAAGTGTTATATGAAAATGGTTAAGCTTATAGTTCGTCTGGCTAGTTTCGGCAAACCTTTCGTGAAGAAGTCATTGTACACGGTTCGGTATGGTTCATACTGATTAGTGTGTATATTTTGTTATGTTAATCTCAAATCAAAGATTCATCTAACGGTGGATATTAATTGCTCGATTCCAAAACTACCTTAGCTTAAATCTAAAGCAACCGTTGATTTTGAAAGTTTATATAATGAGAACCTCAATCAACTGGGATATTTGATCCCCGATACTTTTCTTGTGTGTCCTAGTTGTAAACTAAAGTCGTCTTCTCCTTTAAACCTTTTTAGGTTTAGCGACTAAAAAGACTTCGCTTAGGAATTCGTGAAGCCGGGTCCGAATATCTTTATCTTGATAGTTCGTGTATCCTGACTTTGCTACTGATTGTTGAGACTCACTCCAACCAGGAAAGATAGATAGAAATCAAAAAGTTTCTTCGTCTCAGACTTTGTGATTCCACAGGTATATTACTCTATAATGATTATTTGTTGAAATCGGAGTAGGTTTAACTTGCGAGGTGAATAATAATCTAGGCTGCTCTTCGGGAGTCGTAAGTACCGAATTTTGAGGTTTATTAGACATTGTCTATTGCAAACGATTTCCTATCTCACCTTGATCTTTGATCAAAACGGAATCATATATAGGCTTATCTGTAGGAGGAAGATTGGTTTAAATTTTTCAAAATTTCAAGTGTTTGTGTTATTTATTTTTTCTGAATTATATTGTTTATCTTTATAATTGAAATATCACAAGTTGTACGTAAATCAATCAAAGTAGATACGTCCATCGTAATTGTTGGATACGACTTGATTGATCTTGGATATCGATCTTCGGAATCGTCCAAGTACTCTCACGGTATAATCAGGTTCACAGATATGGTTACATATTGATTGTGAGAGAAAGACATATAAACTCTTCATATAATTCCTGATTGAGATTCATTAAGTTGTAACTCTTTGAATTGTATTTGAGTTTAGTCCACACAGGTTGCCTAAGAAAAATTTGGTAATGTATTTTAGTACCCTCCGCATTTTCAAAAGGCATCACGCACATCAAGTTGCCTGATCCTCCAATTAAACCGAACATCAAAAGATAGGACAAGTCTAATGGTAGTGGGCTTAGCTACAGGGCTAAAAGTCTTTGAGTAATCAATCCCTTCTTTTTGATGAAAACCTTTGGCAACAAATCTGGCTTAATATTTTTCCAAGATGCCATCTGCATTTTGTTTAACCTTGAATGCCTATTTGCAGCAAAATGATTTTGAGAAGGATGAGGATGAATAATGAACCATGTGCCCGCTTCTTTAAGTGCAGCATGTTCAGTTTTAAGAGCAACTCTCCATATATGATCCTTGTTAGCTTGAGTAAAGCATGTAGGAGGAACAATATTAACCATTGCAAGATGGGTAGAATAAATAGGATACCTTGTTGCAAGTTGGGCTTTAGGCTTATAAATGCCATGTTGAGCTCTAATAATCATACATGAATGGAGGTAGAAGTAATAGTATGATTGATAGTCTCTGAAACAACTATAGAGGAAGAGTTAGCTGGAGAATAAGAACTAAGAGAAGGTAAAGAATCAGAATTGCTTACAAAAGGAGGATTAAGAAATTGAGGATCAAGAGTTGTAGGAGATGGATTTGAGACTGAGAGCTTATAAGTGTTAGCAGGAAAAAGATCTTCACGAAAAGTGACATACATGTCAGAAATGGGGTCAAGGCATTTGTAGACTTCATGAGAAAGAGAGTACCCAATAAAAATACACATTTTACTTCTTGGTTCTAATTTGTTAGATGTGTATGGCCTTTTAGCCAAGGAAAATAAGCACTTCCAAAATCTCTAAGAGAAGAATAATCAGGGTTTAAATGAAAAAACAATTCAAAAGGAGTAGAGAGAGAGAGAAGCAGTTGGTAATTGATAAGTGCATATTTCACATATATTTGGTGTCAATTCTATGCTAGTATTTGTTGATTTTCTTGCAAATTACTGTGTATTACGCTTGTTTTCTCTTATTTGTGTTTTATTAGGTGAATCGTCCAAAAGAAGTGAATTGGCACTTAATTGTGCAATAAAAGAAACTAGCTACAAGTGGAGAAGGGCCAAAGACCGAATGGAACTCATTCAAGTACAAGATTTCTACTTTTCATCTTGAAGAGGACTAAAAGACGAAGACAATAGCGAAAGAATGGAGTCATTCCGACATCGTATGAGAAAGTTATGAGCAAAATAAGAAATTGGAAGACTAAAGGGTAAAATGGTCATTTCCTAGGCAATTGCTATTGCCACCCCTTCTTTGTTTAAGGGCTTCTACTCGTTATGGGGCAGTCAACTTTCAAAGAGAGTTACTAAAGGCAGATCCAAGTATTCTATTAGGGGAAGGCGGAATTTGAATATTGTTAAAGACAGGCTCGCCTTTGCTCAGGGACACCCATCCTCATCTTCTCTAATCCAGATGTGGAAAAACAACGTGCATGTTTTAGCTGCTGACCAAGGTGGTGATTTCGGAAGGAGTGTGGTTCGAGTTTTGGTAGACATTACGGGGTTATTGGAGCTACTATAAGCCATGAGTTTTGTTTGAAATGTGGTTTTAAGTCGGAAAGAATACATGGTAGCTCTACACGCCATTATCGGTGATAGAGATTGCCGTGGGAAGGATGCTGTTGCTGCCAATCATGGCAGTGGTTTTGGTGATCGAGTTACGCATTGAAAATGGGGTTTGAGAGAAAAGAACCCGGGATTGTTGGCTGATAAAAGATCGAGGAGCAACACAGAGGATGGCAATAACGGTGTTGCTGCCATCGAAGCCATGATGAAGCTGATGCTGGTGATCGAAGTTGTTGTGTAAAGAAATCCTGACCGAGACAACATAAAAGATGGGTTTGCTGAGGTTAACAGGATGGAAGAGGTGGAGAAATCGATAGGGTGTTTGCTGTCATGTCTTGGTAGAAGACAGTGACGCTGATGATCAGAAGTATGTAACGGAGACTGCTTGGTTGCTCATAAGAGAGCTTAGCGAGAGAAAGAAATGGCATCTTTGCCATTGTTGTCGGAGAATAGCTCTTCTTTGGAAACAGAGCTTGGTTCTTTATTCTGATGGAGTTTAGATGGTGATTTTGAGTGTAACGTTGCTGCCATCGATGATGAGCATTGATGATGAAGTGTGAGAAGAACTCGAGATGCACGGTGATAATGGTGATCGTAATGCAAGGTCGGGGACGTAATTGGAGCCGTGACATGATGATGACGCAGTGGTGGTGGTGGTTGGCCGGGACATGGTGATAAAGGTTGATGCCATTCAAGGTGCGGTTCGATTAAGAAGATGGAGTAGATACTCGGGATTGTGATCTTTGTTATCAAATGCTTCCATTGGCGGTGATGAACTTACGCCATTTCCGAGAAAAGAAGATGGGTCACTTTGGTAAAACAAATTAAGAAGGAGACCGCCAAAATTAATGATCTGATGGAGCTGCCATTGGCATGGAGGAGTTTTGCTTGAGAACAAAACACAGAAGATGCTGCTCGAGAATATCAATGGAAGTGGTGCTCGAGTTTGCTTCGATGATCAGAGATGGCCAATGAGTTATCTACCAGCAATGAGCCGAAGATACAGTTCGGAAAGAGTGTTGTTGCCGTGTTTATTGCGGACTCTGTAGAAGATTTGATAGGATATTTCCGCGGCAACGATAAAGTAGAATCATTGGTACGCGATTGTGGAGGTTGGGTTGGTGTTGAAATGGATAACTTGAGCTAAAATTCAGAGTTTAGATAAGTTTCAGAAGCCAGAAAACAGCCACCGACTAGAGCTTTTGCCGTCGATTTTCAAGATGAACGGCTGGGGATTAATATGAGTTTAGGGTTTGTATCGGCTAAGGAGAGCTTGTAGGTTATCAGATTCGAATTTCCAGGGAATGAAAACTATAAATAGAGGCTCAAATCGTGAGCAGAACATATCTTCTCACCCTCGTTTTGATGCAGAGCAGCTGTTCGACAGAATTCCCGAAAGAAAACAGAAGCTCAAGGAGTTGATTATTATTGCAGCAGCAGTGGCTACTTATCTTCTGCGACTGTAGTTTGTATTCAATATTTTTCCTCCTCTTTGATTTTCATAAACTCCATTATGAGTAGCTAATTCTTTTAATTGGTTAGGGATGTAACCTAAAATCACAACTATGTTAATTGATTAATGCATTAATCTTTTTCACTCATCCTCTTGTTTATCGTTCAAGTTTTACTAAGCATAATAATTATATGATTTTGTTCATGTAATATGAGTAGTTGTTTTGCATATTTAAGTCGCGAATTAAATATCATAATAACTTATCTATCACTAATTAGAAGTCTTAGGTAATTTTATCAAGATTCTAATAATTAGTAGTAATTTGTGATCACTAGCGGTGTGAATCGTGAAGGAAGTCACAAGTAAAACTTGGCCTAGGTTGAATATATCACGATTGTGTTTGTATTGCCTATGAATAACTCGTTTCATATATTTTAAAGCTTTCCTCAAGTTGAATCTTCTAGCGATAAGCATTAGGTTATTTGTAGGAAAAGAATTCATATAATTGCGATTGCATTATGTGTTGATTTGTGGAGACGTAACGAAGTATATGCACCGATTGGGGATACTTTAGGGTTATTGGTAAATGAGTGTGTGAATGATGCTTGATTGATTAACATGTGTGGTGATGGACGGCGAATTCCTTAACCAGCTTTTTCCTCTGATATTTTCTTAAAACACTTTTATCTTTTATTTTTATTTTAAATTAATCTTAAACAACAAAATCCCCCCAGTTTACTTAAGTTTTCAAATACAAGTAACAACCCATATCTCCCTGTGGAACGAATCTGTTCTTATAACTATACTATTATTTATAATTGTGAAGTGGAAGAACTTAAATTATTTTGCGTCGGTGACAACCGACCAAATTTTGGCGCCATTACTTGGAGGCATAGCGGATTGTTATTTTGTTTTTGATTTCTTATTTTATGTTTTTAATTTTGTTTTTGAGAATCTTGTTTCAGGTACTTGATCTCTGGCACCCAAACGTTGGGATTACCCAATGTGTGGAATTTCAACTCGCAGAGGAACAATACTACAAGAACCTCAATCACAACAAGAAGATATGGTTGGCGGAACAAACAACCAAAACACTGGTAACCAAGGAAACCAAGGTAACCAGGGAAGCCAAGGGAACCAGAGAAACCAAGGGAACCAGGGAAACCAAGGGAACCAGGGAAATGACGCCGCTCCACCACCTCCAACTCCCAAGAGGACACTCAAAGATCTGACATCCCCATCGTTTGATCAACAGAAGTTGTGTTTCAATTTGGAAGAGTCAATTGAGCTCAAATCTCAGTTGATTCATTGGTTACCGAAGTTCAAAGGGCTTCCAGGAGACGATCCAAATCGTCATTTACTATTGTTTCAACATAGGTTGACAAGTTTGAAGCCAACTGGAACTGATCAAGGAAGAGCTTTACTGACAGCTTTTCCATTCTCTTTGATTGATTCTGCAGAAGAATGGTTTTATGGTCTTCCAGCTGGAAGTATCACAACATGGAACGAGATGCATAGAGCATTTTTAGAAAAGTACTTTCCTGCCTCTAAAGCAGCAACTATTCTTAAAGCAATTAGTGGGATTGAACAAATTACTGGTGAGACTCTTTAAGACTACTGGGAACGGTACAAGAAGTTATTAGCGAGCTGCCCACATCATCAAATCTCTGAGCAACTCATAGTGCAGTATTTTTATGATGGTTTGCTCCAATCCGAGAGAAATCTTATCGATGCAGCTAGTGGTGGTGCTTTGACAAACAAAACCATTGACGAAGCGACAGAACTGATCGAGAATATGGCTGCAAACACGCAGCAATTCAACACAAGAGGTTTGTCAATGACTCGAAGGGTTAATGAGGTTACTTCTTCACCGCACATAGAACATATGATTGGTAATATGGATAAGATGATGCAACAAATGGCCTCGGTAATCATTCCCTCTTATGAAGAAGAAGCTGAACAAGTGAATGCAGTATTCCCAAATCAGCAAAGGCAGCAATACAATCCTTATTCAAACACTTATAATCCAGGGTGGAGAGATCATCCCAACTTCAAATTTACGCAAACAAGCAAGCGGCGACTCCGTGTCCTATTTTTAATCGTCCTAGTGGTTTCCAACAACAACAACAACAACAACAACCACAACAAGCTCAGAATTCGGAATCATCGGAGATACTTTCCATGATGAAGAATCTAACCACAATGGTGCAGAAAAATCAGCAAACGACTGATGGTGCAATCAAGGAGTTGCAGACACAAATGAGCACCATGGCGGTAGATTGAACCATTTGGAGACGCAGAATAGTGGGAAACTCCCTTCTCAACCTCTTAACCCAAGAGATTCTCAACGCTGTGACATTGAGAAGTGGTACACGAATCTGTGCAACCGAGAAGATCTTTGAGAAAAACAAAGACCCTAAGGGGCCGGTTTTGGAGACAAAGATTACGACTCTTCCCAAACCGAAGAGGTACCTAAAACAAACTTTAAACCTCCTGTTTCTACTTACGTTCCTCCTTTACCTTTTCCTCGCGAGGTTTGCTAACTCTAAAAAGGCGGAACAAGATAAGGAGATTTTAGACATTTTCAGGAAGATTCATGTGAACATTCCAGCGATAGATGCGATTAAACAAGTCCCTAAGTATGCGAGAATTCTTAAGGACTTGTGCACCAATAAGCAACGGTTGACCGGTAATGAGGTAATGAAAGTGGGGAGAATGCTTGACTATCTTGCAAAAGAAACTCCCACTTAAATGTAAAGACCCGGTAGTTTTGATATTCTGTTGTTATTGGTAACACCCGGTTTAATAAGGCTATGCTTGATTTAGGAGCATCGATAAACGTTATGCCCATCTATATATGAATCTCTTAATTTAGGTCCTCACGAAAGAAACTAGAATTACTTTACAATTGGTGACCGTTCTAATGTGTACCCTAGAGGTATTATTGGGGATGTGCTTGTACAGGTAAACCGACTAATTTTTCCAAATGATTTATGTGTGTTGGAAATGACGGACGGATCAATCGACACATCTCTACCTTTGCTTCTTGGCCGACCATTTATGAGCACGGCTAAAACTAAAATTGATGTGCATGACGGTTCGTTGACTATGGAATTTGATGGAGAAGTGATACGTTTCAACATTTACGAAACGATGAGATATCCTAGTGATGTCTACTCTTGCTTCTCCATTGATGTGATTGATACTTTGGCTCAGCAAATGTTCAATATGGATCGGGTGGATGCACTTAAAACCGTGTTAACTACACCCATTGATGATGGTTTGGAATGTGGTGACGTAATCAAAGACACTATTGGCTCGCTTAACTCTTTGCAAGAAAAATCAGCACACGAGAGTGTTTCCTTTATATCGTTACCAGTATCTAATGAAAAACTTGTGCCATCTATCTTGCAGGCTCCAAAGCTAGAACTGAAACCTCTTCCAGATCACCTAAAATACTTTTATTTAGGTGATAAAGAGGAGTTACCAGTAATAGTGTCTAACGAACTAACTGAATTGCAGGAACAAAGAATTCTTCGAGTGTTAAGGGAGTACAAAACAACCATAGGATGGACAATTGCTGATATCAAGGGAATAAGCCCATCGATATGCATGCACAAAATACGACTTGAGGATGAAGCAAAACCTACAAGGGAATCTCAACGTCGCCTGAATCCTCCAATGATGGAAGTCGTAAAGAAATAAATTATGAAGTTGTTAGATGTGGGAGTTATCTATCCCATATCTGATAGCATGGGTGAGCCCAGTACAAGTAGTACCAAAGAAGTCGGGCGTTACAGTGGTGCAGAATGATAAAAATGAACTTGTCCCAACTCGTATGCAAACCGGTTGGAGGGTTTGTATAGATTACAGAAAACTTAATGCAACCATTAAAAAAGATCACTTTCCTTTACCTTTTATGGATCAAATGTTGGAACGTTTGTCAGGCACTCTCACTATTGTTTTCTTGATGGTTACTCAGGTAACAATCAGATTGTTATAGCACCTGAGGATCAAGAGAAAACTACTTTTACTTGTCCGTTCGGAATATTTGCATACAGAAAGATGCCTTTTGGTTTGTGTAACGCACCCGCTACCTTCCAAAGGTGTATGGTAAGTATCTTTTCAGATTATGTTGAAAACATTATCGAAGTTTTTATGGACGATTTCAGCGTGTATGGCGATTCTTTTGACTTGTGCTTGGATAACCTTACACTTATTCTTAAACGATGTGTTGAGACTAATCTTGTGCTAAATTGGGAGAAGTGCCATTTTATGGTAACTCATGGCATTGTTTTAGGCCATATTATATCTTCTAAAGGATTGGAAGTTGATAAATCTAAGATAGATATTATTCGTGCTTTAACCCCTCCTACTACGGTGAGGGAGGTTCGTTCTTTTCTTGGTCACGCAGGATTTTATCGCAGGTTTATCAAGGATTTTTCCAAGGTTGCAGCACCATTATGCCAACTTTTGCAGAAGGATGTGGTTTTTAACTTCGATGAGAAGTGTTTGGTGGCATTCAATCGTTTGAAAGAACTTTTGATAACAACCCCTATCATGAAACCACCTGATTGGAGTAAGCCATTTGAGCTAATGTGTGATGCGAGTGACTATGCGGTCGGAGCAGTATTAGGGAAGCGTACTGGGAAGTTACCCCATGCCATTTATTATGCTTCCAGAAAGTTGAATGATGCTCAACAAAACTATACGACCACCGAGAAGGAGTTATTAGCAATCGTATTCGCATTGGAGAAATTTCGTTCTTATTTGCTTGGTACAAAAGTTGTTGTGTTTTCTGATCATGCAGCACTTAGGTATCTACTCACAAAGAAGGAAGCGAAACCAAGGCTCATTCGCTGGATATTGCTTTTACAAGAATTTGACATAGATATTAAAGATAAGAAAGGCATTGAGAACACAGTTGCAGATCACTTGAGTCGTCTTACTGTAGATGAAGAAACTATCCCGTTGTGTGAAAGTTTTCTAGATGAGCAATTGTTCTTGCTAAAGGTTGCGGAGCCATGGTATGCTGATATTGTCAATTATTTGGTTTCTAAAAAAATCCCGAAGAACTTGTCTCGTGCTGAGAGGGACAAACTTAAGAGATTAGCTTATCAATATATATGGGATGATCCATACTTGTGGAAATATTGTGCAGACCAAGTAATACGAAGGTGCGTATCCGAATCTGAATTTCAATCAATATTATCCTTTTGTCATTCTTATGCCTGTGGAGGACACTTTGGGTCCAAAAGAACCGCACTTAAGGTACTTGAGAGTGGTTTTTATTGGCCCACTTTGTTTAAAGATGCATATATATTATGCACTACTTGTGATAGATGTCAGAGAACAGGCAATCTAGGTGCTCGAAACCAAATGCCACAAACTCCCATACTCTTTATTGAAATATTTGATGTTTGGGGAATTGATTTTATGGGCCCTTTTGTTAACTCTGGTGGTAAGTTTTATATCTTACTGGCGGTTGATTATGTCTCGAAATGGGTGGAAGCTAAGGCCACCTCTACTAATGATTCTAAAGTGGTTACAGATTTTGTTAAGGAATATATTTTTGCAAGGTTTGGAACCCCAAGAGCCATAATAAGTGATGGAGGATCACACTTTCGAAATAAGTTTTTCTTTGGCTTGTTAAAGAAGTACAACATCACTCACAAGATTGCTACGCCTTATCATCCACAGACTAACGGTCAAGCAGAAGTTTCCAATCGAGAAGTGAAATCCATCCTAGAAAGAACCGTGAATCCCACGAGGAAGGATTGGAGTTTACGTCTCAATGATGCATTGTGGGCGTACAGAACCGCATACAAGACTCCTATCGGGATGTCTCCCTTTAGAATTGTGTATGGTAAATCATGTCATCTTCCTGTTGAGATCGAGCATAAGGCTTTTTGGGCTATAAAACAGTGCAACATGGAGATGGATGGTGCAGGAGAGCAGAGAAAACTTCAATTGAGTGAGCTAGAAGAGATCAGAAACGCAGCATATGAAAGTTCACGAATTTACAAGGAAAAAACTAAGGCTTTTCATGATAATATGATTTCTAGAAAACAGTTTACTGTTGGACAGAAAGTTTTGCTCTTTGATACTCGTCTTAGATTATTCCCTGGCAAACTTCGTTCCCGTTGGAAGGGACCTTATGTTATCACTAATATATTTTCTCATGGTGCAGTAGAAATTCAAGATTTAACCTCAGGAAATGGATTCAAAGTGAATGGTCATCGCTTAAAGCCATATTACGAGAATTTTGTACCCGAGAATTTGGAAGTGGTACAACTTGTTGATGTGCTCCCTCTGGAGGAGTAGAAAGGCGGACGCCAAGTCGGGCTGACGACTTTAAACCAAGCGCTTCATGGGAGGCAACCCATAGGATGAATATTTCTTGTCTTATTTTTATTTTTGGTTCTTGTCTTGTTTTTAGTTTTTCTTGTCGCATATCATTATAAGATTTCCCACCTTGACTTTCTTTGGACGATTCAATTTACACTGAGGACAATGTAAAGTTTAAGTGTGGGGGAGTGGTTAAGCATTTGCATTGTAAATTTTTCAATTTTTTTCAACTTGTGTGTAAAATAGTGAATAAAAAAACTCCAACTTGTAGTTAGTTTAGAGTCACATAGTATACATGTCGTTAAGATTACATCGAGAATCTCATAAGAGTGACTGAACTTAGAGATGACAGAGAACATGATCGGGTTTCTTAATTGTATGAGAGTTAAAGTTGGATTTAACCATGCCAGTGGCAAATAAGGTGCGGGACTGAATTCGGTATTAGAGTAGTGATCCCCTATAGTGGAGACTACCCATGTTACATAATGTGAGGCACCGACCTTCAATTCTTTGTACCTGTCTAAATTTGTGCTTTTAGAGTGTGTGTCATCGTACGTTAATTCCGGGAAGAATGGTGAGCTGCCCAACCTCCCACCATAGAAGCACTATTTAGATCTCTTGAGTGCTATATTTTATCAACCATGATGGTGACATCGAATTGCTAACTTACATACCACTTGTAATCTTGTTCGCAGTTAGCACCATCCACCTTATCTCTCTCTACACCAACAGGTCCATAGAAACACCATCATCATCAACAAGAGGAGCATCACAAATTTGAAGGAAAGTTGAACACGTTCGAGGTTTACAAGCAACGGTACAGAATTGAGCAGAGTTCAGATTCAAATATAGCAACAGAACAAGGAGCATAATTTTTATAAGTTGAAGACTATTGTACAAGAGTGAAAATTATCAAGATGAGAGTTCGAGAAGTTTATGATATCAAGACATATAAGTTGTGAAGAATCAAGCGGTAAAGTACTTACACCATGGCCTTTGTACTTATTTATTTTATTTTATTTGTATTTTACTTTCTCTTGTCTCAAAAAAAAAAATGATAAAAAAAAGAAGAAAAAGAAAATAAGAATATTGAAGAAAAAAAAAGAGACAAGAAAAATTCTTTGTATTATATTTTGGGTTTGTATAGTTCGTTTTTAGTTTTGTATTCTTTCAATAAAGCCAATGGAAAGAAGAAATATCTACAAAGAAGTTTCAAGCAACAAGAATTAGAGGAAAGAATCACATTGTCAAGATTCTACGAAGTTCAAGAGTTATCATCAAGAGTTGAAGACCGAAGACGAAGATGAAGACACCGATTGAAGACCGAAGACGTTTCTATGGATGCTGTGAGAGTGGTGCTAGCTGCATGCCGAACGGATAACGAGGTAAGTAAGCATATTCCCACATTCGTTAAGTGGTTGATTTCCTTTCGAAGAGATCGTCAGAAAAATGGGTTTTCAAAAAAATTATAAAAGTTGTGGGTTTTTAAAATACTTCGGAGGGTTTTTACCTTCCCACCATTCAAACGTGTCTCAGGGTTCTCACTTCATTCCGACCTGGACACATGTGTGACCCATAAAAAGCTATTTATTATTGAGAGCAACTTCATAAAACCTTTTCTTGTGAGGTAGAGTCGAGACTTTCGATCACTCCGAACCCGAATTTCTTTCGATAAGGGATGGTTATTTCTCTCTCAACTTTTAAGGATGAGATTGTGTTCATATATGTGTCTAACTTCTTATGACTAGTGTGCAGAATCTTTATGTCTTCTTAGCGCGTTGGATGCTATCATTTCGGAGAACTTGTAAGTTGGAAACATAGGTTTTGTGGGTATATCTCTAGTAAACCCTCACGAGACTATAACTCGTCCACTAGGGACACCTAGGGGTTTAAAGGCTTGTTATACGTGCTAAGTATGACCGTATCCTCGACGACAAGGAGTTGTTGTAGTTTAGTTTAGTTTGCTCGAGGACTAGCAAAAGGCAAGTGTGGGGGAATTTGATAAGTGCATATTTAACATATATTTGGTGTCAATTCTATGCTAGTATTTGTTGATTTTCTTGCAAATTACTGTGTATTACGCTTGTTTTCTCTTATTTGTGTTTTATTAGGTGAATCGTCCAAAAGAAGTGAATTGGCACTTAATTGTGCAATAAAAGAAACTAGCTACAAGTGAAGAAGGGCCAAAGACCAAATGGAACTCATTCAAGTACAAGATTTCTACTTTTCATCTTGAAGAGGACGAAAAGACGAAGACAATAGCGAAAGAATGGAGTCATTCCGACATCGTATGAGAAAGTTATGAGCAAAATAAGAAATTGGAAGACTAAAGGGTAAAATGGTCATTTCCTAGGCAATTGCTATTGCCACCCCCTCTTTGGTTAAGGGGCTTCTACTCTGTTATGGGGCAGTCAACTTTCAAAGAGAGTTACTAAAGGCAGTCCAGTATTCTATTAGGGGGAAGCTGGAATTTGAATATTGTTAAAGACAGGCTCGCCTTTGCTCAGGGACACCCATCCTCATCTTCTCTAATCCAGATGTGGAAAAACAACGTGCATGTTTTAGCTGCTGACCAAGGTGGTGATTTCGGAAGGAGTGTGGTTCGAGTTTTGGTAGACATTACGGGGTTATTGGAGCTACTATAAGCCATGAGTTTTGTTTGAAATGTGGTTTTAAGTCGGAAAGAATACATGGTAACTGCTACTGCCATTATCAGTGATAGAGATTGCCGTGGGAAGGATCTTTTGTTCTTTGCCAATCATGGCAGTGGTTTTGGTGATCGAGTTACGCATTGAAGATGGGGTTTGAGAGAAAAGAACCCGGATTGTTGGGCGATAGAAGATCGAGGAGCAACACGAGGGATGGCAATAACGGTGTTGCTACCATCGAAGCCATGATGAAGCTGATACTGGTGATCGAAGTTGTTGTGTAAAGAAATCCTGACCGAGACAACATATAAGATGGGTTTGCTGAGGTTAACAGGATGGAAGAGGTGGAGAAATCGACAGGGTGTTTGCTGTCATGTCTTGCGAGAAAACAGTGTGCGATGATCGAAGTATGTAACGGAGCTGCTTTGGTTGCTCGGAAGAGCTTAGCGAGAGAAAGAAATGGCATCTTGCCATTGTTGTCGGAGAATATCTCTTCTTTGGAAACAGAGCTTGGTTGATGTTGCTTTGATGGAGTTTAGATGGTGATTTTGAGTGTAACGTTCTTTGCCATCGATGATGAGCATTGATGATGAAGTGTGAGAAGAACTCGAGATGCGGTAATAATGGTGATCGTAATGCAAGGTCAGGGACGTAATTGGAGTTGTGACAGTGATGACGCATTGGTGGTGGTGGTTGGCCGGACATGGTGATAAAGGTTGCTGCCATCATTAATACTGGCAGTCTCCTTCTTAATTTGTTTTACCAGTGACCCATCTTCTTTTCTTGCGTGATGAAGTTCATCATTTCCAAAAGAAGATTTGATACGGCATCACAATCCAAGAAGTATCTACTCCATCTTCTTAATCGAACTGCACCTTGGGAGCTGCCGTTGGCATGGAGGAGTTTTGCTTGAGAACAAAACACAGAAGATGCTGCTCGAGAATATCAATGAAAGTGGTGCTCGAGTTTGCTGCGATGATCAGAGATGGCCAATGAGTTCTCTACCAGCAATGAGCCGAAGATACAGTTTGGAAAGAGTGTTGTTACCGTGTTTATCGCGGACTCTGTAGAAGATTTGATAGGATATTTCCGCGGCAACGATAAAGTAGAATCATTGGTACGCGATTGTGGAGGTTGGGTTGGTGTTGAAATGGATAACTTGAGCTAAAATTCAGAGTTTAGATAAGTTTCAGAAGCCAGAAAACAGCCACCGACTAGAGCTTTTGCCGTCGATTTTCAAGATGAACGGCTGGGGATTAATATGAGTTTAGGGTTTGTATCGGCTAAGGAGAGCTTGTAGGTTATCGATTCGAATTTCCGGGGAATGAAAACTATAAATAGAGGCTCAAATCGTGAGCGAGAACATATCTTCTCACCCTCGTTTTGATGCGAAGCAGGTTGTTCGACAGAATTCCCGAAAGAAAACGAAGCTCAAGGTGTTGATTATTATTGCGGCGACGGTGGCTACTTATCTTCTGCGACCGTAGTTTGTATTCAATATTTTTCCTCCTCTTTGATTTTCATAAACTCCATTATGAGTAGCTAATTCTTTTAATTGGTTAGGGATGTAACCTAAAATCACAACTATGTTAATTGATTAATGCATTAATCTTTTTCACTCATCCTCTTGTTTATCGTTCAAGTTTTACTAAGCATAATAATTATATGATTTTGTTCATGTAATATGAGTAGTTGTTTTGCATATTTAAGTCGCGAATTAAATATCATAATAACTTATCTATCACTAATTAGAAGTCTTAGGTAATTTTATCAAGATTCTAATAATTAGTAGTAATTTGTGATCACTAGCGGTGTGAATCGTGAAGGAAGTCACAAGTAAAACTTGGCCTAGGTTGAATATATCACGATTGTGTTTGTATTGCCTATGAATAACTCGTTTCATATATGTTAAAGCTTTCCTCAAGTTGAATCTTCTAGCGATAAGCATTAGGTTATTTGTAGGAAAAGAATTCATATAATTGCGATTGCATTATGTGTTGATTTGTGGAGACGTAACGAAGTATATGCACCGATTGGGGATACTTTAGGGTTATTGGTAAATTAGTGTGTGAATGATGCTTGATTGATTAACATGTGTGGTGATGGACGGCGAATTCCTTAACCATCTTTTTCCTCTGATATTTTCTTAAAACACTTTTATCTTTTATTTTTATTTTAAGTTAATCTTAAATAACAAAATCCCCCCAGTTTACTTAAGTTTTCAAATACAATAACAACCCATATCTCCCTGTGGAACGAATCTGTTCTTATAACTATACTATTATTTATAATTATGAAGTGGAAGAACTTAAATTATTTTTGCGTCGGCTGACAACCGACCAGTAATCCGTTGATGAGAAAGTTAGCAGTTTGAAAAGCCTCCACCCAATAAGAATGAGATAAGTTTGACTGAAGTAGAAGAGCTTTTCCTAAGTCAACTAGATGCCTATGATTTCATTCAGCTACTCCATTTTGCTCAGGTGTATGAGCACAACTGAATCGGTGAGAGATACCAGAATTGCTAAGAAGGAGATCAAGTTCATTGTGTATGAATTCACCACCACCATTTGATCTTATAACTTTGGTAGAACAACTAAATTGATTCTCAACTTGTAATTTGAATGAATTGAAAATAGTTTTGAAATCTAACTGTTTATTCATTGGAAAAATCTAGTAATATTTCGTACAATCATCAATAATGTTTACAATAGTAATCGTAACCACTGACTGAACTAATAGGACTTGGTCCCCATAAATCCATATGCAGTAATCGCAATGGAGTACTAGAAAAAGAAGTAGAAACTAAAAAAGGGAGTTTATGAACTCCGCCAAGACAGCAATCACTAGAAAATAAAGGTTTTCATGACAAAGGAATGCCAATAGAGTGAAAGTGACAAATTTTCTGCAAGGATTGAAAGGAGGGATGGCCTACATCCACCCATCGGTCCCATCCGTTGCTCATTGCTGTTGCCTGTTGGGCATTAGAACAGTTAAGCCCAACATTAGCAGTTTGGAGATATCATTTCCGCGGCAAAATGTCAAGATAAAATTTTATCTGAACCGTTTCAGTTTCTCCCGAGGAGCAGAGCAATGGCGTTGTTAGCTAGATTTCCTTTTGCAAGCTTCTGTATTCTATCATCCATGTCATTACTGATTCCTTTAAACCCTGTTACTCCAGTTCGAAGGGTTGTTAGTACTTTCTCTGTTTCCGCTTCTTCTTCTTCTTTTCCTCCTACTAGAACTGATAAAGTGGAGGATGATTCTCCATCTTCATCAGTAACGTTGAAGTCTACATCTACTGAGATTACTCCTGTAGTAACAGCAACGACAACAGCAGTGTCCAAAAGATGGAAACCGATTTGTCTGTATTACACACAAGAAAAATGCACCATGGTAAGCACATACTGTACTCAATCTTCATGCTCCATTTGTATGATTTTATGAAGACCCAAACTTAAAAATAGCTTCTTTGTTGGACTCTTAGGTTTTCATTGTTCAAAGTTGAATGTGATGCGGGAGTGAAGTTAGCTGCTGTCAACTTGTTTGATAAATGTTTTCAGAGAAAATTATATTTCAGTTAGTTCATCCTGGGTTCATTACCCCATTGCATGTATAAGGAAGATTGGTTTCTTTGGGGATGATCTCTATTCGTATGACATTCAGTTTTTTGCGAAACGTCTTTATTATGTCGTCCAGATGAATTTTAAGTGAATCAGTATTTAGTAATAATGTTTTACTTTTAAGTGTAATGTGGAGCTTTATAACACCTAACTTGATTTTTTTTTTTTTTTTGGTTTGTAGATGGATGATCCTTTGCATCTTGAGAAGTTCACTCATGATTTATCCTCTGGTCTTCAAGTAAATGTTGCTGATCTTGAAAATGTGCGCGCTCAGAATCTAGATTATCTTTTGGTGCTCGACTTGGAAGGGAAAGTTGAGATTCTTGAATTTCCTGTTATAATAATTGACACAAAAACCTTGGAGTTTGTAGATTTTTTCCACAGGTAAGCAGCATATATAATGCGTTTTTAGGCTGTGAGGTTATATTAATAATTCAGAATTATTCTCGTATTTCTTTCTTCAACTTCTCCCCTTCCATACCGACATTTTAAAATCTTTCTAATGGATGCGGTTTTGGTTCGATGTCAAAGTTTGAGATTCAGTCTAGCAACAGACATCCAGTGGACAGTTTCGTACTCGTAAAATATGGCAGCGTTACACCTAATGCAAATCTGAGTCCCCAAATATGTTATTGTAAAACCTTATGCTGAACCCAACTTGTTGCTATTGGTCGATCAAGGGGAATAGGGATCATAATTGTTGCAGGATCATTTAGGAGTTCTGTTTATTTAGCTTTATTTACAAGTTTCTATAGAGGGGCACTTTTCCAAGGGTTTCTTTCTAGTATGTTGTATACGTACTTATTAGCTAGTCTTTTGGAGACGGAGCCATACTTTTATTTTTCTCAAGACATTAATCTAAAAGTTATCGAAGGGTGCTTTTAGTTTTGTCGATTTATCAACATCTATTTTGATTCCTATTCTCTCTTCTTTTTTTGCATTTGTATATATATCGTGTTACCTTGAGATTGCATTCACAATCCTTCTTTTGTTTCTAAATACTTTTGTACTTTGTATGTGTCCAGTGAGGCCCTAATCCATTTTTACCTTATATGAAGTATGTTTTTTGTTAACTGCCTTGTGCATATTCTTCACTTGCAGGTTTGTGAGGCCTACCAAAATGAGCGAGAAGAGAGTGGAGGAATATATTGAAGGAAAATATGGAAAAATTGGAGTTGATCGGTATGTGATTTAATTCATCTTTCTGCCCAGTACAATTTGAGATTAAAATATGACCATCTGTGGTACATATGCGATATAATACGATTAGGGTACATGTGTCAGTACGTGGTGAGCTAGAAATAGCGGAAACGTAGATATGTGCACATACCTATCTGCTTTTCTCCGATATAACGTATTATATTCTGCGGTTAAAAATTGTTTTGCTAGATGTATAATGTACTGCATATGAATTCAAGGTATTAGATATATCGCATGTTCATATATAGTTACCTGCTCGCACACAACATCTCACATTGTTATGTGCAAGTACCCACTGAAGTGTTTGTGAGCATCTGACACTGACACACCGTGTCTGTGTGTCGGGCACGGCAAAATCTCGAAAGAGGAGTGTCCTTGTTGGTACATTATGGCTAATGAAAAGTAATTGATTATTTTAGAGCTATGTGAGGGGGTATAGCTAACATTTATCTCCAGTGTCTGGCACGATACAGCAATCACATTTGAAGAAGTAATTCAACAATTTGAAATTTGGATGACCAATCATCATTTGTGGGAACCGCAACATGGAGGAGCTCTACATCGAGCTGCATTTGTTACTTGGTTAGTAGATAAATATGTAACTTCTTCTATGATACAAAGAGGTCTTGTCTTCATTGGTTTTTGGAAAGCATATCAAAACCGAGAATGTTATCCATTACAGATACTCATGGACTATGATATGATTTTAATTTCTCTAGTATTCTTTTCATCTTACTTGATAACATCTAGTTTTTGTTGATGTTAGTGGAAATTGGGATTTGAAGACAAAGGTCCCTCAGCAGTGCAAAGATTCAAGTATGAAGCTACCCCCGTACTTCATGGAGTGGATTAATTTGAAAGACCTATATCTCAACTTTTACAAGAGAAGGGTGTGTAAATTAATGAAATTTACTTAACTTTGATTCCATTGAAACTAGATCCGAGGGACTTGCTTTAGCTAAAAAGACAAACTTGATTGATACACCTTCACTTATTTGCTTATGGATTTTAGGCCACCGGAATGGTAACTATGATGAAAGAACTCAACATGCCATTGGTTGGAAAACACCATCTTGGAATCGATGACACCAAGAACATTGCAAGAGTTTTGCAGCGGATTCTCATAGATGGTGCACTGATACAGATAACTGCAAGGAGAAGTTCCGGTTCTCTTGACAAGGTGGAGTTCCTTTTCAAGAATCGGATCGTTTGAACTGCTTATCTGATGAGTATGTGGTGATTTTGGTGGCAGCAAGCTTTCTTTGTTGTGCAGGTTTTTGTATCATCTCTTTCTTTCTTTATGACACCTTTCAGAGGCCACTGGGGCGTTTCTTAAGCTTCTGCTACCTGCACAGGCTTCATGGAGTGTTCAGGTTAAGACTCCGACACAAAGCTTTAATATAGGCACTTGTTTTTAGCGATTACTAGTTTGTAAAATGTTTTGGTCATAATTATAATATTATTTCTGGTCACAGTGAAGGGTGTCATAAAATGAGTTGGTTTTCTTCATGCTTCTCAAATTTAGGAAGGCGGGTCTATTTATTCTTAGCAGTAAGCAAGCTGCT
The DNA here is from genome assembly GCA_023531295.1 of Papaver armeniacum. Classification (NCBI taxonomy): domain Eukaryota; kingdom Viridiplantae; phylum Streptophyta; class Magnoliopsida; order Ranunculales; family Papaveraceae; genus Papaver; species Papaver armeniacum. The sequence continues at coordinate 260,853 of JAJJWW010001238.1, read as the reverse complement.
TATGTTATAGAAGTAGCTGTACTAAAATTTGGCCCAAACAAATATGAAGTATGAACATAGGATCTTTGCATTGGGATGGAAGAAACATAGGATCCCTGTCTACCAGTACCCTTGGTGCATAGTATATTTTACTCCCTCCATTACTTTTTAATAGGCTGGTTTGGTTTTTAGAGAAAATTAAGAAAATTAAGAAAACTAATCATTGAAAGTGGTCCTCATGACACTTGTCAATAAAAGAAGTGAATTGAAATGGTCCCCATGACACTTGTCACCAAAAGAAGTAAAGTGAAATGGTCCACATGACACTTGTCATCAAAAGAAGTTAAGAGAAAATGGTCCATAAAACCTAAAGTAACATTTGACTTTCCCAATTAGGAAACCAGCCTATTTTTTTGAAATCTTTATTTATAGAAACCAGCCTATTAAAAAGTAACGGAGGGAGTACCTTTTTATATATATACTGATGGGCATAAATAATCATACAATATTCGAAGTTATATGATCACAACTCATAAGGAGAGGAAAAATGAAAACACAGCAAAATGAGATAAAAAGAAAATAGCTCTAATATTGTGTCATTTCATCAAATCATGTATCTTACTGATGAAATTATCAGTGTAGGAATTTTCAAGAGCTTTATTCGACAATGTCTCTCTCAATTTGTCGTGGTTTTCTCTAACCTCGATTCCGATTGGATCCGTTTCATCCATTACCCCTTTCACTAACCTGCTAAAACTCTCTTTAGTAAACCAACCATCTTCTTCTCTCCTTTCCACTTCCACACCTACCTTCAAATCCCCGGCCAATATTCTTGTGTTCAAAAACTGATCTCCTAAATGTGGCATCAGTACAATTTGACAATGGCTCATCAAGGCTTCCCACATTGACCCAAAACCACAATGTGTTACAAAACATCCGACGGAAGGATGCGCCAGTATTTGTGGTTGCTGAACCCATCCTCCATGAACCACTCCTCTTTGTCTAACCCTTTCCTCGAACCCTTCTGGTAATGCCTCTTCTACCGTGGTACAACCGATAGGTGGTTTCAATGCTACGAAAAAAGGCATTTCCGTGAGTTCAAAACCAAGAACCAATTCTTGGAACTGGTCTTTTCTTAGCACCCATTCACTTCCAAATGCACAGTAAAGAACCGATCCTGGACTAAACACACCAAGCCAATTAGCCCATTTTTCTTCTAGAGGTTTGGTGAGTTTTTCGGGCAGTGCAGGACCTGTCAATAGAACTGGCTTCCCGTACTGAGTCTCAATGTAGTCACAGTAAGGACCTTCAATCTCTCTACACGTTCTGATAGAAATGGAATCACATGATTTCAACGAATTCGTCACTTGCTCGTAGAAAGACAAACCTGTGACTTCATTCTTACGTGTGACAAACGGTGTAATGGTTCTAACCTCGTGTCGATGAAGCATTATAGGAGAATTAAGTGGAAAACCAGGAGGAGGACCCATTAATTTGATTTCAGTATTAGTTTTGTCTTCGCCGTTGGGAGAGAGACGCGTAATGCTGGCTGAGTCAAGCTGACGCGAAGGCACTAGCAGGTAAGCGGTTGAAGCTGCGCTAACGACTGTATGGTGAATGGATTTGATGCCAAGAGGAGTTGTAAATGAAGGTATCCATTCCGCGAAATCATAAAACACGACATTAGGCTTAAGATCAATAAGAAGGGACTGCACATGGTCTTTCAGAAGATAAAAAGCTGTGATTAGGAGGTGAGAGATGGAAATGTGAACATCAGACATGGTCTCGGCGCCATGGGGAAGGCCATCGACGTGGGGAACATCAAGAGGGTAGAAGGTTATGAGATCAGGATGCAAGTTAGATTGTTGTAATTTGGTGATTGTTTTTCTCGGAGAAAAGAAAGAAACTTTATTACCATTCTCTGCAAATTTGTTAGAGAGATGAAGAAACGGAGTTAGGTGACCCATGGCAAACCATGGATACATAGCTGCGTGAAATGTTGATTTGTCCATGCTGCTGCTGCTGTTGTTGTTGGTACTCATGGTGATCTTAAACAAGTCCTGGTTTTCTTCTTCCTTTTTTTCTTTACCTTTTATCTAAAGTACCCAACCAAGAATTTGAAATTTTCTAGCATGTACCTTAATTAGAGGAATGAAATTTAGTCTCCAGTTTTCAGTGGTGCAATAATATCCGCACCTTTTTTATTGGCTAAAATGCTTGGGCACTTATTAAGAGGCTGTCAAAACAGTTTGCAACCTAAAAAAAAATGCCACTATATGCTGGGTTATTATGGCCAAATGAATTTGAACAGAAAAAGGCCAAAAAGAACTACAAGTGTTTTACCTGGTTCAAATAGGTTTCACTTCTTGGCCTAAACTGTTTCTTTCCAGGATACAGGGAGCAGGCTCCATTCATACAAGTTTGAAAGCAAACGTCCTTCCATAAATGGCAAAAGTAGATTAACACAATGTTGGTAAATTCTAAAAGCAGCAACAAACAAATCAATGCTACAGTTTGCAGCAAGAATCTTCCATTGTTGGAACAATTTAAAAGCAATCACAAAAGAAACAATGCCACGGTTTGCATTAGGGATCTTACATACAAAAAGGGAAACAATGCCACCGTTTGCATTAGGGATCTTACACACAAATAGGGAAACAACGCCACGGTTTGCATTAGGGATCTTTTACATACAAATAGGGAATGAATGTACTACTAAACCACGGAATGTGGAACCAGAGAACATCAAGGTATACCAAAGATACCAGCTTCCCCTTCGGAACTGTTGCCATTATTATCCATCTCCACCACCTCCTGATTTCGGGTGTATATCAATATTTTCGATACAATGTTGCAGAATTCCCTGTAAACATTGAAGATTCGGCTAAGTGAAAAATGACAGTGTGGAGTAGTGTGGATAATAATGTGATAAGTTACTTACTTCCAGGGACCATCTCCAATGAGCATCATCTCATCTTCTTGATCAGTATAAACAACTTGCCATCCCTTTTCCGGGTCGTTCAAAAGACCTTCCATATTGAAAAGCCGCTCCAACTCAGATATAAGATCAGGGTATCCCTCAAGCTTGGTGAGATCAATCGCCCTGCCTGCAACACTCCCTTGCTTGTGAACCTGTAGTATCTATCTCATACCAAAACGCTATATAACTTAGCAAGCAGTTTTACAAGTATGGATCTCATTACAAGCAAGGCTGTTTACTATGTAAAGATTCACCTACTTTGGTGCATCTTTGTCCAAATGCTTTTGCCGACCTGGTAGGATCCAAATAATTGTCAGTACAAGCTACATAAGAGATGTCTGGGTTCAAGTTCTCATTTGAAGAAGGAGATGTAATTGGAGTAGTGCCGAGATCCTCTTCATTTGCCACCTGAGTTTCCTCAGTCAAGGGAAACCCAAAGAGTCTGCAACCATTTTTGTTGCTGGTAGCCAAACCTCGTTCGCCCATTAGTCCTGCTCGATTGACGAAGGAGCTAGGGGGATGCATAAAATCCATTAGTTGATGTTCTTTCCACAGTTCTGGAGTGAACATGGATGCCAAATCTTCTGTGGCACAAAAAAAATGTATAAGATAAGTATGACGTTAGTTTGGTATACTAAGGCTCAAGATAATCAAACAAACTAGGCAATTTACCCTTCTCATGATTATTATTGAAGGCGTAAGCATGGCCAGGACGAGTACTTGCTTGTTGAAACATTAGGACTGATGATGGAGATGACACCTTTACTGACGGTGCTCTGGTTTGCACATCACTGTAGCCCCGCAACATTGCTGGCCACGCACTGCCATTGGTAGACCTGTGAACCCCATCCAAATATCCAAACTCACCACTATCACGAGACCTGTTATCCACTAAGCCCCTCATCTGTGGTGCTTTTGAATATAATTCTTGACCTTGCAAGACCTTCGGGAATCGAGCAGATTCTCCAAAGCCTGCGCCTTTGTTGGGAATATCAGAGGTTCCTGAAAGTACCTTGACGCCATTTAGTATTCCAGCCATCCCATTACTGTTTGAACCAGGGTCACACCTCCTGATACCGAATGGTTGATGATTCTGCACATCATAACCATCGTAAGAAGGGTTCAAACCCAAAATTTCTTGACCTTGCAAGACCTTCTGGAACCTAAAAGATTCCCCAAAGTCCAAATATCCACCCCCATCTGTAACAAAAAGAGGAAATAACCAAATAGATTACTTTGCTTGAAATAGAAAAGACTGCAAATATTCTTTAATTACGTCCATTTGAAACTACTTGTCATTCCGCACTTACTAGGAGCAGGAAAATCTGCTATTTGTGCTGGCAGACGAATCTTGGCTCTCTTAGCACAAGGTGGCGTCAAATTTCCTGACCCTGAAAATGAACCAGATGGCTCAATCTCCCATGGAGAAACTCTATTTTGCCGAGTCATCTCCATATTATCATCCCATCTTACCTGTTAAATGAGTTACAACATTTAGCGCAAGAATCTTCAACGATTGAGACATGCCATAATGCAGGACATATATGAGTATAAGTTACGGCAAGAAGATGATAGAAGTTCGAGGATAACGCATAGATCCTTACTAAATGCAGCAAATGAAGAGCCCCAAAAAATATTACAAGAAAACATACCAACAGGCATCTCCATTTTGAACCAGGCCATCTAACAGGATCCATTTCACTAATCCCAGCAATCATTCCAGTGTATCTGCAAAATGCAAGTAATTTAGATAATCTTTTCCTTCAGGAAAGATGCATTTTGTGAAGTGCAAAAAGCATGTCAAACCTTTGCTCTGTTGAATCTTCAGTTTCAAATCGCATCTTAAATCTCATTCCAATAGATAGCGAAAGACCGGACCCCTTTGAGAACTTTCGGAAAGGAATCAGAAACTCAGACGGGCTAACCCTGCAAATGAATATTCAAACTCAGGCTCGCTTGCATTTAACTCGTTTGTTAAACACATAATACTTGCTAGCATCTTTTTTTTTTTCCAGACATGCTACAGAATTAAATGTAGCTCAATACTTTCAAAATTCTGAAAATGTAATCCAAATCTGTGGTGAAATTAGTGACAAAGATGGTATATTTTTTCCAGCAGAGACAAAATCGACAAGTGAATAAACCTCAATCCTAACATCATACAATAATACCACCAATATACCACCAATAATAGCAACTCAAACCGGAAAACCTATTTTACCTTGGTGTATAATTAATGTGAAATAGAGTCTTCGTGGCTACAGCTTTAGCCACAGATGTGAGTGTGCTGGTGTTACAGGTCTGGCTGCCAAAAACTGAGAACGAGCCGCCACTTTTGCACTGAGTTGCCCTCCGGACACCCAACCTCAGTTCTCCATCTTCGCCCCTGGTCGAAGAATCACACAGTAAGTTACCGAAAGAAGATACCAACAAAGAATGAGATACCAACAACCCCTAGTTGTTGAAAAATCATATGTTAAGCTAAGATGATAAGACTACAACAATGTATACCTAAGAAAGAGCACAGCATCCCCAGAAACAAGCTTCTTGTTATTAACGAAGGCACTCCATCCAGTTGTAAGTAAATGCCTTCGAGGCTGACCTGCAAGAGAGAGTAAAATCTCATTAAAAATGTTAACGCAGAACTTTCAATCTCCTAAACACATTGTAACTAAGGTAAGATTTGTAAGACTTCTGTACCATAAAACATACATACCCCTGTAGATGTGTCAGAAATTTCCACACCATACCATGTAAATCCTTTGCAACAAGCTCTTGTGAAGGTCTTTGCTGTTTATAGTCCTACAAATTCAACATTCACCAAAAAAATATCAATTAAAATAATTTGTTTCACTGTATGAACCACATTTAGTAATTCATTAAATTACATCCTAAGAATGTAAAACAGAACTCCAAATGAACCTACCAGAGGAGGGAAACAATCTTCAGCGGCACGACGAGGGACAGAAAAACCACCATGGGTGCTTGTATCAGAAGCAGTAAGGGTTTTGCAGAACATGTGGGGTGTGGTAGTACTAGTGCTACTGCTTGATTTGTTGTTACTTAAACCACCTGCACCCTCAATTTCCTCTTCATCAATGAACAACATATTTTCTTCCATCTGATTTCCTTTCAATTTCTGCTCAACCTTATTTTCATACCACAAATTGAATTCAATGTTCTTACAAACAAAAATCCTCAACTCAAGATCATAACAGAAACACGGAGACAGTGAGAAAGATGATTATTATTACCTCATTATCAGGAATCAAGGAAACTTGGGCATAGACTTCATCAGTAGTAAGCTCAGCCTGTTAAATAAATAAACAATCTCCATGACTAAAGAGGAGGTAAATCATAACAAAATTATCAACAACAAAATGAGGCGTGAGATAGAGGAACTTACACGAAGAGCAACATCAACAACCCGGCAGAAGACATGAGGAGGTAAATCATAAACAAGAGAAGGTGGGATTTGAGAAATATGCTCTAAATGGCCTTGAGGTAAGTAAACAACCAGACTATTCTTCTTTGGAAGAGAAATGTGAGGTCCAGCACAAGCATGCCACAGCTCTAAACAAACAGAAGGTGGTGGTGGTGATGAAGGAGTTGTAGTTGATGAAGGTGATGAAGAAGACAAAAGTAATGTAGTTGTAGTAGTATCATCATCTTCATCCTCAGTAAGGATATTGTTGAGATCAATTAATCCTCCCATATTCAAAACCAAAAAAAAACTAAAGAACTATGAACTGATGAGAGAATTAATCTAAGTAGGATAAAAGAACAGTGAAATAAGAAGAGAAATGGGTATAGAATGTTTATAAGAAGAAGAATCTCTGCATTACCAAAGAAGTAGTGGTGATGGATAGAGTAAAACAAGAAACTCTTTCTTAGGTTTTGCAGCCTCAACGTTTCTAAAACAAGATGAGTCAAAACTTAAAAAATAGAGAGACCGTCTCTTTCTCTCTTTATCCCATGCGCACCGCCCGTACTTCTGGGCTGCTCCTGCTGCTGTTTCTGTTCTTGTAATAGTCTCTTTCGTTTCTCGCTCTTTAAGCCTTCCCCAAAAAGGTTCTATCTCTCTCTCTCACACTCACTCACTGTCAATATCTCTATCTCTATCCCTTCGTATGTGGGGGGATTCTTGTTGGTGTGGTTTAGAATTGGTTCCTAGCTACTTGTATGTAGAAGATGGTGGTGGCCTGAGTCTGTCTGTCTACACTATCTGGTCATACTGCAGCTATACTGGTGGCGTTGCAGCTGATGCTTAGGGGGAGAAAGAGGAGATGAGGGGACTGTAGCAGTTGCTGCTGGCTGGGGCTATTTTATGTGTCAGAATTTATTACCAGAGAGAAAAATATGAGAGATGAGACTAGACAGTCTAGCTAGTTAGTCACTCTAGAGAGACCAGTAATAATAATGCTTGTCCCACATTAAATAAAGAAGAAGAAGTAAAAGATAAAGTAGAAGAAGACAGACTTTTTTTTTGTTGATGGATCGATGAGAGAGAGTGAAAACTCAAAACTCCCCCTGTATTTCCGGGTTGTATAATAATATCATATCAAATGGGGACGATGATGATGATCATGACCATGGGGTCATCATCTTGAGTGGGTCACCCCTCCCTCTGTCCTTTACTTTTTTCATATTTACTTTTATCTCCTTTCCTTTGTGTCTCTTCCTTTTAACTTTCACGGATTTAGTATAATCCCTTCCGATCACAGATATCTACTGTTTCGGTATATTTGTCACTTGAACAAGATCGTCGGTCGGTATACCTGTTGCAACTGTTATTAAGGCTGTGAGGGACGGCATTTCATTTCAAATTTTAAACAACTCTTAATGAGATATCTATGCTGAGGATAGTTACATGTGTAGTGTGAACATTTGAAAGAATTTTGTACTATGTTTATGGTGTGTCACTCTGTTTGGACAACTCAATTGGGGTTTGATGGAATTGATAACAAAGTACTATTATTCAAATGTTAGTTCATGTATTATTTTCAGTTAAGAGACAAATTTTTCTTATAAATGAGAATTATTACATTTCAAATGTGACTACTCAATTGAGAAAATTGACTCTTCAAAAGTTAATTAGAGCTAAACACATTTAAATCAGATGTATTGAGATTTAAGAAAGAGCCAAGTTGTACTACAGATGGAATTTGTCATGTCAAATTCTAATACTCTAAGAGCATCTCCAATACAACGGGTAAAGTTCTTAAAATTGAATGACACCTAGGATTTAAGATTTTTTGTACCAAATTTCCATCTCCAACACAAGGGTCAAGATCATAGAGATGGATGACATGGCTAAGTGGGGGTAATGGAGAAAGTGTAAATAAGACTTTCTCTATGACCTTGGGTCTTAAAGCCACATCATTATTTTGTCTCTAAATTCAAATAAAGTTTGTTAAATAATACTTTGGGGGTTGCAGATCAACTTGAGGTAAAAAAAAAATTTACATTAATTTTTTTTTTTGTCATTTAGTAATGACCCACACATAAGAATGTGTTAATATGACCTCCACATAGGATGACCTTGACCCTATGCATTTGAGACGCTCTAAGATTAGTGTTAGAGTTATTCAGCCCTGATAAATAAAGGCATGTCGGAAATTCTAAGAGGATTAAAATACTAGCTAATATGAATGTTGTTCTTCGGACTTCAAGGCTATGTAAAACATTTTTAGACAACTAATTTGATCATTCTAAACAGATTTGCAATAATAATAGATTGATATCTTCAGTGTTCGATGAAGCCCTAACAACATAACCGAATTTCAGATTGATATTTGAATTAAGGTTTGAACATATGTACAATGTTTTGGGGACGTGGAGCTGCACCACACCCTGCCTAGGGGTGTTGCTCCATCAACTAGGGGTATACATGGTCGGTTTCGGTTCGGTTTTTGTTCAAACCAAAACCGAAACCGTTATTCCCGGTTTTTGATTTTCTAGACCAAAACTGTTTCATTAACCAACGGTTTCGGTTTTTATTTTTACCGTTGGGTTCCGGTTTTACCATTTGGTTTCGGTTTTACCACTATTTTGTCAGTTTCATGTAACTGACAGTTAAAAAAGAAAATACAAAAAAAATGAAAGATTAAAATATAGTTGCACAAAAAATTATACATAAAATTACATATTAAAATTAAATATAGACATTTATAGTTAAGATCTACGAATAAAATTAAATATAGTTAATCTAAAGTAGATTTAATGGTTGATATTAATTACATCAAAGCTAATCGGTTATACCATTGGTATTCGGTTTAGTTTTTACATCAAACCAAAACCGAAACCGTTACTACCGGTTTTTATCTTTTTAAACCAAGACCAACCATTAGTAAATGGCTCGGTTCGGTTTTCTTCTAATCGGTTTGGTTCGGTTTTAGCGGATAACCGTTACCATGTACAGACCTACCATCAACCCCTCGACATGTCTTGTCAGGTAACCTACAATCCAGTTGTCATGACTTCATTATATATTTTTAATCTAATGATGGAGTATAATTTTTGAATCTGGTTACGTTGTTAAAGATTTATTTTTCCCCAAGGGTAATGACCTATTGATTTATTATACTCATCAATTTATTAGGAAAGTTCGAACTAATTATTTAAAATAAACTATATAAAGCTTCTAAGATAGAAGAATGACGTTCTTGTATATATATTCATCCTCTAATTCAGCCCAATTTTCTAACCGAACGTGACTCTTAATTATTTTCAGTAAGCACATGAGAGATTTTTTTAAATTTTTTTTTTTTTAAGTAAAAGCAAATGCATTGACCTATTTATCATAAACAAATATACAACACATATAACTAAGTTAGCCAATACAACAATGTGTAGATAATGATTGAGAACTCATAAAATATGAATATCAAACTACATTACATAGATTTTTTGAGAAGCTTTTCAAATATATAAAATTTACGAAAGTTCAGTTTGTATTTTGAAAGATATAAATAATTTAAATCTATTTTCTTATTTTTAAAAAAATGTTATTTTTGTAAATATATAAAGATACACTTAAATATGATATTTTTTTCAAAAGTAAAGCTGCACATGGATGGATACAATGGAATCAAAAAAACTGAACCGTACCAATAATTTTATAATAATATAATGATTTTAGATTATAGAAAACCAATACTCGTGGTTCAGTTATGGTTTATCCCAAAAAGCGGTCCGAAATTATCGATTTTAACTCATTAATGAAGGGCATAGATATGACTCGATTGATTATAGACATAAATTGCTTTTATTGTTAATACTAATATTGATTTCCCTTCTTCTTCTTTTCTTTTTATTGTTAATCCTAGTATTGATTTACCTTCTTCTTCTCGACGACCTTTCCTAGCATCACTTTATTGATCTTGACATAATTTCTTGTTTATCAAAAAAGAAAAAAAAGCGTGCAACTGTTATAAAAATAATATTTTGAGTATTGGTGTTGGTGGTTTACCATTGCCTGATGTTTCTAAATCGAACGAATCAAATGTGGAAAAGTTCTTTTATGAATCAATGAAACTGGGCTTATCAGTTTCCGTTCTGATTCACTCAAAGACCGAGCCGACATGTACCATGGGCATCGTCAGTCAAATGTATACGTAATATTATCTGATATAAATTTATTTATTTACTATAAATATCGTGATTAGATCATATTATTTGTGATTTGACAAAATAGGGTTCTCTTAATTTATAGAAGATTGACATGCATAATAATATAAACGGCTAGGTTGACTGAAAGATTCTCCCGAGAATCTCACGGTGGGAGTTAAAGGGTGGTGGCTATTTTAAAATTTTCTTATTCTAATGGTAGAATTACTGCCGAAGCCACCATTAGGTTCTCTCGTAGTGAGATTTTCGGGAGGACTCTCAGTAAACCTAGAATCACTCTAACAATTTCACATAAATGTTGAATAATCCAATCAACTTATTCTTTTTTATTTATTTTTGATGAACATTCCGATCAGAGCTCGTTCAATCCAAAAAGGTGATCATATAATTGTTTACAAGGAAAAAATAATCAAAATACAAGAAAATCAAAAACATGTTACATGTAAACCGCAAAGGTACCTGATTTATGTATGAGAAATAAAGAGAAATAATGGCATAATATGAAATCGTCGACCATTTTGAATATTTTTCTTTATTGATAAGAAATCTTTGGAAAAAAATATTAACCCTATAAGATGGTATATATAAATGAAAAATACAGATGCATTGTCGTGTTAAACCGTTGATGTTCTTGAATCTGGAATTACATGTTATGAAACCAACCATCAAAGATTGAACAAACCACAAATAAAGTGAAGAAAGAATCGCTCTAATAGCGAGACCACAATCATCTGAGTATTGAAGAAACGTGTCAAAAGACCCAAAGATGACAAAATAACTTGCTCATCTTTAATATATCTAAGAGCAAGTCCAATGGGACTGGAAAAAGTAACAGATTTGCACATTATACGCCCATAGTGGACCGGCAAACAAGTAAAATGGATGGAAAAACCCTCGAATAAAAGGGTTTGTCCATCGAGTCTCAATTTGAGATGGTCGGCTCAACTTGAGACGAACATGTCAACATAGGACGTTCAGCCTATACTGAGCCGAGTCTCGGCGCAAGTAAAAACGAGCCGAGTCTCAAAATGAGACACCTGTCTTTGATTGAGCCGACAACGGCTACTTTTATCCAACGCTCTAATTCCACTCTCTATAAATACAATCATTTTAAACTTCAAAACCACACCTTCTACACCCACAAATTCTTATAATTTCACTTCAATATTCATCTTTCATTCTCAAAGTCTTTCGTAAAAAATCAAAAAAAAAAAAGTTTGTGGTCCTAAGTTTACTCGGGAAGAAGATTTAGCAATTTGCACAGCTTATATTTTTCAAACAAGAGTAAATATCCACAGTGTTACGAATTTTTCGCAAATGACATTTTGGCAACAAGTTTTTGAAATGTTCGCTGCAGACACGGGGAATTTGAGAAACCGTGATGCCCATGGATTGTGTGCTCGTTTTCAATCAATTTGTCGTGTTGTCTACCACTCTTGGTACGCTAATGCAGATTAACCGAAATAGGATTAATGGTGAAACTGAAGCAGAAGTTATCCAAAGAACTGCAGCGATATGGTAGCAAATTAACGGAAGAACTTTTCAGATTTTAGCATGTTACAACATCCTTAGAAAACTTCACAGGTTCAACGCCTTCTGCCTTCTGGAGGCTCCACAAGCCGCTCCACGAAGAGGGTGTTGATTACCTCACTTTTATGATTTCAAAATTTGTCTTCTTCTGTTGAAGTGTGCAACTGTATACAATATTTGCAACCAGAACTTGAGCATTCACTAATCATCCGTTTAGTAAACTCTACTTTTGCGCAGTGGTCTTGTTGTGGCTTCTTCAACATGACTTTAAGTTTCATGTTTTTCCACGATGCTGCTTCTCGCAGTGCTCGTGTTGTGGCTTCTTCAACCCGGCTTTGAGTTTCAGGTTTTTCCACGATGCTGCTACCTTTTCATCTTATTGCTCCTTCATAATATCATCTAGCATTCGCGGTTCTTAAAGACAATTAGAATCTTGACATTGCAAATACCTGAGCTTTTCTGGTTGTGATTCAGTGACCATTCATTTAGATGAACAACCTACTTGTGGATGATTCGAATACATCCAAGGGCGAGGCATCAGACTCTGGTCATCCATGAAACATAATGGATAAACCTCTTTTTCTTCCACACAAACAATTTGTTTTCCTTTGTCTTTAGAAAACATGGTGTTGGTTGAGAATGTTTGTGGTTGTGTTTGGAAAATATTGGTTGCAAGGTATGATTAATATAAGGAAAAATATGATTGTTATAATAAAGTCGTTATCTCATCTCACATTGAGTTGATCGATCTTGTTTGAGCTGGCAACGACTAGTCTCATCAAACGACTCTTATTCCACTCCCTATAAAATTCAAATGATTTGAGCTCCAAAAAATGTCTGATAGAATTTGTGGTCCTTAAACTTGCACAGCTATTTCCTTTTGAGAAATTGGGTCAATTGCCCAAATATTTTTAAAACATGGTTCTAATGGACGAGTAAAAATTAGTATGGGTGAAATGGACACCAATAAAATAGAAAGAATGAATCTGGATTTCATTCTGGCTTAAACTTAAAAAATAGCGATGGTGAAACTGGATGCATCCCGATGTAAATTAAAAATAAGAAAAAATATTTGAAAATGGGTAGGATGAAACTGTTTCCATCCTGGCTATTTTTACATTCTCGTCCATTTAAACAGTATCAAATTTTACATGTCTTTTTCACCCAAAAATTGTCGTTATTGGGTTAATTGACCAATTTTGTGTGTCCTTTTTACCATTTTCAATTTTTTTAAATTACCACATATATTATTTACAGCAACATCAAGTTTGGCTTCACAAAAAAAAAAAAAAAACTTATGAGACATTCCGAGAGAAATATTTATACTGGAAAAAATTCAAGAGACGGTTGAATTGGTAAGGACCGACCATCCCATAATGACCCGCTTGGCTTAATTTGTCGCGAGGAACATTTCCCCGGTGCACAAAACTCAGTTTGTCTATCCACCTGTATAAGTAAACCAACAAATTTGATGGCGTTCATTGGAGTTGGTCTAACTGGTGCACCGCCCCAAATCTATAAATTTCAAATTAAGTTTAAAATTTTGGTGAAAATACTAAACGTCGACTTGTTCAATTTATTAGATATATTGCTTGGCTCTTAGATTTTTTTGTTTAACTCTCCTCTAGAGCTGCGATTTCCGGCAAAGAGAAAACTTTTTTCCGACAGCCTAACTGCTCAGATCTTCTTAGATCTGGGCAGTACCATCTTTAATCTTCAATATTAGCTCAATATCAAACACATAAAGTAAACCATATCCCTTAATTCAATCTTCACTTTCCACTTCAAAACCCTAAATCAAACCGCCATGGATTTGGCAAACCTCATCGGCTAAATCCTCGGTCACCGGCCTTTCAATTTCAATTGGATTTGCTTGCGATTATTTTTGATACCCCTCTTTTTCGTGGAGATTTGAATCTAATTCATCCTTTTGGTGTTGGATGTGATGTGATTTTCACCTGAATTTATCGGCTCGATCTACTCCGACAACCTAAGTGGCACGGTCTCCAACTATAGTAGCCTCTTCTCTATTATACGTGAGGTAATCTTCGAGTTGGTACCTCCTCATTTCATCATCTTCGGAAAAGCGAAGGAACTTTCTTTGGCTATTATCCATTTACCCGAGTATCTCATATCATGATGTTTTATCTTCTCATTAAGCCTCAATTTTATCTTTGCTATGCCCGAGTCTCGGTTTTCGGCTTTTTCTCTATTCTGTGAGACCTTGCTTGTCTTTCCTATCTCACAGGATAAACCAAAAGTTTTATGTTTAATTTCATTAAACCTTGATATGTATGTCGTCACCGCAAGCGATGTCTCGATTCACAATCTCTTATTTTCCTTTTTAGTGTAGGTTGTAAACCTGTTTAGTTTCGAATATGTTTCTTGTTTTATTTCATAGCCTTTCTGGGCTAGTGAAGTTCTGTGAAGATCCATTGTTTTCCTTTTTCTATTTAATGATCTTGTTTTTGAATGTTGAAGGCATTTTCTATCTACCAGGCTAGTGTGTCAATTCAAAGTGTGGGTTAGGTTTGTTGGTGGTGTCTCTTTAATGCATGTGTCCTTTGCTTTGTTATTGTAAAGTTCAGTGTGGTTTTCGTTTTCAGATTTATCTGCAGAGGTCCTTTTGACTTCTTTTGTTAGTTTTAATTGCCAAAGTTCTGGTTCATTCCTTGTAGTTTGTGTGTGTTTTATGTTTTTGTTTTCCGATTATGTATATATCCCTTTGGAAGCCATCCATGATTTGGGTTTAACTTTTTAGTCTCTGGCATAACAGTATGTATTGAGCTTTAAATTATGCAACCTCAGAAAATAGCATCATGAATTTCATGCTTCGGCATTTTATCACTTCCGCGCCAATTATCGAGATACTCAGCCAAAAGATTTCAGCCCCTTTTGCGCTAGATTGACATAACATATCTTCAGCTTCTCAATCAACCTTATATGAGCATGTTTGGATAATGACCAGCCGTTAATGCATTTGGTGAAACCTGTGAAGAGCCATACTCGCATATTAAGCATTTCCACATAATGAAAAAATTGATTACTCAAATCCTGGGAAGGTATCATGGCTTCAACTTTACTTCATTTCTCAGCAGCAAGCTTCAATCCTAATTGGTATGTGAATTGGCCGGTGAACTCGACACTCAGACAAGTTTTCTCTTCGTTTATAAGTTTAGTTGCATTTTATTTCCCAAGAAAATTGTTATTTTTTAGTTCCTAGTTTTCTTTAGTTTAAGTTTGTAATCCCTCTTGTTGTTTTCAGTTTTATGTAATTGTAGTAATTATTATTAGCAGAAGTAGTCCCTAGTCCCTTAGGATAATCTAGTTGAGTCTGTAATTCCTTCTGTATCTTAGCTCAATTTTAGTAACCTTGTAATATCATTATGAGCACTACTCCTACAAGAGCAGAGACTGGATTCTTCTTCAAGACACAATTAAACCTAAAGACTCAATTTAAAGTGATGGATCAAGTTGAAAATCAAAGGAGTAGTCAGATATCTCTCGGGCAGTTTATCGTAACAACAAGATTCGAAGGCTTGGCTAGCATCTTCAATCATCTGCATCGAACACCTCTACCACCAAGCAAATTTATGTGGACATTGTTGTGCCCACCAAAAGTACAACTTTTCTTGTGGAAAGCATTGACCGAAGGACTTTTGACCTTCGACTACAACATTCCCCCTCGATGCAACCCCGATCCGAAGTCTGCTATTCTATCCCAAAATCAGGTTGATGTTGATTCTTGGTTTACCACTCTTATTGTAACCGATGAATCTTGGGGTATTATATACCCTTGTGTAACAATCCCCTAATTATTTAATATAAATTTTATGCTTGGAAAAAAAAAGATATATTGCTTGGAAAAAAAGAAGAAGATATTTTAGATTTTGAGATAGAAAAAATCAGCATTTAACCATGTCAAGTTAGGATAACCCTGCGAATGAAACGTGGCATTTGAAAAGCTGACCATCAGGGTCACATAAATTGAAGGTTGCAAGAGTCTTTATGATATGTCGTGATCAAATTATAAAGTGCATGGACGATAGAACCATTTCAATACCTAATTAGACAGTAAAGACCCAACTTATTGGTCCCGAACACTGTTTATAACTCACACTGTTGAATTTGAATGCTCTCACCTTTTATTTTTCCCCTAAAAATATAAAACAATATCTTGTTTCTCTCTGGTTCTATAATTTTTGCTCTATTTGTTATCCCTTTCCCCAACCCACACTACTCCACAAGACAATACGACATTCATACATACTTCTTTTGAAAATACAAAATTTGCATGCCAATATATTATAGCAAGTGTCATACCTAGGCTGAACGTTTTTCTTTTATTTTTTGACCAATTTTGCAAATCTCATTGATTGTTGAATAAATGAATGAAAGAAAATACAAAATTTGATGCAATATATTATAGCAACAAATTTTTCTTTTATTTTTACTGCAAATCTCATTGATTGTTGAATAAATGAATGAAAGAACGTATTTAATTAATTTTCTTTCTATTTTTTTCCCTTTATTTTTTTGATAAGTTTCTTCCCAAATGAAGAAACTAGGACAGGATTTAATAGTGTAGTTGGTAAATCTAATCATCGTCTATTTCTAAATCAGTATCATGACCGGGATATGTATATATATAAGAATGCGATGATTAGCTCATCCTAACCCAATAATTGTTATACCATTTTACTGTTATTACTGATGCAATTTGGCGATCCTGAAAATATCACATTTACAAAGGTTGGGCCACATTACATTTTATATATATAGATCCAACTGTAGTTAATACCCTAATACAGAAGTCAGAAACTTTGTTGAGCTGAAAACAGTGGAGAAGTAGAACCGATGGGGTTCTAGTTGCTACTATTAGTAGTAATTCCAAACACAAAACGTCAAATCTACATTCATGAGCTTGTTGCCTCCACAGCAAAGAACCTCGTGGTACCTAAAAACAAAAGCAAGATCCCAAAATACCTATTTAATGTGTTGGGGTAGGGTGTTGTATTGGATCCCTCCCTCCATTTATTCGGGCAACAGAGGTATAGTAGAGTTTCAAGCAGATAAACTCAAATCAAGGCCATCGTGATGACTTGGGAGTCTTGTCACGGATCCAAAAAGATCCATGGAAAATCTAAGCAGAAACAACTATCTTTTGGATACTAATCACTATTGTTCCGAAAAAGTGCAGCAGCCTCTAAAAAAATCTAAGATGAAATTTCGGGTTACAAGGAGATAACAAATTAGTGAAGACATACTCCAAAATTATTATTGTCGGTATGAATGGCCTAGAAAGAAATTGCATTGAACGATTGCACTCCAAATATCAAGGACATACTGGAAACTTGACCGATCATAATATTATGGATATATTACATGAAACAAAATCTGAATCCTTTGTTTTCTTCTGTTCGTTTTTATACTCGAAGTTTCTAACCAATAATTTCTTCTTTTTAGTTTTGGATTCTATTACTTACCGGCAGGCAAAAATTTTATAGCAAAAATTAAAATCTGCTTTAATCGTAACTCGAAAGGGTACGTACAGCCTTGTCTACCGACAAATTAAGTGATAAGGCAATAGGGTATAGATGGCTGGTAGGTTAGGCCCGTTACACACCAACCCAAAGGGAAGGTGGTGGTCATGTTTTAGAATGAACCATTTCTTTGGGGACCATGATTTGATTAGGCCACCTTCCCTATGATTATAAGGGGTGACCTAAAAGTAGAGACGACTAAGTTACCCTTTAATTAATTAAATAAATATATTTAATTAATTAAATTTTTTAAATTTAAATTCTTTTTTTCTTTTATTTTTTTTTTCAAAATTTTAAATATTATATATATGAATTATTTATTATATTAATCTTATCAAAAATTATCTTGTCATCAATACTTATACAAAACTATTGGTTGGCAACCTAGCAACAAGCTGGGCTCCAACACCTTTTTGAATAGCAATACCTAGTCTATGAAAAATAAAACTACCAAAACCACTACTAGCGTCGTTATTAACCAAACAATTTTTCAGACGCTTGAAAAAACACAAAGTATCTTCACCAAGTTCCCCTAGGGTAGAGAAAGCTAATACACCCAAACCATGACCATGTGAAACACACTTGTCCAAGTATTTAGTGTGTTTACGTGAAACCGCACTAGATATAGCCTTTCCAGGGACAAAAGAGCGAACACCATCACCAGTGAAGGGCGAGACACCTGTGACATCCATACAAACATCTTGTCCATTCTCCCAATTGAGCACAAGAATATCGGCGGAGTTTCAAATCTTTGTTCTCATCCGTCGAAAAACCAAGGGAAGCTTCCTTACGAGCAGGCACACCAGCTTTGTAACAAATATCCGCGACTACATCACGAACTAGATCATGTCGGAACTTAGGCCCTATGTCCTTAGCACAGTGAAGAGCATGATCCCCAAAACTGTCCATAGATCTGTTACAACTTGGGCATTTCTCAACAAACAGTGGGATGCCAAGACGATAACAAAGCACGGCCCTGAACTGTCTAGGTCCAATGCACTTGTTGAGCCCACTAATGGGTACAACCAATAAGTAGTCTTGAGCATGCTTAACACGATTGCAGACCGCCACTGAGAATGGAATCTCTTACTGGACATAGAAAAGCGGTCTGCAGGATTTGCTTCTTAACCGCATCAAAATAGGTAACCGCCGGGGAGTGCATGGAAGGGGGCGATATCATTGACACGATAGGTAGAAGGTAATCCACATACCTGAATAAATTTCTGAAGAGCAAACTGATAGGCCGGTCCTTTGTCTGTTGAGAATGAGTTGCCAAGAATCACCTTCTATACCGAAGTAGTCTGACTCTGGGAAGCAAGGTAACAGTAGGTGCTGGTGTCCGCCATGGTGTAAATGCCAAGTCCACCATCTTTGATAGGCAAGGTAGCTAATCGCTGTTGTAAAGGACCAAACCCCGCGCCATCGCCAGTAATTAGTAGTCTCAAGTACTTAAGTAAATGATCATCAAAGAGGGCAGTGGCTGATTGCAAGGCCGCAGGATTGGTAGTGCGCATTGCAAAATATAATCTAGACACACACGTACAATTGCGCAGTAACAGCATCTCACTTTGAGGGTTGTTTATACCATAAGTAAAAATACCACTTAATGGGCCAAATTGATACTTGAATCATGTTTTGGTCCTCATCCAAGCCCACTAACCAGTCAACCAAGGAAGCCCACCAGTCTGCACGGACTGGTCAATGGTCAAAGTCGGTCAACTATCAAAGTCAACTTCCGGTCAAGGTCGATGGTCAAAGTCGGTCAACTATCAAAGTCAACTTCCGGTCAAGGTCATGGTCAACGGTCGGTCAACAGTCAAGGTCAACCGTCGGTCAAATATCGAAGTCGATCGCACCCTAGCCAATTTTCGGTCTTGTAGCCGAAAGCGCAAACCAATTCCGACCAAAAAACTCTTCCACGCTGCCAACCAACGATCTCCAACCATGCTGCCCGACCATCCTCCATCCACACCCGGCCATCATGCCTCATCAAACATCAAGCCGGTCCCTACCCATGCGATCATTGTTCCACATGACAAATGTCCACCAATCTTTTGCCGACCATCATTTATGCGAGAATTTATCATGGAAGCATAAATGTGCGGTTTCATGCGAAATTGAATTCCAGCGATTCAACCATGCGAATGAAGTCCAGCCGATTTCGGCCATGCAATATTCATTTCGACGCTTTCGGCCATGCAATGCTAAATGCGGCGATTTCGACCATGCGGTACTAATTGCGGCGATTTCATACATGCGAGAATTAACTCCAGCTATTTTATTCAGAATTGATGATGGAGACATGAATGAGCAGTTAATGTAATTTATGTTTGTATTTAGATGTGGAACTGTAGAAATAGGAGAGGGCAGAAATCAGGAAAAGGGGGCCAGGAGGAGAGAAAAACATACTTTGTAATACAAAAGTCAATAAAACATTTCTCCCCAAGGGGATTCGCCCGTGGACGTAGGCAACCTATGCCGAACCACGTTAAACCTCTGTCTTTCATTTTGTTCTTCATTTCGTCTCCTAACCCAAAATACACACCAAACTATCCATTCATCGTGTTTCGTGCCCAAAAGTAATTTTGGGTACAAACATTGGCGCCGACTAAGGGGACATACGAGAAAAGAAATCGTGTTTTCCCATTGAGAAAAGTTGTTGAAAATGCTTCAAAATCTTGTCCGCGAAAAAAAGCGATCGAGCGTTTTGAAAAATCATCATTGCCCAGTCCATTTGACCAATAGCTATTGCGATCCGATTTGATCATAACTGATCATGATCCGATCGTGATCGCTTTTGCTGACGGCCGTATAATCGCACATACTACAGTCCGATTGATCGCATCTGGTGCAATCAAGATTCGCCGTTTGATTTCTTTGAAGCTATTACTGCGGATCTCGCGAAAATCGCGTCACTACAAAATATGATGATAGTGTTCTTTGGGGCGCTTTCGGTTCGCGGCAAAAGATGTAGTGAAATACCATCAAAACTGTTGTAGGAGATTCGATCCACAACATGGTTGGATCCGATTTCGATTTCTATCATCTGCTAGTCCGGTGATCGCATTTTCTTTAGGATTTGATTAATCACAATTACTATAGCCCAAAGATCACGGTCGGAAGCCACCAAAGCTGACTCACTGCGAACATCGCTAAGATTGTTGCCAGGATGTTCGATCCGCAACATGTTCATGGAGAAAAATGTTGCAAGGAGAAAGGACAACAGTACTCAAAACTGTTACAAAGGGAAGTCGGAAGGATAACACTTCAACCATTCGTTGCAAGAAGGCATGAAAGAAAAGACAACGATTCCCAAAGTTTGTCACCAAATGTTCGGAGTAAAGGTCACGGTTTCGTAAGACTTGTCACCAAAAGTTTCAAAAAAAAAAAAAAAAAAAAAAACGACGGTGTTCATGGAGAAAAATGTTGCAAGGAGAAAGGACAACAGTACTCAAAACTGTTACAAAGGGAAGTCGTGAGGATAACACTTCAACCATCCGGTGCAGAAGGCATGAAAGAAAAGACAATAGCTCCCCAAAGCGGAGTAAAGGTCACGGTTTCGTAGCTCTTGTCACCAAAAGTTTCAAAAAAAATATGTTCACCCTCTTGATCTCTGTTCACCCTCTTCGGGGTTTCGTTCACCTACATTTGTTTTGACTCACCCACGTCAAGGGTGTCCATCACCCACATCGAAATTCTTGATGCTTCCCGGATATATCAAAGTTCGATGCGCAGCAAATGAACACCGTGGATTTTCTAAGGTACATCAAACTTCGATGGTCCGCGATACATCAAAATTCCATTCTCAGCAACAGTTCGATGCAACGGTGGTACATCAACCTTCGATGCGCTGAACACACAGACCGTTGATGCTCCCTGGTACATCCATTTTCGATGTTCTGTAAAACATCAAAATCAAATTCAAATTCAAAAAAAAAAAAAAATCAGGGAAAAAGCGGCCTCCACGAGGCGGAGAAGCGCGGCAGCGGCGGCGGCGGAGTCAGTCCGCGGCCACCGGCAGGCGGCAATCGGCGAGTAGTCTCCGATTAATCGGCGATTAATAGGAGCCTCTGATTTGTTGCAGCTCGGTACAACTTAATCCCGTAGCCCTCGGATCTTTCCGCCCCGTTCCTCTTGCCTTGCGGATATGTACACCCCACTAGGGCTTGGCCTAAAAATTTGTTTCGCTGATATCTTCTTCGTCTCATGTCCGAATTGGATGATTTTTGGCTCGTTGCGATCGCATTTCAATATCCTACGACATGAAGGTAAAATTTTGCAATTGGAGAATAATATTTTTTGGGTACAATCACGTCATCAACATGTTTGGAGCAAGGGGTTAACCAACCAATTTCGTTTCTTCGATAACTTCTTCTTCATGCATCCAAATTGAGTGATTGTCGGCCCGATGAGATCGTATGTCAATTACCAAGGTCGTGAAGGCGACATTCCAATTTTCGGAGAAAGTTAAAATTTTTAGAAACGGACACCATCGAAAACACTGCAGTCCAGTTGATCGAACTACTGCAGTCCTTTTCCACATAACTATTATAGTCAGTTGATCGAACTATTGTAATCCGTTTTCACAGCAACAGCTGTTGGCCTGTTGATCGAACATCCGCAGTCCTTTTAGTTCCTACAGTCCAGTGGGTCGAACTGATGTAGTCCGATTTTCCCCAAAAATTGTTTCAATCTGATTTTCCTCACAATGTTCGATCCCGATTTTGCGCATAATCATTGCGGTCTGTTGATCACATTTCTTGAAATACGATTCAAATGTGGCAAGCTGTCTTCGATCAACTTGGACTTAATCGGTGCATTCCAGTCCACACCGACAAATCAATTACTAAGTCGAGACGAGACGCTAAGGCAACTATACTAATCATCCTCATTTGGAAAACACCGACATAGCCGGTGGGCATCCTAATCACTTCGTAGCGAAGTCACAGTAACATTTTCAATAAGGTAAGTATACAATTTACATATTTTTGCATCTTTTCATATATTCATGCATACTTTTGTTCAGTAAGACACCTTTAATGTGGCAAGCATCTTCTCACGAGGGGATGCACACATTTCAATTCTGTGCGCATCTGGAATAGTGGGATTGGCCCCCCGCGCGAATTCCAAATAGCAGATATATTCAAAATCCCATGCGCGAGCAAAATGCAGCAAGGCAGTGCACCCTTGTGCAAGCATTGAGCAACATGACAATTACTATCTTCCGGGGGCGAGTTGCATATCACTTCAACATGATGACCATCACTTGGGGGCGAGATATGTAACACCTCATGGTCTAAAATTACTCTTTTGGGGCAAGGTTTGTGTAACACTTCATACGCTTGGGGCAAGTTACATAGCACCTAATTGCAATGCGGAATTAAGCTTAGAAAATCGAAACTTCAGTAAGCCAAACTTCTTAATCCTCCAACGAGTTGCGGGATTAAGAGGGGGCAACGTACACCCTAATATTTTTACGCAATTTTTACAATCGTAATGTTAAACTCTACTATAGTTATGTTGATTGAATTATTATACTCCGGTTCAAAAGCAAGCTGCTGCACTTGGTTGGACGCGACCGTGCGGTCGATTTTGCCTATGAATGCACGTACTCGATTGGACGCAACGATGCGATCTGTTGCACTCGATTGGACGCAACCCGATCTTTGTCTAGTTTTATTTGTAACGATTACCCTAGGTTTATCGAGCTGTTTAAATCCGTCCTCGGCAGCTGCTGCAGTCCGGTGATTGAGCTCTGCGATCGCGTCTCTGTTTGTACTCCTGCCGGTCAGGCGATCGCATTCTGCTGTGCTCGATCTTTCTTTGCAGACACGATTGATCAAGGCTGCTGCAGTCCGTCTGTTACCAACTCTGCTGTCCGGTGATAGCATGCTTAGTGCGGTTTTGCTCGTCGCTCTGCTGATCCGGCCGATCGCGTGCTGCAGTGCTCGATCTTCTGCTGGGACCAGCTGATCGAAACTGCTGCCCATCCGGCTCTGTTATAACTCCTGTGATCCGGTGATCACCCAGTTCTTCGCGGCCCGCGATTTTGTTTCGCAACTCATGCGGTCCGGTGATCGCTTATTTCTTTGTAGTGCCGGTTTTGCTCGTTTCTTCTGCGTCCAGTGATCGCTGATTTGCAATGCTATATCTTTGCTGCCCGAGACCGGTGATCGGAAAGCCGATCTGATACAGTTACCAACTCTGTTCGCAACTCCTGCAGTCCAGTGATTTTGCTCGTCGCTCTTTGTGGTGCGGTTTTTGCTCGTTGCTCTGCCGGTCCAGTGATCGCGAAGCGGTTGCTGGTCTTTGCCCGAACCAGTGATTTGCTCGTCACTCAACTCCTGATCAGTGATTTGCGGCCCGATGGTTCTTTGTAGTGCGATTTTGGTTTCTGCTCGTCGCTCCTGCAATCTGCCAGAACCGGCTGATCATACTGCTCCTTCGCAATGCTGATGCTGCTGCCTGTGATCCAGGTGTCCAGCTCGATCTGCTGCGTGCGATCCGGCTCATTCGCAACTCCTGCCATCCCGGCTGATCGCAAGCTCTTGTGCCAGTTTTCTGTCACTCCTGCCGAGTCAGTGATCGCATTTCTTGTAGTGCGGTTTTGCTCGTTGCTCCCTGCAGTCCAGCTGATCGCAGTTCTGCAATGCTCGATGCTGATGCAGACCATCTGATCGAAGCTGCTGCCGATCCCGGCTACGTTCGCAACTCCTGCCCGAGTCCGGTGATCGCAGCTGCTTTGCGGTGCGATTTGCTCGTCACTCCTGCGATCCAGTGATCACATGCATCGCTGCGGACCAACTTTACTCAATATTGTTCTTGCTCATTTCCAACATCACTCTGCTCCATTATCAAGCTTCCATTGCATCACCTCGATCTTGTTTTTTTGCAGCACTTGGGGGCGACTTGATTACGATCTCCACAATCAACGAAGGCGTTTCTATTTACGCTTCAGCAACATAAATGTACTCTTGGGGGCGTCTTGATTTCCGCAAACAACAAGGGAAGTTCGCCAATCACCTCAATATCAATAGTCCACACTTGGGGGCGAGTTTTATCATTGACTAAGGAACACGAAATTTTTTCTTAACCCCCAACAAGTTGGAGGTTAAGAGGGGGCGATGTTTGTACCATAAGTAAAAATACCACTTAATGGGCCAAATTGATACTTGAATCATGTTTTGGTCCTCATCCAAGCCCACTAACCGGTCAACCAAGGCAGCCCACCAGTCTGCACAGACTGGTCAATGGTCAAAGTCGGTCAACTATCAAAGTCAACTTCCGGTCAAGGTCGATGGTCAAAGTCGGTCAACTATCAAAGTCAACTTCCGGTCAAGGTCATGGTCAACGGTCGGTCAACAGTCAAGGTCAACCGTCGGTCAACTATCGAAGTCAGTCGCACCCCTAGCCAATTTTCAGTCTTGTAGCCAGCAAAGCTGCAAAACCAATTCCGACCAAAAACTCTTCCACGCCCGACCGATGCTCCAACCATGTTTGCCGCCGCCTCCATCCACACTTCCGACCATCATGCACATCAACCATCAAGCCGGTCCCTACCCATGCGATCGGCTTTTAAAAGCGACAAATGTCCACCAATCTTGCCGGCCATCATTTATGCGAATTTATCATGGAAGCATAAATGTGCGGTTTCATGCGAGTTGAATTCCAGCGATTTCGACCATGCGAATGAAGTCCAAGTTTCACCATGCAATATTCATTTCGGCGATTTCGGCCATGCGGTGCTAAATGCGACGGTTTGACCATGCGGTACTAATTGCGGCGATTTCGGACATGCGAAATTAACTCCGGCTATTTTATTCGGAATTGATGATGGAGACATGAATGAAAGCGATTAATGTAATTTATGTTTGTATTTAGATGTGGAACTGTATAAATAGGAGAGGGCAGAAATCAGGAAAAGGGGGCCAGGAGGAGAGAAAAACATACTTTGTAATACAAAAGTCAATAAAACATTTCTCCCCAAGGGGATTCGCCCGTGGACGTAGGCAACCTATCTTAGAACCACGTTAAACCTCTGTCTTTCATTTTATTCTTCATTTCGTCTCCTAACCCAAAATACACACCAAACTATCCATTCATCGTGTTTCGTGCCCAAAAGTAATTTTGGGTACAAACAAGGGTCTTTGAGTTTTTTGATTGCAGACATTAATTGAACAGTTTTATTCACCCTATTCAACAACATGTCACTGATAAAGCTCATGTCTAAACTCATCGGTCCACCCAAAAGTTTGACACCATTAGAAGGTCTACCAATATATATATATATATATATATTTTTATTTTTTTGTATTTTTTTGTATGTGGTTCGGTTATGAGGAAAATAATGAATCTAGTCGAACTTAAAGTTCGGCTAAGAGAAAATATATAAAAAAAATTTGAGAGAGTAGTTTGGTTAAGTAAAAAATTTCTAAAACTTTTGCGAACGCACCGAACTTTCAGTTCGGTTTGCAAAGATTTTTATGAATATAACCGAACCCTGTTCAGTGTGTTTTCAGATAAGAGTTCGGTTAAGTAAAAAATTGCGAACGGACCGAACTCAAAGTTCGGTTAGGTACAAAATTTCTAAAACTTTTGCGAACGCACCGAACTTTCAGTTCGGTTTGCAAAGATTTTTATGAATATAACCGAACCCTGTTCAGTGTATTTTCAGATAGGAGTTCGGTTAAGTACAAAAATGCGAACGGGCCGAACTCAAAGTTCTTTTAGGTACAAAATTTCTAAAACTTTTGCGAACACACCGAACTATGAGTTCGGTTTGCAAGGAAATTTTTCGTTCTAACCGACGTGTTCTTGGTGTTCTATGTTTCAGGAAGTTCGGTTAGAAAACTAGAGTTTTTTTAAACTACTCCTAACCGAACATTACTCTGTAACTAATATTTCAAAACTAATTTGATGATTTCTAATCGATTTTTTCAATCAAAAACAAATTAAAAGCAATGAGTTTGCGGGAAAATACCTACGAATTTGCATATCTCTAAAGGGTTTGCGAGAAAAATACTTGCGAATTTGTACTTGTTAAACCAAAGCTAATTAGAAAAAAAGAAAAAAAAATTGAAAAAAAAATTTTTTTTTTAAAAATATAAAATTTTATTTAAAAAAAAAATTTATTTTAAAAAAATACAAATAAAATAATATATGGGTATTTTGGTCATTAACTAAAATATGTGGATAAGGGGTGGCTTCACTTTACTTCTAAACGTCCTCCTAAAATTGAAACCATGGTCCCCTCAAAAAAAACCATGGTCCCAAAAAATGGTTCTTTAGAATCACTTCTCATATTTAATGGCATTGCTCAGCCTTTAGCTCAAATTGGATGAGCACCATATATTTTTAATAACTAGCAAGTGCATCATTCATTTGATTTTCATTGATTAGCATGCTTGAAAAATGCAAAATGGACAAAAAATTATGCAAATGGACGACTACCACTTAAATAGGTCCTGAACAATAAACATGTTCCTATATTTAAGAAAAAGAAAAACATGTTCCTATTCAATCCAGAATTAAGCCCAAAATATATATGTCATATCAAATTAAATTAATAATAAAAATAAAATAAAAATGGATACGACTCTTGCTTGTGGTTACTTTTTTTTTTTTTTTGGAAAAAGAACTAATTATATCGATAATCTAATTGAAGATCGATATTATTACATGGATTTTCTGATATTCAGCAACATGAATCTAGACTATTACAACCAGGGGCGGAGCAAGGGTTGACTAACCCTGGCTCTAGCCCCCTAAAATCAGTAAAACTATAAAAATTCCCTTAATCTAGCTACCACATCATTCCTACCCAAACTAAGCTTTCTAATAAATCAAGATGTATGTAACTGGACTGGTTTTAATGGTCATGTTTGATTTGTTAAGAGCACAACCAAATAAAGTAACATCTTTACGTAAAGCAATTGTATTAGGATCATTAGATCCAACCATTTTTCAAGGTTTTGTAAAACAAACTGATTATCTGAACTAAAGTAACTTAAACTAAAATACTATCTGATTTCTGGAGAAATCTAAATCGGTCTGAACCTGTCTGAATCAGCCAGAATCTGGAACGAAATATTTGTGTATGTTGGAGATGTTGATGTAGTGTCTTTAGTAGTCGTTATTGAATTTGCCGGAGTTGTTGTTGTTGATGTTGAAGAAGGAGCAGCAGTAGTAAAAGATGAAATTCTTTTGAGGGGAAAAAAAAACATGATCCACCTCTTGAACCAAACAAGTCAGAGGACCAATGGTGATCCATGAACAATAACCAAAACAAAAAAGGGATTGAAAAGCTGAAAAACAGAAAAGGAAACGTTTCAAGGAAGCTAAAGCAAACATCTAAAAAACTGATTAGAGAAAACAATAGGGTGGCAGGAAATTTAGGAGTTGTGGATCTACCCAAATCTGTTTTTAAATGAGCATTCAAAAAGATGTGGTCTTTGTTATCGCTGGAGGATGTGAAAGAGAAAGAGGAAGGTAGATAGATACCCTTATTTATGGTTAGTAAGGCCATTACTAAGACCATCCGTAATGTGAGCATGGTAAAAGCTAAATTTAACTTTGGATTTGGATATAGAAAATCATTGCTAACAGCTAGTAAAAAAAAAACGGATTGTATCTGCAACACCCGTATTTTTCGCATGGCGCATGCTCAAAGATGCATCATTGGATTGAGATGGAGCTTCTTCTCAAGCTTACGTTGCGTATTAAGAGGAACATTGGAGTAGGGCCAGTAACGCACCAATATGGTGCATTACGTGGATAACATTGACCTAGAGCCAATATTGCGCCATATTACGCAAGTCATATTGGCCAAGGGACAATATCGCAGTACCATAATGGTGCATCAGGTTAGCGCAGGCTGGTTGAGGCAATGTAGCGCCATCATGGCGCTACATTTGAGTTGGTTTATGAGCCAGAACGGAAACACAACTATCATGGCGCATTGTGGGACTTGTCCTTGGCAATGGCCATGAACAATAAAATTGGCACTCGGTGAATGTCAAAGTCCTTCCCAACCTTTAGTTATAAAAATGTCATTAAGACGTATATAGGGAGGGGTAGTTGGTTGAAGGGCATATATCGGAGATGTGCCTAAAGCTTCATAGCTTAGCCTATATGATGCCAAAACATCATTTTGGTGCGTGGCTTGGTTAAGAGAGCTTTAAGATGCTTAGCATCAAAGTTGCGGCGTTGCGAAGTAGTGATGCGCCACCATGGTGCAAGACGAATGAAAGGCCAGTGATGCACATACTTGCACATCATTTGCAAAGGACCCTTGGGCTTATACGGACTAGGCTTACTGATTGGCTTTAGCCTTGCAAAAACAAGTTGTGTTTAGTTGCTTGTCTCGAGTGGATGAACTATGGTCAGTGCTTGATCCCTTCAAAGTACGAAGGAGGGTACGTGGGCATCCTCAATGAGTTGCAATATTGATGGTCCAGTACGTTGTCGCCCATATCATCTAATTGCGAGGTGATTGTGACACTTTGGTAACTCATATTATCTGGCATGGCAAGGCGATGTAAGAGATGATTGTTGCCATACTTGATGAGATAAGTTGCATTCATTGTATCATGGGCCTTAAACTTGATATGTCTAAGGCTTTTGATATAGTAGCATGGTCCTTCCTAATTGTTGTCCTTAAAAAAATTGGCTTCTCTGACCACTGGTGTCAGTTAATTTTTCAATGCATTAGCACCACTAATATTTTTATACTCTTGAATGGATATCCTTGTTCTCCTTTTACTCCCACAAGAGGATTAAGGCAAGGAAATCCCTTATCTCCATACTTGTTTATACTGTGTATGGAGTCTTTTTCAAGGCATCTCATTCATGCTGAACAATCCAATCTTATCCATGGATTGAAAGTTACTAAAGATGCTCCTAGCATCTCTCATCTGATTTTTGCAGATGATTTCCTTCTCTTTACCAAGGCTACACACACTGAGTCAAGAAACCTCATGTCTTTGATCAAGGATTTTAATAGTATATCAGGTCAAATGATAAATTTTGAAAAGTCTGCTTGTTTTTTCAGCAAAAATATTCACCTTGAACATTGTGCATCTCTTATCAGATCAATGAATGTTAGGAAAATCGATCTAAATGAAAAATACCTTGGCATACCACTCTTTCCTACTAGAAACAAAACATAGTGTATGTCCCATTTAAATACTCACCATGACTCGAGTGTCTAACTGGAAATGTAAACAACTAGCTCAATCTGGAAGATCTATACTTGTTCAACACACTTTAAAATTTTCCTCTAACTATCATATGAATTCTTTCCTCCTTCCAGACACCATAATTGATAAAAAGAAAAGTCCCAAAGGGATTTCTAGTGGGGAATGAATGGTCATAAGGGTTACTATTTTTAGAAGTGGGAAAAGGTTTGTACTCATAAACTTTAGGGAGGTCTATGATTTAGGAATTTGAAAAAAAAAATGAACTTAGCTCTTTTGACTAAAACTGCTTGGCTTCTAATTCATTTTCCTAACGAGCCGTGGGTAAAAATTCTGAAGTGCAAGTACTTCAAAAATTGTCATCCTCTCCATTACAAAAAGCTATAATGCATGTCTTGGGTTTGGTCTAGCATTTGTCATGGATTAGATATTTTAAAACTACATGCTTACTTGGATATTAGAGATGGTAGTGTTGTTAATTTTTTTCTGATAAGTGGATCTTAAATCCAACTCAACCTATTTGTGTTAGCTTCCGTAACCCTAATTATAAGGCTTCAAATTTCATCAGGCATGATACTAAGACTTGGAATGTTGCTTTAGTACAGGGTTTCTTTACTAGTGGAAATAGTAAAAAAAGCTGTAGCATGAGAATTCTAATTTCTGGATGTGATACTCTAATCTGGCCACATAATAGGAATGGTATCTTAACAGTCAAATCTGTTTACAGACTGCTTGATAATGAACTTCCTCATAATTCTAATCATAACCCTGACATGGACACCCATAAGGCTCTTTAGAAGTCCCCACTGTTACCTAGAACTCAATTGTTTCTTTGGAAGTGTGTTGGAAACATTCTTCTACATGCAGTAAATTAGCTAGATATAATAATAATAATCATGATGACAGGTCCAAATTGTGCAATTCTGGTGCTGGTGAAACTCCATAAAAATATGTTCTTTTCCTAAAAATGTTTGGTCTAATATCCATGTGGCTAATCAATTTGTTCCACATGATTTGGATACCAATATTAGTATTAAGGACTGGATTTCCAAATAGCTTACATCAAGACATCTACAAGACAAATTATCTCTTGTCTTGACTGCCGCCTGGTGCACCTGGAAGGACAAATGCTCTAAAGTATCTGAAAACAAATCCTTAAACCCACATATTACAGCAAGAACTGCCCTAAGAATTACTGAGGAAACTGTTAGCACTTTAGCTATTGCATCTGTCCCCAATATTATAAATACAATATCTGATAATGAGTCTAATTTCCTTGATACTATCTCTCAAGGTAGTCCACTTATATTTTGTGATGCTTTATTTGATAAAAAATACTAACAAATATGGTGTGGGGATTGTGGAAATGAAACCTGCAGGTCAATTCAAGGGATGCAAATTAGTCTTGGAGAGGGATGCGTGTCCTGAAGGAGTTGAAATTGTTGCACTACTAGAGGCTGCCAAATGGATCAAGGAGAAGAACCAAGGATTTTTATTTAATCAGTGATGCCAAAAATATGATGGTTTATCTTAATAATTGCAAAGGCCAAACTAGTTGTACCTCTTGCTTTGTTTTAGATGATTGCTTATTTCTTTTAAAAGATATCCATCCTCTTAGATTTAAACATCTCAAGAGAAAACTAAATGGAGTAGCATACTTAGCTGCAAAACATAGTATAATTGGGAATGTAACATGAGAATGGGATGAGAATACCTTTCCCCACTTTTTCCAAGATTTTGTAATTTCTCATTAGTTAATGAAAATTTATTCTTTCCTAGCAAAAAAAAAAAAAGTTGCATTCCATTTTTCGGATGCTCATACTTCTTATCATGACGTTCGATGCAGGTATACACCAATTGTGAATTGGGCATATCCTGGAAAGTAAGTTATCGATATGCAAGTTAGGGGACCTTGCATAAGTCATTGACATCACAAGGATGATGCAAGGCTAGTACGACATGAGCTTAGCTGATGCACCCTTGGCACAAGCAAGACAAGTGCATGCATTCAACTCAATGCCAAAGCTAAATAAGGAAGCGGGTAATAGGCTTACTGGAGCCTATGTGTGAGTCTAAAGCATGTCGTATTCCTTACGAAACTCGGAAGCCAGTGATGCATGCAAGAATGCATCAGCGTTAGCCGTTAAAGCTTTAAACCCTTTGCAGAACATGGGTAAGTTAAAACGCTTTGAAAGCTAAGTTTAGTTGCATCATGGTTGCCAAGCATGTGTTGCGAATGCAAATGGCCGTACACTTGTCTGACGCGGAGTGAAGCTTTAAATTCCGATTGCTAGCATCAAAGCGTGGTAGGCCCGAGAAGATGTTTATATTTACGGCCTACGGTGATACCGCAAGTGCACGGTGTCTGTTATGAAGCACAGGGCAAATACGAGTCGAACCACAGAGACTTGTGGTGCTAATGTTGATCTAAGGCTTACTTGACTGAATTTCAGGTGAAGTAACAACGTAACACAATGTTTGTGCCGATACGGCAGAGTTGCAGTGACTCTAAGCTAAGGCAGAAAAGTAAATTGTAAACGGAAAGCGGGCACTAGGGTGTCAAATCCATCACCTAATCTCAGCTAAGGCAGTTCACGTTTGATGAAGTTCTCGTCCCTTGAAATGGCAAGTTTGCCATTCATACAGGGTCTCATTGGATGATTATTATCAACTAAGGTAATAAACTGATCCCTAGTATTAGTTGTCTTATCATAGTACAACTAATCACAGATCGAATTTTACTACTGAGATGATTAAGCCTATCCTAAATTGGGTATTCTAATCACAATTAAAGTATCTCTCCCAAGCACTGAATGTCTTTTCAGGGTACAAACAGTCTGAGGATCAAAAGCATTCAATGAAGCATGAATTGTAACAAGATCAACATAGAATTTATCCGACTACGAGCATACATGGCATACTCTGTGAA
Organism: Papaver armeniacum; assembly: GCA_023531295.1. Classification (NCBI taxonomy): domain Eukaryota; kingdom Viridiplantae; phylum Streptophyta; class Magnoliopsida; order Ranunculales; family Papaveraceae; genus Papaver; species Papaver armeniacum. Next base: position 228,069 of record JAJJWW010001238.1, on the reverse strand, counting down.
GGTAAAATGTCGATTGTTAAGATTATAATTACCCTAAACAATAAAGCACAAACAAGAACAAGTCAAAATATGAACTATACTCATCAAATGATTATGGATTTCATCTAACCCTAGCAATAGAACTCAGAACATGATTCAAATACAAAGAAATACAAATTAAACCTAATTGACTGCACTGGCTAATCCAGGCGTGTCTTTCTACACAAACCCATGTCTTCAATTTATACATGCAACAAATAAGCTATAAAACCCTAACCCTAATTTCAAAAATCGAAATTAAAATTACATTAAACCTCTCACCCACGCCGCTCTGAATCGTTATCCTTTCTGCTCCATCGTCTCCGAGCTTTCCTTGCTTTGGTTTTCTCCCAATCAGTGAAATAACCCTAATTCTCTCTTTCTCGATCTTAGCTCCTAGGGTGAGAAGCTATGACGAGAGAGGAAAGATATTTAGGAGTTGTTGAAGTGTAGTGGTGGTGTGGCTAGTGTCGGGAGGTGATGGAGATGGTCGCTCTGCAACTTTGGTCGGGGAAGAAGATGAAGGTGTTGCGAGAGGTTTTACGTCGGGTGAAGGAAGAAAGAGAAGGAGAAGAAAGAGAAGATGGAGAAAACAATGAGTTCGTTTCGATGGGTATAGGGTTAGGTAGTTTCGGTGTTGAGCGGGTGCATCGGTGTTGATGTAGAGGTTGAGGCGAGCGTAGGATTTAGGAAGTGGAGGATCCGAACGGCTCGGTGTATGTGGTTCGGTGTGAAACGGGAGCATCGGCGATGATGGGACGGACAAAGCGAGCGAGCGTTGGATGTGGTGATAGTAATCTCAACGGATGAGGATGATACGGGCTTGGATCCGGTCATGGGTAGCTCTAGCCCATGTCTTCCTTGTTGGGTTGCAAATCGATTTGCGCGCGGGCTTTGGCTATCCGCTCCATAGATGTTTGACTCCAATTCTTCGCTCTTTAGCTCCTCGCTCCTGACTTTATTTATTACCTAAAAACACAAAATTAATTAATACAAATATTTATTCTTGAAAACAAAGAAAATACGAAATATGGGATAATATATGATTTATAAGCGCAAAAGATGAGTAAAATGCCAATAAAAAGGTGTATAAATATGCACTATTTGGCACTCATCAAAGCGGCACGTCGGGGACTTATGGCTTGCACACCCTTGCGCGCTAAGGGAAATTTTACGGTCTGTCACAGTATCTGAGAAATAGCATGATGCTAGGTTAGTTCTCAAATCCATCCTTATAGTGAAACTAACTCTCACGGTGATCCCCAAATACTAGGAAAGTTCTCAAACCTAGCCTCGTCGTTAAGACAATTCTCATACCTGGCTTCAAGTTAGGCCAGTTCTCAGAACTAGTCCTTGTCATTTGCTAAATTTGGAATTGTTATTTAAGAATGCTAATTTAGCATTCAACTATAGCATATATTTTATAATTTAACCTTGGCAACAGTGTGGATTGTCTCAGAACATCTTTATGAAGAAAAAATATTATTTTTCCATGACACATAGGATTTTAGACCCCATTTAGCATAAATTAATCTTCAATAGTTAGTTCCTACAAACTAGTAGGGATAATATACTAAACATGGAAGTGTTAAAGGAACTTTTAACTACACCTTCGGGTTCAACTCCATTTCATATTTTCATTAATATTTTTACTTTAAGATATTCTAAGGATTAAATCTTATACCATCAGAGATGGTTTTATGAGCTATGAGATCATATATCTACTACATGTATAAACTTTCCTAAATAAATGCCTTAATAAGACTTCGACGTAGGATTTTTTACATCCGCTATTGAAAGTGCTCTGAGGTGATTGGGCGTACTTTCCAAACATGCCAATAATTATTTGATTGTTGCGTGTTATGACCAAAGTATCACTACCTCTGCTGGCTATGTCATATATGACGATAACTTATACCACTATTGCGTATATCACTTAAATTCTAGACCAGCAAATGATGAAGAATTTTTTCAGAAATGGTGGTTGCACGAAACATGTGTAATTAGTATTTAACACCTAAAGCGCGGATTTTGATGTAAAAATTCGGTGAATACAAGGCATTTTCGGATTTTGATGTTCAGCCTCTTAGTCTCCACTATAAGACGCTCATCATATGAATGAGCTTTGGTGAATGAATAAGTATTCCCATTTCACAATACTACCTAATTTGGTTTTCTTCTTTTCTTTTCTTTTTATCAAACTTCTTCACTGGTAATGGGTGCTCTCACGTGTAGTCCTTGTTTTAAAGAAGTTCGCAGATATTCCATAAGTCTCTTCAATACTTTTTCGTTAGGCTAAATGCTCTACTATAATATGAATAATCAAATTAGGACATCCTGTCATACAATTTTACTTTTCAGTGACGAAGTTACGTGAATGCCTAATTTTTATGAAGTTTTTGATAATTTCTTAAAATGTCTTTTTTGATTTCTTAATATGTGAAAGCAAAAACATTGTAATCACCGATTAATAATCCACTAGCTAGGTAATTTTAGTTATATTTCTTGAAATGCATTTTTTCCCGATCTCTTGAGCAACATTCTATGTATACTAGCATCGTTTATTTGGCTTGATAAATCTTGTATATTCAGTTGATATTTAATAAATTAACAATTAAATCTTCTAATAAAAATATACTCTAAATTCCAGACGGATTACCAAATCATGCTGGGGAAAGGTAACAGGCTACGAGAACACTTTAATTTGAGAGTTTACTAATCATTTCTAAACACAATTATAATATGCGACTGGAATGCCGAACATTTCTGGCAATTGCAACCTTTAAAAGAAAAGTAAAAAAAAATATTTCAAATACTAAAATAATCGAAAGAAAATACTATATACCTTTTCAACAAATTCATTTAGATTCTCATTTCTTTTTTTATAATTCTTTTTGTTAAACAGGAAGCCTAAAAGAAAATCTCCCTCACAAAAGCAGTATTTACTCCCAGTAGCAAAGGGAAAAAAAGAACACTAGAACAGGCTTTATGAGTTCGTGCCGGTAGTGAACCCATTGGTTAAAAACTTAAAACAGCAAAAACCGTTCTCCCTTTTACTCATCATTTCTTTTCAAAACTCCACTGTTAATTTGAAACTTGAAAGGACCCCATTGTCATTCACCAGAAAGAATCCAGAGGACTAAAGCTGGGTAGTACTGTCCTATCAAAACCCACAGAAAAATTTCAGTCCCTCCCTCGAGTATTACGCGGGTTCTGCTGCTTGACCTGATGGTACTCTTGTCCATTCTGCTTCTGCTACGGGGGTTGTGTTGTGTAATTTGATGGGACATATTATGGAGGACAGGTCCTCCTCCTCTGTACTCCACTTTTTCTTTATTCATTCATCTTCTTTTACGGTACTCCCCCCTTTTTTTATGAAAAGCTCTTTCATCGTACTTTGGTCACGTCTTTCTCTCTCTCTCTCCAATATTCACCCTACACGTTTCGTTGATCGACTTATCATCATAGATCGTACGAGATCAATGGTCAACAACGACTGATTAAAATATGGGAAGATAGGGAGACACGTCGTAAATTAGCCACATTTTTCAATGAATAAAAATTAAAAAAAAAATGGAATGGCGGGACCTAGTAAGAAATCTTGCCAAAAGGAACTAGACCAGTCCTTGTCGCTTCATAAGTTGTCGGGGCTGCTTTATTCATTCTGATTTTTCTTTTGATTTTTTTTTTAGTAGTACAGGAGACTAATAGTGCCGGCGACATTAGTAGTGTAGGGTAGTGTCCTAATTATAGGGTCACAACCCAAGGAGCAGCCAAACAACTGTTTTGAATTTGAAACACTCGATGCAATTCTTAATTTGTCTGTATAGATCCTAGATTAGCTGTTTGATTACAAAATAGCCGGCCGCGATTCTTAAAGAGTACTGTAGCTTGATTGATTTAAACCGGTCGCTCGAGGCTTTGTAGTTTGAACTTTGAACAAAGGTTTGGAACGGCCGTGCAAGTTGTAACATGATTGTTTAGTCTTCGTTACATTTTCCTAATAATAATCGAATGTTGCAGTTCAAAATTTCCTTTTGCATGAAACTTTCAGCCGTCCATTGTTTTGTAGGATCGCTTTTACGTTATTTTGTTGTTTTTAGAATAGAAAAGAGCATCAGAAAAAAGGAATGTCTAAAAAATCTAGTAAGTAAAAAAATCAAAGCAAAATCAAATTCCATAAATAGAATTTTCCTATCGTTTTATTATATGTTTTTCTTTCGGAAAATGGGTTATTTGTCTAAATATTTTTAAAACATGGTTCAAATGGACGACTAAAAATTAGTCCGGGTGAAATGGACACCAAAAAAATAGCACGGATGAAACTGGATTCATCCTGACTTAAACTTAAAAAATAGCAAAGATGAAACTGGATGCATCCTAATGTAAATTAAAAATAAGAAAAAGTATTTGAAAGTGGGTAGGATGAAACTGTTTACATCCTGGCTATTTTTACATTTTTGTCCATTTAAATAGTATCAAAATCTAAATGTCCTTTTCACCCAGGAATTGTTGATTTTGGTCTTTTTAACCAATTTTGTGTTTTTCTTTTTAATCAAACAATTATGTTTCATTTCAGTTAGGAAACATTTATAGATAGTTTTCAAGAGAAACACATAAAATGACGAGGATCAAAAAAATTTCGATTTCAATCTATATACACACACTTTGTATAATCTTGTACACACTTCAAATATCTCGCAGAAATAATAACAGTTAAAAGATTATTTTAACAGTGAGTACCTTGTATAGTGGTTACCAAGTTGATTAACGTACAAGTGTTGTTATTTAATTATAATTATAACAATAATTACAATAATGCAAAAGGAAAGTAGTTGCACTACAAAAGAATTTGTCGATAAGAAAACTGTTCGGCAAAAAAAAAAAAAAAAAAAAAAACAAGACCTAGTTCGATTGCTCTCAGAGTTAAGTTGTTATACAAATTAATTACCACAATTTCGTATAGTTGAGACCAACTAAACACTCATTTGTTACTTAGTTCATTCATATCTCTGTGCCTATGCACGCCAAGACAAAGTCCATTATCTTAAGTTGTTTCACCGATGTAAGGACTTATACTCTCAATTCTTTTGGATCGTAAACCGAAAAGACAAAGGACTAAATTTGTTTCAGTAATCATCTCACTTATCAATCTCCCAAGTCAATCTTCAAATCGGATATAAAGTAGAGTAAATGATCTACTGTTAATAGATATAATCAATCTCGGTGAAAACACTTTATCCAAGCAACTTAATGCAACTGGGTAGTTTGCTCGATCTTTCCACAAATGTTGTTCAAAAGAAAATTCTTGGTTAGATCCTAGAAAATCAAGTGTGTAATAAGAATCACAAAGATTAAAAACCAAAAAGAAAATTCTTCAATCTTCAAAGTACCCATTGCAAACAACTTGATACCACTATTGATTAATACACATAGAACGGAGTCCGGTAACGTTGATTGGTCAGCATTTATTTTTACGGATCTCGAATCATTAATCTATAATAGTCAAATCCGAAAAAAAACCTGAGTGACCTTATATCAAAAGTGAAGGACCATAGAATAAACAAGTTTGATTTATCAAGGATAATTATCTCGTGAGTTCTCGATCGAAAAACTAAAATAACAATAAAATTTACTTTCCCACCAATGGTATTACCAAAAGCATCTTGATCCCAATGAAGGCAACACAAGATGTTTCACCTCATTAGGTTACTCATATAGCTGAACAAGTCAGCTTCCCACACGATCAACTAAGACGTTTCTTAAGGGGTGAGTTTACACAAGCTCCATTATTTTAGTGTTATGACCAAGGCTTGTTTGAAAAACAAGATATTACCAATTCTTGAAATCTTCAAAATATGCAATGAATGTTTATTTCTGAATTTTGCAAATACAAATCGTAATCCAACTATTAAACTGACACATCTCATACATGAAAACTAATATTAACTAGCACACATCCACGTACTTTACTAATATAGTAACAAACCTCTGGGATTTGGTAAGGATATAATTTTGGTACCTAAATAAATGCTGAAAAATTGGTTTCAGGATCTTGCCTTGAGTATCAAAGGAATACACTTGAACATTAAGATATTAGAGTTCAACACATGTTTAATTTGCTATGTGGACACTTATGAACATTCTTATTTTAACCCATGTGCACCTCGATGTATGCAGAAATCCAAAGATAGCATACATATTGAAAGTGTGGAGTTCGGTCAGACTTTGTCAAGATCGGTCCTAGATTGACTTGAGATACGCTCCTAACTTGGATCAGTCCTAGAGTATATCCTAAATCGCATTTTCAACTAAGAAACAAGATTTGTAATTCTACTTCCTTATATAATATAAGTAAAATTGTTTTCAAAAATATTTTTAAGGTGTTGATTCATCTGAAAGTTTAATACACTAAATAATAACGAATTACCAATTAGTACAATGTCGATAACACGAAGTCCATAGATGAACCATACTTTGTAACTACATATACTCGAGTTGTAGAAACAACTAGTATATCATTTATTAATGATACTTTGATCATATTATAATAACCAAGCCATCAATACTAAAGTCATTGTGAAAAAAACTTCACTTCCGATGTTATGTTTTCAATGAATATTGACTTGAAAGAACAATAAATAGAAATGGAACAAGTCAAGTCGGTAGTTACTAACCTCGAGTTGAAGGATGATGTATGTGTTATGTCTTCAGGTCTTCGTGAGTAACCAGAACAAGTCTCTATATTTCTATATAACTAGTAAAGCCTAATGAAGTCGTTAGGGTAAAAAACTTTCGACCTTGACGATTCTTTCAATCTTTCGTCCAAAATGGTGTTGAGTATTATTTGTCACAATCGTCCTGGTTTAATTTTTACAAAACGACGGCTGCCATATAGTCTTTAACATCGAGATTTAGAACCATGATGACATCGATAGGTTTTTGTTTTGAAACATATTGTCATACTTAATCCACCTGCAAAATTTAAAACATTGCCGACTTTGATGCAAGATTATTTTTGATGTTGTCAGATTATAAGAATAGGTTGGGTATTATGATTTATACTATTAGAGTATTGCTTATTTGAATGCATCAAGCGTTCGTATATCAAGTTTGGTTGTCAACTTTAGTTCCAAAAATTGGTCACTTGAGTTTCTTAGTAAAGTCAACTTTGTTGGGTTAGACTTAGGATATAAAAATGTTGAGACAATCTCTTGTTAATCATTGAAGAGTCAAGATGTATGAAGACAAACATATACATTATCCTTCGGACGAGGTTAGTAGCTATTGAGTTTGACTCATTTGATTTCTATTAAGTTCTTACGGTCATATTCGCTAAAAACATAACTTGCAAAGTTTGTTCACATGGCTATAGTTGCTTGATGACTCGATCATCCTTATGATCTAAGTGTAAAATGAAGATATTTATTAGTTGTTTCTACAAATTATTGAATAAAGTTACATAGTATAGTTTATTATATTTTCGTTGTTTCGTCATATCCAAGGTTGTGAAATCGTGAAGTGCGAAGTTACTAGTTTTCGTTATCAGGAATCGAAATTGTATGTTAAAATGTGAAGCAGAGTTTGATTGTGATTTTTATTTGGGCCAATGACGTTGGTACCACAATAGAAGTTAACGAAACACAAAATACCACAACTTAACATAATAGCATTCCATTTTTTTGTTTGAGTAACTCGCCCCCAACAAAACATAGACTTGGGGTCGCACATATGTAATTAGATTTTTAGATCCACTGTTATGATATGGGATCTGGTTTCAGGCATGATTGATTTGGGTTATTAGAGACAAAGTTTTCCAATTTTCAGGCATCACTTCATTCAGCTCAATCAAGAGCCATGATAGACGCATTTATGTGTCTAATTTGTCCTCAATGTTTCGTATTGTTAGTACTCGTTTTCATCCTTATTATGGTGTTTTGTGTGTTTGTAGGTATTTTTTTGGAAATAAAGATTGTTGGAAAATTCGGCTCGGAAAGTTGCTCGGAACACCTCCGGAGGACATTTGCTATTCGGACTCCCACTTTGGATAAGGGGTAACCCAATTGCTAAGGGGCATCCCAGGGAGCCAACTGCTATTGGCACCCCAGCACAGAGGATAAGGGGCAGTCACCATCTTCACGATTTGAACAAAGAATTGGCGGGAAAGTGTGTTTCTCGCCTGCAGTTTTCATTGGATTGAATCTGGACAAGATTTTGTTGGAATTTTTGTCGGAATTAAATTCTCATTGACGTGTTACATCAAAACAGGGAAGATATGAGGTTTGAATTCGAAAGAACAGGAGTGTCACGTGTTCGTTTCATTATTCAGGGAAACAAAATATTCTTCGAAATATATTTTTGATAATCGGACGTATGGATAACAGAGTTTTCAACGTGTTGGGAGAGCTCGAAGTCTAAATGAGATAAATAAGGAAACTCTTCTAAAGATTTACAGCTGCAGATGCGTGAAAATCAAACCAAGAGATAAAAAGGGAAATAATATCTCCAAGTTTTGCAGAGGAGTGAAGAGAGAATTATTCGCATTCAACTCAAGAGATTTGGGTACTGATGCGATATAAATATGTGCTTATGGATCACAGAAGGGAGAGTTTGGGAGAGTTTGGGAGAGTTTAGAACACTACAGAGCCAAAAAAATCGAGTTGCATGATTATTCTCTGCTGCTGCTGCACCAAGAACACGAAGAACAAAAGACCACCAGAGGCAGTCGTTCTTCTACAGTGACAACGACACTTAGGCATGGGTCGTAATACAGAGGCAGACTTAAAAGCAACAGTAACAGTTTTTAACCTTCTTTGTAACAGTGTTTGCAACACTTATAATCGTTGCAAACACCCGATTTTCACTCATATTCTCCATTTCATCTTTGTAAACACCCTTTGAGCAATAATAATGATTTTTGAGCGTGTTTCCAACATGATGAGAGGCTAATTCTCCCACAACCAAGGCAATGAGGAAGCTATTTACGCATGAATAATTGGTAACTATTTTATTTTCTCTAATTTATAATTTATAATTCACTCAATCACTGCTTTTGCAGAGTTTTAAATTGTTTGCATAATTTTCGTCATTAGTTGTGATTCAATTAGATAGGTTATGCTTGTATTAAGATAATCTATGCTTAGGGGATACAATTAAATTTTGGGAATTTTCCTGATTATCTGTGAATTAAAAAACAAGGGATTTAAAAGATAATTAGAGTTTTGGGTTATTTACCGTTATTCATTCATGTGTAATAGTGGAATAAGTGTCTTGGTTATTTTCTCATATCTTGAATCAATTTTGAGCTAAGTTTTGTTTGTTTTTAAGTTTTATAAGTCTAAAATCTTTTGCTTTCACAAGTCTCAACGAACCTTTTCACTACAACTCAATTGAAAATACCATCAAGCTAGCACAGGGACGGTTATCTTTTTTGATCGATAAAATAGATGGTTGTTGTAATGAAAGATTATCGATTTGGTCGGTAAGGTTGTGAGAAAAGGTTTCCAGTAAAAGAGTTTTAATTAGGCTCGTGATGGAAAATCCAGATGGTCTTTTAAGGTTCTGATCGGAATTTACATCATTTCTGTGGGGTTCGTTTGTTGAATGACTACTTAGGATTTCCATTCATGTTGGTTCAGCAGAAGTAAGTTTGTGTTGCAGCCGATTAACTGTATGGTATAAGAAAGTTTAAAATTGATTAGCTATGATAATTCATGTACTATCAACGTACCAATGAGTACAAGGTAGTTCGAATTCACATGGATGGTAAAGTTCAAATACACACTCTAGGAGACGAATGGGGGTGGAGGAATATTTGGGAGATTCTTATACTTTTTGGGGTTCAGGTGTGTACGCATATGGTTGTATTTTTTGGAAGGATCGTTGTCAGCAGGATATTGGCATAATATCTTTCAATTTGGACACTGAGAAGTTCCATCCAGATTCGCCACCCCCGCATCATATTCCTGGGAGTGAATTTTGGATAGATTCTTACCCATCACTTAGGATGGTCATGTTCGGAGATCGCCTTTTATTTTACTACTTCCATGAGGGGGTTGATCAGCTCCGGATATATTTCTTGGCTCCCAATTCCGAAGAAAATATTCATACACACTTGCCGGGGAATGAAATTGGAATCATAAGATGAGTATTTTCTTGGAAGAGGATGGGGATGAATGGCCCACTTTTAACCCGATAGACTTTGGAAATAACAACGACCTCCTACTGTGGCATAATAGGCATTTATTGCGTTACAATACACTCACCATAACTTGGATGGAATTTGGGGGACAGTACCGTGGAAATTATGGATTGGAATTATTCCTCAAATGATGAGTGCTTTCTCGTTGAAGAATTTTGCTGGACAATCAGAGACGTGTACTCATGATGTCCATGCCACTAACACATTCCCTAGGTTATCTATGTAGTTTTTTTCATGTTGTTTTTGTTTTCCTAAGTTTTGTTTTTTGTTTTAATGTAGATCGTCAGTTAATTAGTTACATATTCACTGTGTCAGTTCGTTAGTTATATATTCGTTGTATAACATCATATTTTCCAGATAACACTTTTTGTGTAAATGTTTGTGATTTATGCAATCCAAGTGATTTCTGTTAGAATCAACTCAATCATATCACGTCCCCTTTCGTCCATAGTGCGGGCGGAAGGTAGGGGATCGACTCCCATTAGGGAAGGTTGGATCCCCTATTTTCACCAATTTCCTCTATCCATTCCTTTATGTTTCTACTTTCCAAATTGGTGCAAGTACATGTTTAAACCAGTGAGCTTTGTCCCTTTTACGGATCTCACCCTAATTCAATAAGAAATAGGTAACTTAATCTATGGGCAAAATCTTTGTAGATGCTTCTCAACCAAATATGAATCCAAGTTGCAACAAGTCAATAGGTTACAATACACGAATCATAAAATATCGGTTGAAGCCCATAACATGTAACGCCATTCTCTTTACGGAAAGTGTGTTCAAAGGGTGAAGAAATGATTCTCCAAGAGCGAACCTGTTGATCTGAGGCTAACCCCAAATCAACATTGTATTAGGTATCAATTAGGTCAATGAGAAAACAAAACAACAACAGATCAATGCTACAAAATAATAAATTAAACTCGTCATCATCCACCCCCCATCGTCCCAACATGCTGCACTACTACCAATAACATTGCCACCACTAGATTCAATGGTTACCAAGAAGAAAACCAGAGCCATCAGAAGTCATTGAATCTTGTAGACACCATGAGAAACAGGAAAAAAAGGGCTTCATACCACAAGGAAGATAAACCTGCACGAAGATCCAACCATGACAAAAAAAAAATATTGCAAAAGACACCAAGAAAAAAAAGGACCTTTTCGAGCAAGAAACTAAGCTCACATAAGAAAGTTTGCTTTTAACTATATTTGGGAGCATTGAATGAATTTTGTGATTTTACACTCCCAAACCTTTAAAAAAAAAAACTTTTTGGAAACTTACAAAAGTTCCAAGGGTGGGTGTCTTCTAGGTCAACATTTCCACCCGATTCACGGAATATAATCCTGCACCAAAAAAATTGGCGAAATGGTATCATCAACGTCACTATTGTATATAAACTATAAAGGTTTTGCGATTCACTTCTACACGCACTTACCTCGATACTTCTATCGTTGTATAATTGAACAGCAAACCTCCTACGGTAAACCTTAATAATATCTTTGTCTAGCAATCGGTCTAGAGAAACTCCCTTTATCAAACACAGGATGAAGCACAATGCATACACTCCGCAATCACCGGAACTAAACCAATAAAAATAGAAGTGTAAATTTTAGATTACCAATTGCACCATCTAGGATGTTGAACGTCCATCTAACGAGATCTCAAAGAACTAACCTCGAGATTTTTTTAGGGATCACTTGATCAAAGGCCGCGTAGTCGCAATTCCATTTTCCATTCTCTAGGATTGTCCTCAGAACATCGCAGATAACGGTGACCTCGGATGGGTTCCCTGCTGTCCTGGTGAATTTTTTACGCTTTTGATGATTGTATTTGGAATCATAAATACAAATCTTTTGTGCCTTCAAGAGAATTTCAATTTCTACCTAATGATTGTCGTTCACCATCACCGGAGCGTAAACCACATCAACCTCGGGCCATGGTTTACCATCAATGCCGTATTTCCCCGCTATGTGTAATTTTGTGTAATATAAGTGATGGTTGTCGTAAGTGCAATCGAATTAATAATCTTATTTCCACACAATTAACTGGTAATATAATGGAAGCAAGGATCGTTCATACGAAGATCAGTGAGTTTTAGTTGTCAGAGTGTCACAAAGGGGGGGGGGGGGTTGTTTTAGATTTTAAACATAATAAATAATCAAAGCAAATAAAGTTGAATTGTAATCAATAAAGAGAGATATGATCGAGGAATCCTTCTTCGTTAATAAACCGTCAATGAGTTATTATAATTGCATACTTGTCGTTAATCATAGATTATCACCAACCGTGGAATAACATCTAGCTCAGTGTTTTTCCCTAAATTCCTTTATCACTGAGTATGGAATCTCTCCATACCAGATTCTATTCGTCTAAACCACCTAGTAGTAGCTCACTCAAGGTGTAATTTGGTGGAATGCTTTATCTTTTGTGAATTTATAGGTTGATCCTAATAGTTAGACTCTTATCTCAAGGTGAAAAGACGAGGGTACCCAAATATACCTCAAGCTAAAACTTTTCCACCTATAAGTCCTTTATCCGAAAGGGATTGTCTATGGACTGAGTCGAGACAATGCAACAAATCGGTTCACACTTTGTGTGATCGTCTATGGATACGAGATCGAGACAATACAACAACAAAGAGTGTTTACTTGATAATAGGTTCGGAATTAACCAAACACTATAGGATTGTTATCAGGTAAAATAGGAATTAACGTTTGTGCGATTTTCTTTAAATTATAATAACAACAATTATAATGCGGAAATATAAAATAAATGACACAGCAAGATTTTGTTAACTAAGAAACCGCAAATGCAGAAAAACTCCGGGACCATGTCCAGAATTGAATACTCTCCGGATTAAGCCGCTATACAAAATAAACCAACTTCGTATAGTTGAGACCAAGCAACTAAAACTATAGTTCACCTAGTTCCGTTTGTATTCCCACGCCTCCAACTTATAAATAAGTCACGTGCTTGGAACAATTCCCTTGGTTCGTATTCCAAACAGTAAAGGAACAACATATATGTTCGGTAACAACTCTTTTCAATCAAGTGATATGAGTTCGACAAAAGGCTCTTCCGTTTATCCCAATAAACTCCTTTGTCCGGTTCTTAGATCAACCCAATAACAATTACCGAAGTAATCGTCTATACTTTGCAATCAATATTCTTAAATCAAAGAATGATATTGATGCCGATCTACACAACTAATCAATCCAATCTACCACAAGAATAAACCGATTATAGTTGGATCCTCCAGCCGAATCAAGTTTGTGCACACCAAAGATTATGAACCCAAATCAGAAATCTTCAAAGTCTTCTTAGATCTTAAATAAACACCTGCACACCACAACTTGAATCTCTTGTGATCAATCATACACAGAACGAAGTTTGTTAACGTTGGATTATCACAAGATGTCTTTAGATCTACAAACAGTCTAAAGATCCCCGTCGAAACTTCGATAAGAAGTCTTTAAACCGAACAGCCGTAAGAGATTTCGCCTAATTAGGTTACTTTACTCTCCGAATAAGCGGATCCACCAATAACAACACAACAAGGTATTTTTGCTGGCTCTGAGGATTAGTTTGCTTGAAATGCAAACTTTGATATTTATAGTGTAACACCCCGAGTTCCGGATCAGGGTCAAACCCGTATGGAGATCCGAACTCAAAGCGTTACGGGTCGGAAAGAGACTTATGCATATTAACTCTTCTAATTTATTTATTACAAAAAATGTAATTTAACCTTTCTAACATGAGTTTAAACATATGAATTCGATGATCATCTTTAACAACAAAATGATTATGTTTGCGCATCTTTAGAGAATTGGGAATGGATTCTACTGAGCTGTCATCTCACCCCAATTGACATCCTTGCAGATTTCTTGGAAGTTGGAAGTGGAAACTAAGAAGATAGTTGAATCATTGTATTGTATTGCATGAAATGTAATTTAAAATAATATGTTTGTTGAAAATGTTGTTAAAGATGATCAACGAATTCATATGTTTAAACTCATGTTAGAAAGGTTAAATTACGTTTGTTGTAATAAATAAATTAGAAGAGTTAATATGCATAAGTCTCTTTCCGACCCGTAACGCTTTGAGTTCGGATTTTCATACGGGTTTGACCCTGATCCGGAACTCGGGGTGTTACAAGTTGGTATAAGAGCTCTAGGCTTTAGATCTTACATGGGACGTTAAAAAAAATCGTTTGAATTGATTTGCATGATTGATTATTATGATTGCTGGTGATGTTGCTTAATTTTTTGTATACGACATTTTTTTTTATTTGTCAGAAATAACATGATAACTAATTGTGTACTGGATTGAATTGTGGTGTTGTTTTATATTATGTGAGCTTATAAGTATGTTCTAAATTTCGGGACGAAATTTCTTTTAAGGGTGGTAGAATGTAACACCCTGTGTTTTTAGCTACTGTTTCAGGTCAGATTATACCGGATTAGTTAACCTTGTGTCTTAGGTTGTTATTCCTTAGCCTTAGCCTAGGTGGGTGGATTGAACTAGAAAGGCTACAAGTTAGAGTGGAAATAGAATAATCCTTAATAAATAAAATTAATGGAAAATGAAAAGATAAATAAAATAGTTTAGAAAAGAAATTTTATAAGTTAGAAAACATAGGCTAGGAGAAGAAGAAAGAGATGGAGCTAGAGATTTTTAGAGAAGAAGGTTAAAGAAAAATCAAGAGGAGTTTGTAGCAATTGAGAGGTAGAATGTTTAATCCCTTTCTCTTTGTGTTTTTCTCTGGTATACTTTGATTTTATAGAACGCGAAATTGGGGGATATAAAAAGGAATTGGGGGATATTGATTACTTCTCCCAACCCATGGTGTCTGCTAAGGGGTGACTTTTGGGTATGAAAATACTAAAATACCCCTCCCTCAAAATAAAAATTAAAAAACTTAAAATCAAAAAACAAAATCATATCCCCCATTTCCATCTCCACTTCTTATTAATCACTTTCAGGGTTAGAGCTTTGAAACCCAAATATTCCCCATTCCCTTTCAAATTCTAAACTCTCCCCACTCTCTTTCAAATTCTCTTCTCCTTCTCTGCCGGCTCCTCACTTTGGAAACGAATTTTTTTTTTTTTTTAATTCGGAAGTGATGAAGATCATGCTTGCAAGTGATGAAGACCATGCTTAGGATTTGATGAAGACCATGCCGGAAACTGGTGACGGCATGCTTGGTAACTAACATTCAATACCGTAACTAAGTACCGGCATGCTCAATAGAAATCTATCAATGCCGGTAGTCAAGTGAAAAAAAATTTGAAGTTTCCTGGATACTTTTCATCATGTGTCGGCATAAAAATTTAAGCAACATACTATGCCGGAAACCGGTGCCGGCATGCTCGAGAATTAACTACTTGTGCCGGAAGTGGACTGATTAAAACAAGAAAAAATAGGTTTTGAAGATCAAAACCTGAAAAATTTTGAATTAACTACGCCCCCCGGATAGTGGCAAACAATTTATGAAAATTTCCAGCAAATGCCGGCATGATTGTTTGGTTGAATACAATGCCGGCACCGAGCTATTTCAGCTGCAACAATGGTGGATTCAAGGAAAAAAAAATCAAATTTTCAACCTCTTAGCAGCAATTCTCTCTTCACAATCATCCTCCACTTTCACCAAAAAAAGTTCCCTCTCAAAATTTTTTTCCATCTTTCTACTCTCATCTCATTCACTCAAATACAAATACACACTAATCATTTAACAAATACTTAAGATTTTTACTAATTATTATTAACCACTAAACCTGATTAGTGAGGGGTAGATTAGGATTTAAAAAAATACTTAGATAAGGGGTGACCACGAATTGATATCTGGATCCAGTTTTTGTCCTTTTCTTATATCCCCCAATTCCTTTTTATATCCCCCAATTTCGCGTTCATTTTATATTTGTTTAATCTTATTTAATTAGGATTCTGAAATTTATCTGTATAATTTGGTGATTCTGATTGATGATCGTCCTTTGGTTATTGGTAGATAACATAATTGGGTATCTCTAGTTAAATTTTGACAATAATCAACCGTAAATTCACCGTTGAATGTTGGTTTGAATTTGAGTGATAGTTTTTGAATTTCTGGACAGTTTCTCTTTTCTATGGTTTTGGTGTGTTTAGGAAATCTTAAAGATTTTATAATGATTTGTAGTCTTGACAAAAGTTGTAGATATTTGTGATATCTTTTATTTAGCTTTGGGTTTGCTCAATTTCAGGTTGATATGAATTTATCATGAATTGTTTGGTGATGACATGTAATCTGCCCAGTTTTTAGAATGTCATTGTAAATTCAATAAGTTTTGTTTCAACTGTTGGTTTACTATGAAATTTGGATATGTTATACACGATGGTGTCAGAAATGTTCACTAAAAAGTTTAGGTTAATCGGATAAAGTTATCACTATGGAATATATATGATGTTATATGTCTGCAGTTAACTTGTTTGCATAAATGCTTGAAAGAAATTTATGCTACTAAGCCATGGTTGCTTGTGTTTTTTGTAAAAGAGATTTTCAAAAATTGAAATGAGTTCATGTTTTACCGTTAGATGAAATATGGTTTCATGCTAACGGCGGGTAATGATCCCCGAGAATTAAATGGGTAATGATTCCCATGGGAACTTGTGTTTCCCGACCATCGATGGCGGCTGTCTGTGCCGATAAACGATAGGTGGTGTACGAACCAAGGTTTTCGTACTGTGAATGAAACGGGGAATGATCCTGAAAGCATATGGGTATGATCCCCATAGGAAGTTTTGTTCCTGACCATCGATGGAGGCTGTTTGTGCCGATAAACGATAGGTGGGTGTACGAACCAAGGTTTTCGTACCGTGAACTCAAGGTTTGTTGGTGAGATGTGTGAAATATAATTCAATGAATTGTTGAAATCAAGTATGAACTTAAGTGGATGAATTATGAATTGATGTGTTAAATCCCAAATGATGATTAGTTGACTCATGGTTTGTCTGTGACTATATTAATATGTGAATAATATGTTGGAATCTAGATTAAATGATTTGTTGAAAAACATAATTGGTGTGATGAAATCATGGTTACTTGTTGTGATGACAATATTAAGTTGTAAACCGTGTGTTGAAATCTCTATTGAATGATTTGTGGGAACCTTATTGCTTTTATGAACTCAAGCACTGAAATACGAATTGAAATATTTGTAGGAAACATTAGTAGTGTGGTGAACTCATGCCTAGAATCTAATTGAATAAATTATTGAAAATATTGTTGACATTGTGATTCTTGAATATACCGTTAATTCGTTGAAGTTGTACCGTATTCTTGTTATATGTTTTTCCAACAACAAAATGATTATGTTTGCGCATCTTTAGAGAATTGGGAATGCATTCTACTGAGCTGTCATCTCACCCCAATTGACATCCTTGCAGATTTCTTCAATTGACATCCTTGCAGATTTCTTGGAAGTTGGAAGTGGAAACTAAGAAGATATTTGTAATGACCCGTCCCTCCGCCGATATTGTCCCCACTTAGCCACTGCGGTTATCCGGCAGTGTGGGTTTCAACGGGCATCGCTGCGGTTATCCAGCAGCAACTTCCTGGGAGGTCACCCATCCCTGGATTGCTCCCGCCCGAGCACGCTTAACTGCAGAGTTTTCTGCCAACTCTGGAGCCAATTGTGCTGAAAAGGCCTCGGTGTTAGGGAAGGACAAATAATTACCTACATTCCTTTCCATCGGCGAACCACTGCCGAAATCGGGGTATTACAATACCACAACCTTAAATTGGAGCCGTCCTCGGCTCCAAAATATATTCGCGAGCCCAGATTTCCCACGTTCCCTGCCCCTCATGAGAAGCACCTGGACCAACCCCGTCTAGTGTACATTCCCACCCTCGGCAGGTGACCCGTCGTCGGCTCTAATACCATTTGTAATGACCCGTCCCTCCACCGATATTGTCCCCACTTAGCCACTGCGGTTATCCGGCAGTGTGGGGTTTCAACGGGCATCGCTGCGGTTATCCAACATCAACTTCCCGGGAGGTCACCCATCCCTGGATTGCTCCCGCCCGAGCACGCTTAACTGCAGAGTTTTCTGCCAACTCTGGAGCCAATTGTGCTGAAAAGGCCTCGGTGTTAGGGAAGGACAAATCATTACCTATATTCCTTTCTATCGACGAACCACTGCCGAAATCGGGGTATTACATATATACCAAGGAAGTTTGGACACCAAGGAATTTCCAAAACCGAAAATATTCTCAAGATATTCATTAATGCTCAGATTTGGTTTCCATAATTCCTGGAAATGCTTTGTCCAAATATATGACCGAAATCTCTTAAGAAAATATCAATTAGTAAATGCACATTACCAATTTTAACTTTCTAAAGATATGCATTTATTTGCTGGAAAATAAAAGCATATAAACCAAAAACCTTAATTAAAAGATTCTCAATTATTTCGATCCGGGATTATCCTTTATTAAGGAATAACTTTGAACAATAAAAGATAAGCATTACTACACGTGTTCAAAGTATGTCGACATATTTACTTTGTAAATCCTCTTTCATATTTACAATCTTGGAACCGATTTACCACACTTCCAAACAAGTTTAGAATTGGTTCATCTGTCTTCCAAGAACTATGTAATTGATTAAGAATACTCAATCACAAAACATGGGTTTCACGGTTCTACCAAAACAAGTTTCGGTTCTACCTTCCATGTGAGTACTAGATACAGTCACACTAGCTTTCCATAATTCGGTTGACTAGGTACTAGGATCGGTTCCCTACATACATGTGGTAACTATTTGTATTTGATGCACACATGTCCATAGGATCGGTTCCCCCATCACTAAAAACGTGTTGCACATGTTCATAGGATCGGTTTTCCCATCTGCTAAAAACGTGTTGCACCTCTTACAAGGATCGATTCCCCTCTTGTTAATCGGTTTCACCTCTTCATAGGATCGGTTCCACTTTGCCTAGAGTTGGTCATACCAATAACACTTAATCGATCATACCATCTTAGGTGATTACTTAAGATCGGTTTTACTAATAAAAGTCATACCAATAACAAAAGTCATGCCTTGTGAATAGTTTTACCAAGAACACAAACAAGTCATGAGCGGTTATACTAATCACACATATTGGTAGTTCAAAAGATATGCAATGAATCACAATACCAATAAGCCTAGCGATTTCCCTTTCGATTCACAAACCAAGTTTATGAACTACTTCCTTTAAACAAATGTAAAAACATTGTTTCCTAGGATGAAATCTTCACCTTTACCCATACACATAATCACAATAGCATTCAAACGATTATGTCGATGTCTTTTATACGAAGTTCAAAAGATAAGCGTTATACTTCATATTCTATTCCTTAATACTATGTCTACCTAGAGTATAATCATTCATGCTTCGCAGTTATGTTTTCAATATGCACGACTTGAAAGATACGTTAGGGAATGAAACAGTTCAAGTCAAATATTACTAACCTCAAGAGGAAGGATGATGTCGTCGTTGTAGCTCCTTACTTCTTCGCTTATTCAAGTCTTCATGTAATACTTGTAATGTCTAATCCTAATACTTTCAAGCCAACCTATACGAAGTTGACTCTAGTACATAATCAAGCGACTCTTTAAATGAGTTTTGATTCAGTAAAATATGACAACCAAATTTGACATACCAACGCTTGGTGAGTTCAACCAAGCTATGCTCTAACAATCTCCCCCTTTGTCAATTTTAGTGACAAAACTCTTACAACATATGGATAAAAAAATTACAAGAATTGATTACACATACGCTTGATTCCCAAATTCAACAGCACAAAAATATGTATACATTCAATCCACAAATGCCGATGTTGACATTATAATAACAAAGCTAATACTCCCCCTAAAGGTAAGATAGGTAGATTTTCAATCCGCACGTCTTTGTTATTTTCCACATATGATATGCTACTCCACCTTAGTCTGTGCTTTACTCTTTCGTTAGATATAACGTTTAAGCACCTTTTTCCTTCACCTTAGTGATACCAATTACCAACCAATATCACTTGTTTCTCCATATATTTCTCCCCCTTTTTGTCACAAAATGACAAAGGTACGAGCAAATAAAGTTCAAACTGAAAGGATCTTACAAATCTCAAATTAGACTTGCAAACCTATAAGAGTTAATCACGATGGTTTACACACATCATTTTCGATAATCGATATCAAAACCGAAACTACAAAGTAATTTTTTTTGATATGTTACCAAGGAAATAATTTCCCGAAGAAATTTTCCCTAATAGTTTAGTAAACCAAAAATCGACTAAGCACCTTAGTTCCTTTGCTAAACCGGTTGCACAAATGCAATCGCTTAATTCGATAAGACCAAAACAAAGATAAAAATTAACTTTATTTTTCTTATTAGGTTCTAATTATTCGAATCAATAACTTAGACCTTTAGATTTAAACAAGACAAGTACTAGGTTAGTTAACTAGTATTTCTTGTTAAGGCATTCAATTAGACTTGAATAACCGAATCCTACACTTTGATAAGTCTAACTAAGATCAGAATTAACTTAGTTTCTCTTATCCGGAATCAAATTGGACTAAACAATTGATCCCGAAACTCTTTTGTTAAGCCATAAACAATTTATACAAATCAAATAAATCAACTTTCATAATCATTTATCTCAACCGGAAGCAATTGAATTAATATAGACATTAAAGTACCGCAATTGCACCGTAATTTTGTAAGCCTAAACAATTGATACCAAATAATAAAGGAAGATAACAATAGTTTTTCTTAACCGGAAACAATTGAAACCTACACACACACATCCATACACACATAATGGAATAAACAACAGTTGTACCGAAATTTTGTTAAGCAAAAGCAATAGATATAAGCAATAAAATCAGGCTTTTCTTAAACAGGAAAACGATTAACTAACAAAGTCGTTACCTCAAATTCGCATCCACTTCTCCAAATAATCTTCGCTTTCTATCCAAGGAAAATTGACGCCAATATATCATCATGTTGTCATCCTTTTGCAAAACAAAAGAACAACAACAACCAACCTTTACCAGAGAAAGGTTGCAAACCGGTTTTGAACTTATGCAAGCAAAAGTTGAAAACCTCGAAACACATATGCTTTTATGTTATACCAAGACAATTCAACATATTGTGACTTTTTCACATATTGTTTCTATCGGGACCCCTCATTATCCTTTGATAAAGCCTACCATCATGGGCTAGAACTTAATCTTGCTAAACCAAAAAGTCACCCAAACCATAAGGGTTCACACATACATAGCAATAAGATAAAGCATTGAAGCACAGACTATGCAACCGAAAACTATCACAAGAAAAATTATAAATCAAATAATTTTATTCATTAATAGACTTTATTGAAAGAAAACAAAAAATACTGTATATTTTTCTTTTCTTGAAGACAAATTAATCTTCATTTGTTTGCTCATCAGAATCTTCTTCAGAGTCTTGTTCTTGTTCTCCTTTTAGAAACTCATTATTGATCGCTAGGATTCCTTCAAGAGTTTCCGGATCATTTCTGTAGACAAACATCAACTGTCTCTGAATACAGTCCAATTGTCTCCCAAGACGTAAGATATGAAACATGAGATCTCCATTGCTATAGGTTTGATCATATGAGATACTAGATCCCTTTTGAGTTCCACTCATTCGATTGATAATACCCTGAGATACAGTTTTAATAACTTTCTCATCTCCAAAGTTGTTCCCTATTGTACTTTCACACAATTGGTGATAGGACATGGATATCCAAGATTTCTATGGAACCCTGTGATATTGAGAGATTCAATGATTTTAATCATTTGATTGATGATTATTCCACAAATATCAATTTGTTTTTTGCCTTCAAGAAGGTAGTATATTAATTCAGCAAATTCTCTATTCCATAGAGAAGAATCTCTTGTGCAAGCAAAGAGGGTTGCTACAACAAGTTTACCGAAAATCCTTAAGTGTAAGGGTACATCTTTGGTCAGCATCTTTCCCTTTTTCCATTCAACAGTTTTACCAGTGGTAAGTTTTGAAATGTATCGTGCTCAATTTCAGAACCTGTAATCACTTTCACATTGTAATTGATGATTGTTGATATCATCTTTCTGTTGACATGGAGAAAAGTACTTCCAACTAAAGTGCTAAAGTAAGCTTTTCATGATTAATATTGTGAATATTACCATAAAACATCCTTACTACATCAGGTGAATATTTTTCAAATCCGAACATATTTCCGCAGACTCGGTCTTGAACAAACTTTACATAACTGGTTTCTGAAACATCTGGATCGAATCTCTTTTCTCCAGTGAAGCTTACTCCCTTCAAAACTTGATATCTTTCAAAACATGTGCTATCAACAAAGCTTGTAAGATCATATTTCCCTTTGATCAAGTGAGGATACTTGATTTTCTCAATATCTTTGGGAGGAATAAATGGATTCAAGACAAACTTGTCTGTTTCAGAGTTTTCTTCTCTTGATTTCCTCTTTCCCATATTTGCGAAAATATGAAAAACCCTAGTTACGATTTTGACCAATCTTCCCCAATATGCATGTACACATAGCAATAGATTATCTTTTATAGGAAGAGTTGATATCAAAAACCGTAAATAACTAGTTTTAGGAAATACAATCAGAATCGGAAACCCAGACTTGTGGGGAAACAATTCCGATTCTATGTCTAGGTCTTTTTTTTGGAAAACCGGTTTTTCATGGACTTGATCTTTGTTTCGGATTGATTCCATGTTTTTGTCCAAAAATCTATTTACTATTTTATTACCAGAATTTGATAATATCACTTGAAATTTACTTTAGAATTTTCTACTAGAGTATACAGAGATAAGTTTGAACAAAATATGATATTTATTAAAAATACCATCAGAATCATAAACCATGTAATATTTCAAAAGATCACTTGCTTCATTAAAACAATTGTGAGGTGTATGAAGCAATCCATTGTTAATAGAATTATTAACCGAAAACTCGTTCCTTGAAGGATTACATATTTTCCAAAATCGCATCCTATATAGCGATACATTGACAGTCTTTGCACTGAAAATGTACATATATATACTTTGATGGCTCATCCAAAATATATTTAAGATTCCATATTTTTCAAGAACACAATAATCATGGTTCATAAAGTAATGAAAATTTTTGATAGGAATCTTATGCATTTTCAAGACACACCCTGTCTTATAGAGAATTGTATCATTGTCACAATCAGCATCAAACACAATGATATACAATCCTATCGTATCCAAAGGATCATGTACGTCACCAGAGACATACAGGACAAATCCAATTCCTAAAACATTTAGGAATAAGAGTATTACATACTTCATTCGTGTTTTCCACCACGAGTTTTTGAAGTAGTCAAATCCAGCCGTTACGTTAACTGAAGTCGATTCATGAGAACTCGAGTTCATTCTTACAGGTTGGATCACACCAAACACAGATTGTTAGATCTTTTTCGTGTTTACCTGCTCTGACACCCATTGAAAAGACGAGGGTACCAAAATATACCTTAATCTAAAACTTTTCCACCTATAAGTCCTTTCTCCGAAAGTGATTGTCTATGGACTGAGTCGAGACAATGCAACAAATCGGTTCACACATTGTGTGATTGTCTATGGATACGAAATCGAGACAATACAACAACAAAGTTTGCTTACTTGATAATAGGTCCGGACTTAACCAAACACTATAAAATAGGAATTAACGTTTGTGCGATTTACTTTAAATTATAATAACAAAAATTATAATGCGGAAATATAAAGTAAATGACACAACAAAATATTTTGTTAACGAGAAACCGCAAATGCAGAAAAACCCGGGGACCTTGTCCAGAATTGAATACTCTCCGGATTAAGCCGCTATACAAAATAAACCAACTTCGTATAGTTGAGACCAAGCAACTAAAACTATAGTTCACCTAGTTTCGTCTGTATTCCCACGCCTCCAACTTATAAATAAGTCACGTACTTGGAACAATTCATTTGGTTCGTATTCCAAACAGTAAAGGAACAACAAATATGTTTGGTAACAACTCTTTTCAATCAAGTGATATGAGTTCGACAAAAGGCTCTTCCGTTTATCCCAATAAACTCCTTTGTCTAGTTCTCCAATAACAATTACCGAAGTAATCGTCTAGACTTTGCAATCAATATTCGTAATCCAAAGAATGATATTGATGCCGATCTACACAACTAATCAATCCAATCTACCACAAGGATAAACCGATTATAGTTGGATCCTCCAGCCGAATCAAGTTTGCGCACACCAAAGATTATGAACCCAAATCAGAAATCTTTAAAGTCTTATTTGTCTTCAAATCTTCTTAGATCTTCAATAAACACCTGCACACCACAACTTGAATCTCTTGTGATCAACCACACACAGAATGGAGTCTGTTAACGTTGGATTATCACAAGATTTCTTTAGATCTACAAACAATCTAAAGATCCTCGTCGAAACTTCGATCTAGTTTGAGTGAATCTTATATCAGAAGAGAAGATTCTCAAGCATAAACAAACTAGGTGCAATCAAAGTTCAATCACCGTTAGTCAATCAAATCAATCTAAAACTAATAATAAACTGTAATTATCTAGTTTCCCACTAACGGTACTAATAGAGCTTCTAAATCCCAAAGAAGTCTTTAAACCGAACGGCCGTAAGAGATTTCGCCTAATTAGGTTACTTCCCTCTCCGAATAGGCGGTTCCACCAGTAACAACACAACAAGGTAGTTTTGCTGGATCTGAGGATTAGTTTGCTTGAAATGCAAACTTTGATATTTATAGACCAAGGAAGTTTAGACACAAAGGAATTTCCAAAACCGAAAATATTCTCAAGATATTCATTAATGCTCTATTCATTAATGCTAAGATTCGGTTTCCATAATTCCTGGAAATGCTTTGTCCAAATATATGACCGAAATCTCTTAAGAGAATATCAATTAGTAAATGCACATTACCAATTTTAACTTTCTAAAGATATGCATTTATTTGCTGGAAAATAAAAGCATATAAACCAAAAACCTTAATTAAAATATTCTCAATTATTTCGATCCGGGATTCTCCTTTAGTTATTAAGGAATAACTTTGAACAATAAAAGATAAGCATTACTACACGTGTTCAAAGTATGTCGACATCTTTACTTTGTAAATCCTCTTTCATATTTACAATCTTGGAACCGATTTACCATACTTCCAAACAAGTTTAGAATTGGTTCATCTGTCTTCCAAGAACTATGTGATTGATTAAGAACACTCAATCACAAAACATGAGTTTCACGGTTCTACCAAAACAAGTTTCGGTTCTACCTTCCATGTGAGTACTAGATACAGTCACACTAGATTTCCATAATTTGGTTGACTAGGTACTAGGATCGGTTCCCCACATATATATGGTAACTAATTATATTTGTTGCACATGTCCATAGGATCAGTTCCCCCATCACTAAATACGAGTTGCATATGTTTATAGAATCGGCTCTCCCATCTGCTAAAAACGTGTTGCACCTCTTACAAGGATCGATTCCCCTCTTGTTAATCGGTTGCACCTCTTCATAGGATCGGTTCCCCTTTGCCTAGAGTTGGTCATACCAATAACACCAAATCGATCATATCATCTCAGGTGATTACTTAAGATCAGTTCACTAATAAAAGTCATACCAATAACAAAAGTCAGGCCTTGTGAATAGTTTTACCAAGAACACAAACAAGTCATGAGCGGTTATACTAATCACACATATTGGTAGTTCAAAAGATATGCAATGAATCACAATACCAATAAGCCTAGCGATTTCCCTTACGATTCACAAACCAAGTTTATGAACTACTTCCTTTAAACAAATGTAAAAACATTGTTTCCTAGGATGAAATCTTCACCTTTACCCATACACATAATCACAATAGCATTCAAATGATTATGTCGATGTCCTATATACGAAGTTCAAAAGATAAACGTTATACTTCATATTCTATTCCTTAATACTATGTCTAACTAGAGTATAATCATTCATGCTTCGCAGTTATGTTTTCAATATGCACAACTTGAAAGATACGTTAGGGAATGAAACAGTTCAAGTCAAATATTACTAACCTCAAGAGGAAGGATGATGTCGTCGTTGTAGCTCGTTACTTCTTCGCTTCTTCAAGTCTTCATGTAATACTTGTAATGTCTCATCCTAATACTTTCAAGCTAACCTATACGAAGTTGACTCTAGTACATAATCAAGTGACTCTTTAAATGAGTTTTGATTCATTAAAATATGACAACCAAACTTGACATACCGACGCTTGGTGAGTTCAACCGAGCTATGCTCTAACACAAGGTCTACTTTTTTAGTGTTGTTTATATCCATAACCGCTCCACAGAATCCCTCTGTAAGGTCTCGTGTTCTCTACTTGTGTAAAGGTTATTCGACGATTACTTATCTCCTAACTCAATGCTAGCAATAGATTAAATCAACAAATCAATTTAGTTGGCCACCTAAACAATCTATCAATCAATCATAAATATTTGTTATAATATAAACAAACGATAATCATATGAAGAACTTCAAAGTAGATTAATATAATAACCAAAATATTGTTTACAACTTAGAATTCATCCTCAATCAATAGGTGTTTAGCTACTCATGGATGTAGAAACATCCATTATATACATATAAGAAAAGTTTAGAGATATCTTTACGATTGAAGAACCGCTCTGAAACCCTAGCTTTCGCTCTGTGTGATGTTTCTTCTCTCAAAGACTTACAATTTCGTAACATTTTGATGATGTTTTATTCATTACCTAATACCTCTTTATATAGGTCTACATTGCTTGGCCTTCAAGTATTTACGTCGGTTCAAGAACCCGACTCGAAAATATGAAATAAAATGATACCAAATTGGAAATCCGAAATTTATCCACATTAATAAATAAATCGAATCGAGAGAGACGGGTACCTGAGAATTCGGTGGTAGTATATGCGTATTGGTGGTGGTGGTGGGTGTTGGATGGAAGGAAGGGACGGCGGAGACAAATAGAAAATGGAGTACAAAAAAACACAGCTGACTTTTATTTATAAGGAAATACAATAATTCTTTTCAGCAAATTTTGGAGAAGGTCAGAGATAGAGAAAGTGGAACGAGGAGGAGGAAGAGGAGGAAATTCTTGAAAAAACAAATGGAAAAGAAATGGAGAACATGCAAACAATTTCTAGTTATCTATGATAGGCAATTAGGTAAATACTCACTTCGGCAAGGGAGTACAACTACACTGTGTCCTAGAACAAGACACCAATCTAGATACTGGATATTGTTGGGGAGAAAGGTTTTCCAAGAACTATACAGACATATGGTGGTATTTGAATACTGAAAAGAAAATTAGTGGTGGTTTTTTGTTACTTTATAAGTAGTGAACTGTAGATGAATCTGTGGGTATATTTTGATCACAAAATTTCGAAATAGCCTATTCTTCTATGTTTGGTGTAGAAAAGGTTGTTTCCCAATAGTCTGTATTTGTTGGTTCTTCTTAATTGGATGTTTGTAACATAGTAGCTTCTGTCACACCTTTGGTTCATATGGACCAGACATCATATATAGACCTGGGTTGTTAGCTTACCTGTCGTGTTGGACCTTTAAATGATTTTTTTCTCCGTGTTGTTGATATTGGCAAGACCCTTTCTACTTTAAAATTGAAATTGCATGACACGTAAAGTGAAATTGGTATTAATAAGGTGGTTTCTATGAGTTTAGGTAGCTGCTTGAATGAGCTACCATATATATTGGATGCATTCGTGCATATGCCTTTTATAATCATAACAGGCTGGGTACAATATTCTATTGAAACCCATAGCTGGTTTACTTTTATCATGACTCTGAGCTATTAATGAATATCAAGTTATCAATTTGTTACTCAGTTTCTTATCATTCAATTGCTTACTGTTTTTCTCATGATTTGTATGGAAACTAATTTCTTCTCGGCGAGCTTAACCAACTGTTCTACGTAGGTTCTATGGTTGATTGATTTGTTTCCTCTCTCGATGAATATCTTCGCAAGTTTTGCAAACAACTGGTGCATCTCATATATTAGGTTGTACCTGATGTTTGATTGTAACAACAATTGATATTTCTGAGGTTACCCATGGTACGACTTTCCCTGTTGTCATCAATATAAATACATTTTTAGGAGTTTGGGATAGTTACTTATATTTTATGTTTCCCTGTCTATAACAGAGTCAGGTACTTGCTTCCCCGACTAGCGAGTCTCGAAGGCAGTTGCTTAATATCGACAGCTTGTCCCTAACAGAGGTAAAACATCGTGTCCGCTCTTACTTATTTGTCGCTTCACAAACGCCTGACTCCAGTATGAATCTGTGGCGGAATGATAGCGCATCTGGCTCTGTCAGAAGGTTGCGTGTTCGATTCACGTCTGATTATCTATACGATTCAAGATTACTGCTGTTGATGGGTGAAAATTACTCCTGCTGAATTTGGTAATTTGGGGTGTGATGAGGAATGAATTTAAACCTACAACAAATGCACTGCGCGGTGAGTGCTTGTAGATTCGAGAGATCAATCTGTGCAAGTCCGGCCTAAACCAAGAAATGGCCGTTCCAGACTTGTTTCGGTCACAAAGTGAAGGAGATGGGGTTGATCTTAGGGAGGGAAGCGAAGAAGGTGTTGAGATTGTGAAGATGTTGGCTTGCTTATGACTTGTGACAGAAAAGTGAGCAGTCTTACGGTTAATGTAAGGAGGCTCTGGATGTTGATTTTCTGTCGACTGAACTTGTGTTGTTCTGTCGTCTTGTATATTCCTTGTTGTTGGAAAATAGGGCGGAGAACCTATTTATACAAGTCATTGAGCCTCATTCACGTTTCTCGTGGGAAGTGGAGGTAGTGGAATGATGGAGTAGTGGAGTTGTGTGTCGATAATACACGACCAGTCTTGCCCACTTTTCCTGTTCATCTCTAACCGTCCATGACTCCCTAACACGTTCTTGTGATGGCGCGTTGCACGCCGCACGCTCGTAAACCGCCGACCAATACCCCATAAGTATCCCCGGTTGTGACATGATTGATGTCTGGAATGTGGATCGTGGATCCACGAAAGATAGCATGTAATGCTTGAATTGAATAACTGCGTTATTCGAAAGTCGATACTTGTGCGGTGTGTATTTTATGCGGTGCGCATTACGGTGTGGTAAAGTGATGTGTAATGACTGCTCACTAACCAAATAACTCCCGACCGTGGTTGTATAACCAAGCTGGTGAAGTCGGACGGATGAGATGATGATTGAGACACTCATCTGCGGACCGTTGATGAAATTAGGGTTTTAAAAGAGGTGCGCAAGCATCACTCTTCGACTTGGTCGAAACCAAGCATGGGAAGGATTTTGGAGAGGACCGACCATACATGCGTGTTGACTGGCATGATGGTGTAGGCGCTCGTATTCCGTTCCCTCATGAGGGCGCGATCCGGGCCACTCAATTTGATCACAAAGGGGAGTGGTCGAGATTGATTTTGCGACGGAAGTTTGATACCGCAAGAAGCCGCGCCATACTCCTTTTCCGGCGCATTTTCCAAGACGACCTAGCTTGGTCGGTCTTGGCCTATTGGTTTGGCGTGAAGACGGTAGGGCCGACGTTCATGCCTATGTCTTACCGTCTCATGAAACGTGATCTAAGCCACCCACCTCGTCCTAGGTGAAGTTGAGTGGTCGAGATTGGTTTGCGGCGAAAATCTCTTACCGCAAAGGAATTGGTAACCGCGTGTCATCCCAAGTTTGGGCGCGCGCCCCAAGACGACCCATCTTGGTCGGTCTTGGTCGATCATACCACCGTGTAGGTGGTAGGTTGGTGTTCACACCTATACCTGATTATCCCATGAAAACGTGATCTAAGCCATCCAAATCATCCCAAGTGAAGTTGGAGCGGTCGAGATCGGTTTAGGATTTGGGAGTGTAACCGCACGAGTTTGGGCGTGCGTTTTGGGTTGGCCGGGCATGGTATGCCCTCGGCCGACCGCAAGAGGAGGTAGATGGGCCCACGGTGGTCATGCTGGTATGACCGGCCTTGGTTAATCCAATCTGTGACCCTCCATTCGTACCGGAGAAGATGGACGCGCGTGATGACTCGAAACCCTAATTTTGGCTTTCAAAGCCGCGCGACCATGCTCTTTTGGGCGGACGGTTTTGTTGTAACCAACCACAGTTGGCTTTGACCCGATTGGCCAAGTGTGTAGGCGGTCACATGGTGATTGTGTCGACATGCTCCGGCCCTTTGAGTCTACATCTACACCCTCCATCTATACCGCGAAGATGGATGGTTGAGACCGTTTTGCGGCACATGTAATATGCCGCAAACCCTAATTTAGGGTTTTCCGTCCATAATGCTTGGTATGGACGGTTTCTTGGCAAGCAAAGGCCAATGGTCGACCATGCGGGTCGGCCGTGTGTATTCCATACCGTCTGGGGGCGATGGAATTGATCTCGTGGTCATCCAATCATGCTTGTGGAGTTGGATGACTCACGATCGATCATATTTGGCAAGCTAAGGCCGTGTGTATTCCATACACTTGGGGGTGATGGAATTGATCTGTGGTCATCCAATCATGCTTGTGGAGTTGGATGACTGCGATCGAATCATATCCGCAAGCTAAGGCCGTGGGTATTCCATACCATGCTTAGGGTGATGGAATTGATCCGTGGTCACCCAATCATGCTTATGGAGTTGGATGACTGCAATCGAGATCATATCCGGAGACTGATACGGTCAAGTCCGGATGCTCAATCGGGCTAATATAACACACCGAGAGGGCTCAATCGGGCTAATATAACACACCGAGAGGGGCTCGGGCTAATATAACACACCGAGCATCGGCTTTGTGCAGGTATTTCGTACATGGTTTCATTATAGTGCTTGGAGGTTCGTGTTACTCCATATATGAGTAACACTCAGTCGTCATGCCACACTGATAATGAGTACAGGAAATACAAGGCTGATATGAAATTCACAAGAAGGGATTGTTGCTACATGATCCATTCTTGGTGAATTAAGTGAGGGAATATCCAACACTTATAAATGGCTTTATCTTTTACAAGATGTCGGTAAGCATGATTTTTCTCGGTTTTTTACAAATCTAACCTTGAATGAAAATCCACCATCAACATTAAGTCCCCCTTTAGCACATAATGGTTACACTATTGTGTGGTAGGCATGAGATGGTGACAAGTTAAAGATAAAACTTATGAGACAAAGTTAGATGTTACCGGGAGAGACGGGTCGTCCCGTCCTTCGAGCATGTCACGTTCAAGAAACGTCCGGGAAAGTGTTCCCTAGCATGATGTCGGTCTTGCACAGCTTGATCGACCTTGCGATGATCTGCTTTGGTCGAGGGCTGTTGCGCACGCTTGTTCAATCGTGGGGATGTGCCTAATCGATCGACCGTTGCGCATGCTTCGTTCGTGGGGTTCTCGCGCTGCTTGATCGAACGTGGGCTTGTTGTGTCTGCTTCGGTTTAAAGTGGGTCCACCGTGTACATGCTTCAAACGTCGGCCATGTGCTTCGATCAAACCGCCTTCTTTGTGTGCGCCGGGACTTGAGACTTGAGCAATACCGTCTTGAAACTTATACGGATCGAAATCAATACCGAGGACATACTTGAACGATGTTTGGACCGGTCATTGTGTGCTCCGATGTGAGTTGTGTCTTTTGCGTGTGTGACTACACTTCCCATGTGCTTTCATAGAAGTTCTAACTCCTGTCTTTTATTTCATTGCGGTAGAAAGAAAAGAACTCCCGTTGATATATCTTCGAAGATAATCTTTGGTGGAAGTGTTGACAGCTTCAAATACATGCCGAACATTGATGATGAGTTGTTCACTGCGCTCTCTCTACTATATGAAAATATTCGTTCCACAGGATAACCCTCCTCCTATCGACTTCAAGGTTTTTCAGGCTCTGCTGGATCCTCATGAAGGATGAATGAGACGCACGTTGAGCAATGAGTACATCAAAGACAACTTGACCGGAGCGCGGATTATTGGTGTAGCTTGAGTGTTGAAACGACTCGAGAGGATGTTAAAGTGGCTTCGGTGCGAACGTTGAGGTAGATCTGGAGAGAGTGTTGAAGCGGGATTCTCAAGTGAACAGGGTCCCGAGAGAGCATTGAGGCGGCTCTTGGATAGACCATTGAAGCAGCCTTTGAGGAAGCGTTGAAGCGGAGCGGCTCTTGATTCGATTTACCCTTGCGAATTCCATGCTTCTTGGCGACCATCTTTCTCGTGTTGAAGAAGTCTTTGATCGAAGGTGAAGGAACTTCGTGCCGAGCCTCGATCCCCAAGCGTGGTTTACATGGTTTGTTCGTAGTAAATCTGTTGACACAGGGAGGATCATTGTGAGGATCGGTCCCAGTGTAGGAATCTCCATGACAGACCGTTCAATCCGATGTCGCTCATTTGATCGGGTCCACGTAGGTCCGCGCGGTTTGAAATACCTCTTTCCGAGTTGCGGCCATATCCGTTTGAGTCTTAGCAAGAACTTCACCTTCTCCATCAAGTCTGAAATGGTAATGGATGGTGGTCCTCCTCTCGTCCCTCCGGCTCCTCATCCCGATGCGGGAGTGAAAGTTGTTGCTCGGTGACTCTTTGGAGGCGTTACGCTTGAGGAGTTATTGGGATTTGCGTTTCCGACTGCGGTGACGGGAGGTGTTACACTTGTTGGAATATCTCCTGCTACGCTGGCACCGGTGGTAGAAGTGACGGCCGCATAAGGTGTATTGACCACGGTAGCTCCGAAATTATAGGACGGAGTCCCTTCCGTATCTTGTGTTACTCGCCGGGAAGAAGAGGTTGAAAAGTTGCCTAAGGAACCGAAGTCAAGCGGTTGTACTTCAAAGGATGAAAGTCTCTCTTGCCCCCGAAGGATGAGTTGTTTGTTGAAGGACTTCCCTTGAAAGATTGTAGCTACCGACTTGTTTTTCCTTTTAGATTTTTTTTTTTTTTTTTTTTTTTTTTTTTTTGAGTGATAGTGAGGATTTTCTTCGACTTCCGGTCTTGAATAGGTAATTGAATTGGCTTATTTTGAGATAGTTTTGTGAACAAACTTTTTGAAAGAGATTATGTTAAATGAGGTTTGCATCTTGGTCATGAATGATTGCACATATATGAAGTTGCAAATGTTATGTAAAAGGGAGGTACGAATGGAAACAAACATGGCGTTTGATCACCGAGCCTCTTTCTCCACGTGCGGGATGCTAAGTCCCCGGTGAATTCTAAACTATCTTTCTTGTAAAGTTGTTGAGTAAAACTTACTTGCCTTTTGAAGCCTCACCATATCGACCAGGTTGGAGTAGCCTCTCTAAGAAAATCCTCCGCAAGCTATCTCTCGAACCGAGCTTCTCCGAACAATGCGCTTCAAAGCGTTGCATTCACCGGTGGGGTGATGAAGGAACCGATGGTAATGACAGTACCTCGGATCCATTACTTGTTGATCGGTAGGTGGGCGCCGCACGGGGTAGCTTCAACTCTCCATTTCGCACCCACGTCTCTAGTAGCTCCGGGATCTTCTTCACCGGGAAGGGGAAATGTAAGTACCTTGAGTCTAGCTTTTCCTGCGTTAGCGGCGTTGCAAATGTCTCTCCGTGGCCTTGATGTGGAATAGGAGATGAAGTTGTAAGACTTGCGGATGTCATCATATCTGTGGATCGCTTGCCTAGGCAGAGTGATGTGGAAGGTGTCGTAATGTCACTGCCGAGTGATCGAATTGAACGTTCCCATCCTCTGTACTCACGCATTCCTTGATTGATCTCTCCTTCCTCAAGCATTTCTTCACTCAGTTGAAAGGTTGATGCGGGTCGAAGCAGTCTTAGGGCTTCAAACGAGGGTTTTGAGATATAAATCTTCTAACACGGTTCCATAGGCTGCAGGCTCCCTTTCTTTATCTGGCAGACATTGTAGTGCTCCGGACAAGTCTCTTCTCCCGTGGAGTCGTCTCGGATTCTCATCGTCGACTGGACCCTGCTTGTTCATCTTTCCTGAGTCCCCTGCGATTACGCGCTCTTTTTGTTTCTCCCCGGTAAAGGTGTGATCCCCGGCTAAGGATTCACCGTTTCTTGCGGAGTGGATGCATCCTTCTTGTAATTGTGCTTTGCTATGTCATTCAAAAGGCGAAATGTCTCGCTCTGCCTCCCGGTGATACTCGGCTTGATTTGCCAAGACATCCTCCAAAGCATTCCAGCCTATGCTTCCCATGATATCCGAACCGCCCGTAGTTTCCTGGATACATTGCGAGATGGAAACGAAAAATTGAGGATTCAATTTTATGCAACCGATAGATCAATCTCCCACTTGTGGTCGCCAATTGTTGATGGGTGAAAATTACTCCTGCTGAATTTGGTAATTTGGGGTGTGATGAGGAATGAATTTAAACCTACAACAAATGCATCTTTGCGCGGTGAGTGCTTGTAGATTCGAGAGATCAATGCGTGCAAGTCCCGCCTAAACCAAGAAATGGCCGTTCCCAGACTTGTTTCGGTCACAAAGTGAAGGAGATGGGGTTGATCTTAGGGAGGGAAGCGAAGAAGGTGTTGAGATTGTGAAGATGTTGGCTTGCTTATGACTTGTGACAGAAAAGTGAGCGATCTTACGGTTAATGTAAGGAGGCTCACGGATGTTGATTTTCTGTCGGCGAACTTGTGTTGTTACGTCGTCTTGTATATTCCTTGTTGTTGGAAAATAGGGCGGAGAACCTATTTATACAAGTCATTGAGCCTCATTCACGTTTCTCGTGGGAAGTGGAGGTAGTGGAATGATGGAGTAGTGGAGTTGTGTGTCGATAATACACGACCCGGTCTTGCCCACTTTTCCCGTTCATCTCTAACCGTCCATGACTCCCTAACACGTTCTTGTGATGGCGCGTTGCACGCCGCACGCTGTAAACCGCGGACCAATACCCCGGTAAGTATCCCCGGTTTGTGACATGATTGATGTCTGGAATGTGGATCGTGGATCCACGAAAGATAGCATGTAATGCGGAATTGAATAACTGCGTTATTCAGAAAGTCGATACTTGTGCGGTGTGTATTTTATGCAGTGCGCATTACGGTGTGGTAAAGTGATGTGTAATGACCGCTCACTAACCAAATAACTCCCGACCGTGGTTGTATAACCAAGTGTGAAGTCGGACGGATGAGATGATGATTGAGACACTCATCTGCGATCAGTTGATGAAATTAGGGTTTTAAAAGAGGTGCGCAAGCATCACTCTTGACTTGGTCGAAACCAAGCATGGGAAGGATTTTGAGAGGACCGACCATACATGCGTGTTGACGGCATGATGGTGTAGGCGCTGTATTCCGTTCCCTCATGAGGGCGCGATCCGGGCCACTCAATTTGACCGTCAAAGGGGAGTGGTCGAGATTGATTTTACGACGGAAGTTTGATACCGCAAGAAGCCGCGCGCCATACTCCTTTTCCGGCGCATTTTCCAAGACGACCTAGCTTGGTCGGTCTTGGCCGGTTGGTTTGGCGTGAAGACGGTAGGGCGACGTTCATGCCTATGTCTTACCGTCTCATGAAACGTGATCTAAGCCACCCAATTCGTCCGGTGAAGTTGAGTGGTCGAGATTGGTTTGCGCGAGAAATCTCTTACCGCAAAGGAATTGGTAACCGCGTGTCATCCCAAGTTTGGGCGCGCGCCCCAAGACGACCCATCTTGGTTGGTCTTGGTCGATCATACCACCGTGTAGGTGGTAGGTTGGTGTTCACACCTATACCTGATTATCCCATGAAAACGTGATCTAAGCCATCCAAATCATCCGGTGAAGTTGAGCGGTCGAGATCGCTTTAGGATTTGGGAGTGTAACCGCACGAGTTTGGGCGTGCGTTTGGGTTGGCCGAGCATGGTATGCCCTGGCCGACCGCAAGAGGAGGTAGATGGGCCCACGGTGGTCATGCTTTGGTATGACCGGCCTTGGTTAATCCAATCTGTGACCCTCCATTCGTACGAGAAGATGGACGCGCGTGATGACTCGAAACCCTAATTTTGGCTTTCAAAGCCGCGCGACCATGCTCTTTTGGGCGGACGGTTTTGTTGTAACCAACCACGGTTGGCTTTGACCGATTGGCCAAGTGTGTAGGCGGTCACATGGTGATTGTGTCGACATGCTCCGGCCCTTTGAGTCTACATCTACACCCTCCATCTATACCTGCGAAGATGGATGGTTGAGACTGCTTTTAAGGCGCATGTAATATGCCGCAAACCCTAATTTAGGGTTTTCCGTCCATAATGCTTGGTATGGATGGTTTCTTGGCAAGCAAAGGCCAATGGTCGACCATGCGGGTCGGCCGTGTGTATTCCATACCTGCTTGGGGGCGATGGAATTGATCTGTGGTCATCCAATCATGCTTGTGGAGTTGGATGATCTGCGATCAGATCATATTTGGCAAGCTAAGGCCGTGTGTATTCCATACCTGCTTGGGGTGATGGAATTGATCTGTGGTCATCCAATCATGCTTGTGGAGTTGGATGACTGCGATCAGATCATATCTGGCAAGCTAAGGCCGTGGGTATTCCATACCATGCTTAGGGTGATGGAATTGATCTGTGGTCACCCAATCATGCTTATGGAGTTGGATGACTGCATCGAGATCATATCCTGAGACCGATACAAATCAAGTCCGGATGCTCAATCGGGCTAATATAACACACCGAGAGGGGCTCAATCGGGCTAATATAACACACCGAGAGGGGCTCGGGCTAATATAACACACCGAGCATCGGCACAGTACGGTATTTCGTACATGGTTTCATTATAGTGCTTGGAGGTTCGTGTTACTTATATGAGTAACACTCGGTCGTCATGCCACACCGATAATGAGTACGGGAAATACAAGGTGATATGAAATTCACAAGAAGGGATTGTTGCTACATGATCCATTCTTGGTGAATTAAGTGAGGGAATATCCAACACTTATAAATGGCTTTATCTTTTACAAGATGTCAGCGCATGATTTTTCTGGTTTTTTACAAATCTAACCTTGAATGAAAATCCACCATCAACAACTGCACATTTCATTCTTCTTATATGCAATTTCTTTATCCATCGTCTTCATGCTATAGTTTTTCTTAGTACTTAAAACGTCAATAAAATTCATTCACATTCAGATTCTAGATTAACTGTCACTAGAACAACAATAAGATTTCAAAAATTTAAATAACTGAAACAGTAGTAAGTTTTAACAATTCAAAATATGATTGATTCTGGTACCACATTATAAATACCTAATAATGAAGTTTAGAAAACCAAAAGGATAGAATATCGCAATTAACAACAAATAAGCATATAGAACATGAAGATTGAACTCTAAGAACGTAGATAAATTGAGTCTAGGTTAAAACCCATTACTCTTCTATAATTCGCAGATTAAAGTTTAATAAAATATCATAATAAAAGTCTGTCTCCTCTAAGAGACTTAATAGCATATTTATACTAGAACGAGAGAAACGTAAATAAGGAAACCCTAGTCTAAAGACATAAACTAACAAAATTAACAATAACTTGCAAATTACTCCTAAATAAAGAACATTCTAGAGATATCTTATGCTCCTACATCAACCACCCCGGGTTGCAATCAAGCTCGTCTCTAACGAGAAAGTTGCTCTGAGTTCTGCATATATATCAGGATCAATTCTCTTCAGTTCCTCTTCCGTAATCCATGTACTGCACTTAGCCGACTTCCCAAGCCACTTAACTAGGAACTATCGATATGGGTTACCACGTCTTGACCTAGTCTCCTTTACGTCAAGCACTTATTGAATGACATTATATTATTTGGTAGCTAGTTCCATTTGCGCAGATTGTTCTTCACTTGATGTTTCAGCAGCATCATCCCCATTGAAACCATAAAAATTATATAAGTCAGAAATATTGAAAATGGGACTGACTTGTTGTTAGAGCGTTGCTCGGTCGAACTCGCATGCGTTGCTATCTCAAGCATGTTTATCAATGTTAGTGATCAAAACTATAAGTCTTGATTTCTAGCCTACATAGCTAAAGATCTCAGACTAGGATAAAAAGTGTAGTTGAGCTCAAGAACTCCATGGCATCTTCATACAAGACGAAGGACTACTCAAGGAACCGGTGGAACTTCATCGACTAAAAAGAGTGTGGAGACTTGAACTTATCTATCACTCAAAAGTATATTTACTCTATCTACTACTCTTGAGACAAAAGTCGTTTTGATATAGACTTTCATTATACACATTTGCTATTTCGAGACGAGCTTATCTCGTCTATCTATTTCTCGAAATATGTGTTGGTAAGCTTTCGCTTTAACCAAATTCATCTTTACCTAGTAACGAAAGTCATGTTATGTTTCAATCACTTTGAAAATTGCTCTGACGAAAAATGGTCTGTGAATAACGGCTATATAACGTTCTCTGAGAATGTTTCAATGATTGAAATGAGAGTTTAGATTACATAACCATTGGTAGGATATAAACATTATTGTGGAAACACATTCGTCTCTTGACTGGTCTAATAACGTTGACGAGCTTGAGGTTCCTTACATTCTCTCCACCTTATACATTTTCGTCCTCGAAAATCGAGCCGCCCTTAAGGTCGTCAAAAAAAAAAAAAAACAAACTCTCCACCTTATAGAGAAACTCTATCTCTCATCTAAGCGCAAGTATCGTTTATACTTACAAACGCGCGAAAAGAAGACAACTCATTTTAAATGAGTGAAAATCACAAGGAAATAAGCACAAGCCTATTTGGTTTTCTATAAATAAAATCTATAATTTGTCGCTCTAGATTGAATAGACTAATTTCTATTTCATCAATTGTTTATCTCTAAGCTCACTATGCTGAATTAACTTCTAACAAATAAGTATGTCTAAGTTCTTCGCGCTAATGTTTATAGTCTATTTTTTAATAATTTATTAATTTGATATAGTTTATCCATATAATTAATCTTACATTTTAGTCAATTTAAATCTTACATTTTTTTTTTTGTATTTAATTTTTTTTTATCATAACCTTATCAAAGTTAAATCATTTTAAATTATAAAATTTACCTATTTATTTAATCATTAAATATTAATAAAAACCAGTACTTTTTTTTATTATAAAACAAAACTCAAATATATATACACTTCTATTTTTACATATTCAATTTAATTTTATATTATTTATTTAAATATATAAATTTAATTCCTTGATTAAAATAAATCAATTTTTTTTTGTTTTATTAGAAATAAATTCATTTTATTCATATAACTAAATCAAATCTAAATCTATAATATCTTAACTTCTGTTACACAATATATAATATATTTTTTTTAATTATTATCTATTTTAAATTTGTTGTGAACATAACTATTGAAACACTATCATCAGCAGTGTTACTATTTCTTTATATCTTTATTATTGTCGTTATTGGTTTGTTAATAGTCCAATTGGTACACTAAGTCTTAATCTTTTAAATACGACTCTATATTCACGTAAAGACTGATATAATTCATTTAACTTATTCATATTAAATTCCGTATTCTCTAAATCTCTAACAGCTTCTAAAACATAATATAATTGGTTCAACCTACAATGTTACTTCATAAAATGTACACACAACAAGGAAACTAAACAATCATCCAATAATCTTTTAGTTCTTGATAGCTTTTAGTGATTAAGATTTATCTCACAACGCATTCCATTTCTAAACTAATCTAGTTCACTAACTGGTACTAGTTATCATCTATCGCTGCCCATGTAAGATCTAATAGTGAGCTCTGATACCAACTTGTGACGCCCCAACTCTTAAACCTGCTTATCTAAAAGGATAACAACCTAATTGAACATCAAATCTGGATTATCGATTACAAGAACAAAGTACTAATAACTTAGCCCAAAACTCTCCGATATTGAATAGATGAAAATCTCTCGACTGATATGAATATAATAATGTGTTGTTTTACAGAATAAATAAAGAAACATACATTATAAGATATACAAAATATCTAGATTCAGTAAATCTTTAAGCTACGACAACGAATATCTTCACGCGCACCATCTCTTCTGATGTCTGAAAACTGAAGTGGAACGAGTGAGCACATCATCCCAAATGGGGGCTCAGTGGATATCAATATAACATTCAAGTTATCACTAACATGAATCATAGTTCTACTAAATAAAACGGTAAACATCTTTTACACACAACATAGAGCAGAAGATTTCTTCAACTCACTTCCCCAGTTATTGCGTCCATAGTGGCAATATCCGTGAAAGATCCACCACCGGATGGATCTACGAAAAATGAATTAAACAACCTAAACATATTTTATCCCAACCTCGTCTTACTCAATGGAGAAGAAGATACTAGAAATAACTCCAGTCTCAAATGATGGCATGAATCTAGGCACCATAAGATATTAACGTGGAATGCGTACACCTCATAAAACCCAAAGCCACCATCTAAGTCTAGAATATAATAAGATTTTGATTACTATGATCGACCCCGCACAAACAGGTCACAAAGTCCCAATCATTATTCGTAGGCCGAAGTCTCCAAATAATGATCATATCCAGTCATGAACCTAGAATTTCTTCCCAAGACAAGGTCATAGTAACCCAGTCATACTACTAAGACTGGACAATCAAGTATGATATGCACAGAGTGACTTCCCCAAATAAAATGTAGTATATATAATAATCAACCGGGGTAAAGCCGGTCTACTAGGTAATAATCAACCGGGGTAAAGCCGAACTACTATCTTAAGACAATAAAATGTAATACTATTTATCCGGGGTAAAGCCGGGCTACTAAGTAATATTTCAACAACGTAGCATTGCCCTACTAAACTTAGCAAAGAGCTATGGGGAATCACAGACAATCTTCGCGGGGAACCACCCAACGCATATCACACAACATACCCATTAAATCACAAACAACATGCTAACCAAAAGTAAGGACTCATCATGCTCGCAAATAAAGTATCTTAATGATTACGAAAAGGTTACAGAGTTCTCACCTGTTTTGATGACAAGCCATGGCTACCTCGAAGTCCACAATTCACTGGAATAGACTGACTATTAGTCACACAAGCACTCTAAGAATCTATCCAATAGGATTAAACAATATTCATACCAGTATACCACAATATCAAACAAGTTCACGGTTATTGGTTAAGTGTAACTACTAACAGTTCCAGTTCTATCGTAAGTTCCATAAACCGGTAATTTAGTATAAATAACTCATCTATAGCAGATAAGTGAAGTGTCATTGGAAAGCTCTCAAAACTCTGTAAACCGAAGGCTAATTCTAATTCGGAATCTAAGTGGTCCAAAATACAGAATAAGATTATTTGCCCTAAACCTATGTGCATGCCCAGTGGTCCTGTCCCAACATACCTGCACACTACCCATATCCCGTTAACCTGCAAGACAAGACTGAACCACATACCTAAACTACATACCTATATGCATTGACTCATAATCTGAACCGTGATTATTGGCCAAGGTCACATGAAACTGCAGTAAAATTATCTTTAAGTGTACTATTGGGATCTAAATGATTCTAATTAGTCACTGTTTAAACAACTTCAGTGATCAAGGGTTTAGATGCATATTCATATTAAGTTCCAAAGGCCTGTTAACAACCATCCTAAATAATTAGAAAGAATCTACACCACTATATCAGAAAACATGATTTTTATTCATTCAATTAACACTTCACACTCAAGGAATGGCTAGTTAGCTATTTTAGATATTCTTATAATTAATTGGTAAGTACAGATAACATAATTAACATCTCATTATCTATATACATATAGCTAAATTAACCCCTACAAGCTGATCATATCTTTTCCTTTTAAACAACCTAAAATGAATTCACATCTATACTAAAAATTAAACATTTAGAAGTAATTAACTCAATCATTAGCTAACCTTCAATATTAAGATCTTTCCTCCGTTAGTTCACCCTAATCAGCCACCATTATTTCCAACCAAAAATCACCTTCTCATAGGATCCCCCTCTTTCTCCCATTAATTTTCATTTCCCATGGATTGGTACACACTACACACCATCTCTCTACTGTTCCCACACAAGAAATATATATGCATGAATCTGTATCTTAATTCTCCATTTTGTTGTAACAACCAACCCCTAAAACTCTCTTTATCTTTCACCAAATGAATCGTATTTTAATGAGTATATTTGTCATGCATAACCTTCCCATAAGAAACGTGTCACTCTCACTACACAATGCTATAACACCAGCTACTTGAGGATAGAAACCAAAGATAGTTTTCTTTGACTAAAACTAATTAAATTAGTGTTATTAAATTCCCTCTACTTAAAGGTAATGACAAGTGTATTTTTGGCTTTGCTAATGGATGAGAAAGCCTTAATATATATTTTTAATTAATTAAGTAATAATGAATCTATAGTTGGGATAGATATAACAAAGCTAGTGGATGACTAAAACTAACTGAAAACATAAGTATCCAGTTGGGTGCCCAGAGTAAGAATTCTGGTTGCTTTCGACAAAATGACTATTTACCCTTCCGGCAACCCAGATGATGTCTTCTTCGCTCGGTATCCGATTGACACGTTCGAGTAATCTACTTCGCGTAATTTTTCGAGATCTATCCAACGGTACTAGTTTCGTATCTAAATTATTGTTAGATTAATTTCTATTAATTCAAACTCATATTCGATTAATCGAGTCATTAGCGGCTAATTCGTCTCTTGACTGGTCTAATAACGTTGACGAGCTTGAGGTTCCTTACAGTTCATTTGAGTCATTTGAACTAGTTATGGTGAAGAAGAATATGGTTGATATGAAGTTGATCATATGGCTAACCATTGGTTAACTACTGTTGAACCAACGAATATTAATGTTTGGGTACAGTTCATAAACCCAAAATTGAACATTTCATTTGTGTGTAGCAAAGTTTTCGATCTAACGGTTGAGAAATATTAGCTTGAATCTAATCAGGTTTTTCATCTAACGGTGAATATTGAATGCTTTGTTACCAAGCTAACATTGATTGCAAACCCTGATTTGAGAGACTATATAAGGGAGAACTCTAGCAACTGGGAAACCTAATCCCCACACCTTACGTGTGATACTAGTTGCATAAGCTAGAGTTGATTCTCCTTTAATATTGGGTTTTCTTCTTCTAAAACCAGGTTAACGACTTAAAGACTTCATTGGGATTGTGAAGCCAGACCGATACTACTTTTATCGTAGTTGTGTGATCTGATCTTGTTGTTTCTATCGTACGAGTACAATTGTAATAATTGGCTTGAGATTATATCTCCGATAGGCAAGATAGAAAAGAAATCACAAACACTTCGTCTCATCGTTTGTGATTCCGCAATATCTTTTTTCGCTGCGTAGATTAAGATTATTGTGAGGTGATTGATAATACTAAGATGTTCTTCGGGAATATAAGTCTGGTATTATTGATTGGAACCTGTTCACCTTGATTTATCAAAATACGGAACAAAACTCGTCGGTATATTCGTGGGAGATGGATTTATCTATTACCGTAGACTTTTCTGTGTGATACAGATTTGTTTATTAAAGTCTTCGACTTTGGGTCGTAGCAACTCTTAGTTTTGGGTGAGATCAGCTAAGGGAATCAAGTGCGTAGTATCCTGCTGGGATCAGAGACGTAAGGAGCGCAACTGTACCTTGGATTAGTGTGAGATTGATTGGGGTTCAACTATGTACAGTCCAGACCCAAGTTAATTTGGAGTAGGCTAGTGTCTGTAGCGGCTTAATACAGTGTGTGTTCAATCTGGACTAGGTCCCGAGGTTTTTCTGCATTTGCGGTTTCCTCGTTAACAAAATTCTGGTGTCTGTGTTATTTCTATTTCCGCATTATATTTGTTTATATAATTGAAATA
The DNA here is from genome assembly GCA_023531295.1 of Papaver armeniacum. Lineage (NCBI taxonomy): Eukaryota > Viridiplantae > Streptophyta > Magnoliopsida > Ranunculales > Papaveraceae > Papaver > Papaver armeniacum. The sequence goes on along the minus strand of JAJJWW010001238.1, from coordinate 183,930 downwards.
TCATAAGTTGTGCGTTAGGTTCAATCAATTAGAATATCCAACCTTTTGGGTTGTTGATTTAAATTTATTGACACTTGGATATTGGTCTTTGGTACCATCCAAGTTAAATCTCTTTGATAAAGACTCACAGATTTCTATTTGCTTGAGTAAAGATCAAATCGAGAGATTGAGATATAAACTCTTTGATATAGTTGTTATCTAGATTGAGTCTGACTGTCTAGTTGATTCTCTATAAAGTATATTGGAGTTTGTCCATACAGATTGCTAATCGAATTGTTGGGTGTGGTTGTTAGACCCCCGCTTTTTCAATTGGTATCAGAGCAGGCAAACACGTTTAAGACCTTACAAGTCTGTGTTTGTAGCGATCTGACTCTATGGACAGAGGTGCTATCTCTATTAACGTACCACTAGTCTTCGATGACACTAATTACTTATGGTGGAAAATTGCTATGCGAGCTTTTCTTCAAGCACGTGATTTTCAATCATGGGTACATGTTGTTAATGGCTATAATGCTCCCGTCGTGGCAGTTGGAGATGTAAATATTCCCAAGGATATTGGTGAATACACCCCTGCTGAGATACTTGATGCAAAGCAAAATTCCGACGGTCTGAATGCCATTATATATGCCATTACCCAAAATCTTCAGCACCATGTGACTAATTGCACTAAGTCGCAAGAAGCTTGGGATATCTTAGAAACCGTTTTTCAAGGTAATTCTAGTGAAAAAGAAGCTAGGCTTCAAAACCTTAATTCCGATTGGGAAAACCTTCGTATGGCAGATGAAGAAACATTTGATGAGTTTAATCACAAAGTGTCTGAAATTGTTAATAGATCTTTTGCATTGGGTAAGACTATTCCTGAAAAGGACATTGTGATGAAAATTCTCAGATCGCTGCCATCAAGATACGATTCTAAGAATCATGCCATCGTTGAGGGAAATAACCTTGATAATCTCTCCAGAAATACGCTGGTTGGGAAGCTTAAGATCTTTGATCATGAACATTCATCCAAATCTAAGGATGTTGCGTTCAAAGCACTAAAGGACACTAAGTTACTTGATAAAAGTAAAAAAGTGTATATCTCTGAAGATGATCACTCTGAGACAGATTCATTAGATGAAGATCTTGAAAAAACAGTCTCGATGATCACAAGACAGTTTAGGGATCTTCTGCTGAAGATAAGTAAACGGTTCTCCAGAGATAAGCCTAATGCATCAGTCAAACCTCATAATCGTGTTCTTCCTAAAAATAGGGATATTGATGAAACTGATGACGACGATATTCCTCAGTGCTTTAAGTGTAAAGGATTTGGTCATTTTGCAAACGAGTGCCCAAATCGTAGAAAATACACTGGGAACAAAGGTCTTGCTGCAACTCTTGATGAAATGTCTGATAACTATGATTCTAATAAAGACGAGAAATCAAGTGTTGCACTTCTTGGTGAAAATATTGATTTTGATAACCGTAGGAATACATACATCAATCTCGATATTCTTTCAGAAAAAAATCCAACCTTTCTGGAAGAAAAAGTTGACCCTTTCCTTGAAACTCTAATTGTGTTGTTTCAGGTTCTACCATGTGTTTATCTGCGTGCACATCCCAGAAGCATGATTTTCATCCTATATTGACGTGTTCATATTGTTCTCAAAAGGGTCATGAACTTTCAAGGTGTTACAAGTATAAACACCAACTGAGGCACGTCAACAAACTTCAACGGAGAGCAAATCATTTAACAAGGAAGCTTAAACTTTCTCAGAAGACTGCTGAGGTATGTAGGATTTTATCTTCGTCTAAGAAGTTAGTTTCGAAGGACAAACCAAGATCATTAGAGAAGAGAGTATGGTCAAGTCGGTTTGATAGACAGAAGTCTGAGGATTCCTCTCAAGACGAAAATGGTGGACAAATTGTTGTTCACCGCAACGCAATTTAATTGTGTTGATTGATGAAAATCTTGTCTCAAGTGCCTGATCAAAGGAGACAATGATTTTGTACCTCACAGGCTTTAGGAAAAGTTTTTTTCTTTTCTTTTTCTTCTTTTTTGTCTATCAAACAAAAAGAAAGGGTATTATAGACAATTCTACTCTACATAGGGTTGAGAGTTGTCGTGTACGAACCTGTTAAAGGCTTCGAAACCCTACTTTCCTTTTTCCTTCTTTGAAACTCCTTTTTATCTCAAGACTACTTGTTGAGATTGTGATTTCCTCTCACAAACCCATACACCTATGGATGCTCCAAGTGCCATGTCTTCTGATGGAAATGATGTTAATATGATTGTCAAGCCATCAATCATGAAGGAAAAAGATAAATCTCCGTTAGCTCCAACATTGAAAAGAAAAAGGAGGAATGTGAGGAAGCCAAGAGCCGTTCCTTCAAATTCTCAGAAGTTTTCTGATGTTCTTGAAGTGTTGAAAGAGATGCGAAAGGAGATTCAACAAATAAAGGCTTTTGTGTATGAGACTCATTCAGAAGGCCCTGGTTCGACATCATTAGCCAAGAAGGTTTATTGATATAAACTCCTACCTTAATGAACCTTATGTTCCAATGGCTGTTGACGACAAGGAGTTCGGGGACGATAAAGAATTCTTCAAAGGTCTTATTGCCTAGTAAATCTTCTATTTTTCTTGTTTTGTTTAAAAAAATAACTAGAGTTTGGAATAGCCATTATTGCGATTACGCATAGCTATGTCCAATATTTTCATCTTCATGTTTTTAGATTTATTGGTTTAAATTCTAATTTGTTTTGGAAGATGATTTTTGCAGTATTAATCTTTATGGTTTTATATATTGCAATTGTTATGGGATATGTGTGTTTGCATCCGTGAACTATGATTGTCCCATATATTGTCAAAAGTAAAGTCTTTCGATGTCGATATTCTTATTGATAAAAGAATGAATGGACTTTTGACAAATACAAAAGTTAAGCCTATATTGTCAATTATTGATGGAAGATAGGTTAAAATCTTTTATTTACAAGGATTATGTCTATTTGATGTTGTTATGCGAATAGTGATGGAAAATAGAATGAATCCTTGTGTATTCCGCAGTAATTGGTCTTCCCTGATCCATATTTTATCTATTACTGTGAGGCTCCGCAATGTATCTTATGTTGAGCACGAAACAATCAAAGTTGATTATTTTTATGATTAGCATTGTTGTTGTTCCGTAAGGTATGTTGTGTCGAGCATATTGGACTAAATTAATCATCTTGTTTGGTTATTTAGTTATAACTCCGTAAGTTTTATTGTGTTTGAGCGTGATTGATTGGGTTGATTATTCATGATTAACTTAGTCATTGCTCCATAATTTTTCTTATGTCGAGTATGGCCAATTAAATTGATTACTTTTTGTGATTAGTTTGGTTGTGTTTTTCAATTGAATTAATCATGGGTTCTCTTGTGGTTAATTTAATTGAGTTTTTGGATTCAAATTCATACTTGTATGTTTGTTATGTCCAAAGAAATCCTTCTTTTATTTTGAAATTAAGGTCGCTCTTGTTGTTCTTTCGGGAATGACATATTATGGGGGAGAGTTCTTTTTGCGCTTAATTGCCAAATCTTTGTGGGGAGTGCGGATGTGGAATATTAGAGGGGTTATCTTGTATCTTTAAACTCCTTGATGAATGGTATTAGCTTCGGCTATATGATTGCATCTAAATAAGATGATGTGTGTTATTTCTTTTGGTCAGGAAATGTCTCTTTCGGAAATTTCATTAGGATCCCGTTCTTTTACCTTTGCCAATTTTATTGACAAAAAGGGGGAGAATTAATATATAGTTCACACTACAAATACATATGGTTTTTGGATCATTATGTAAGGCGGAGTGGTTTCCATGTGAGATGGAGTATTGACTAAGGGGGAGTGATACATATCACCATAGTATTGTTGTTGAAGTTGTGATACAATTGAACTTTGACGCTGTGTAATAATACTATGACATTGTATAACAATGATTGAGAACTCTTGTTTTCTCGTTGTTATAGCTACGGATTTTCAACAACGATGATGCTAAACTTACAACCTTTGGGATCATTGGAGTATTTGGAAGTGACGAAGATTTCAAGTAATGTTGAAGATTAGGCATGTGGAATAGGAGCTACAAAAGTTAATTTATTTATTTTTTGTATTCCATATGTATTAATAGTTTTGCCACTAAAATTGACAAAGGGGGAGATTGTTAGAGCATTGCTCGGTCGAACTCGCATGCGTTGCTATCTCAAGCATGTTTGTCAATGTTAGTGATCAAAACTATAAGTCTTGATTTCTAGCCTACATAGCTAAAGGTCTCGGACTAGGATAGAAAGTGTATTTGAGCTCAAGAACTCCATGGCAATCATCATACAAGACGAAGGACTACTCAAGGAACCGGTGGAACTTCATCGACTAAAAGGTATGTGGAGACTTGAACTTATCTATCACTCAAACGTCTATTTACTCTATCTACTACTCTTGAGACAAAAGTCGTTTTGATATAGACTTTCATTATACACATTTGCTATTTCGAGTCGAGCTTATCTCGTCTATCTATTTCTCGAAATATGTGTTGGTAAGCTTTCGCTTTAACCAAATTCATCTTTACCTAGTAACGAAAGTCATGTTATGTTTCAATCACTTTGAAAATTGCTCTGACGAAAAATAGTCTGTGAATAACGGCTATATAACGTTCTCTGAGAATGTTTCAATGATTGAAATGAGAGTTTAGATTACATAACCATTGGTAGGATATAAAAATTGTTGTGGAAACACATATATGTATAAGTCCTTATTCCTTGAACCAAAGTTTGCGAACTTTGTTGATCAAGAGAAATGGAAGTGGCGTGAGCCAAGTCCGCGAACTCAGTCCGCAAACTAGCGGAAGTTCTCGTCCGAGAATATCTGCTGAAGTTTGTGTACTCCTTCCATGAGATTAAGTATGCGAACCCAGTCCGCGAACTTGAGTAGGTTATATCTAAAACCGGTTGTTCTTGAACTAATGTTTATATAAACTAAGGAATGCTTTTGCAAACCATGGCTATAAAGTTCATGAACCGATTCGAGTGAATCAAACCATTTTTGCTTCAATGTGTCTTGTGTAGTTACATAAGATTTCCTTGCAATTGAACAACTCTCTAACTAGTTCATTTGAGTCATTTGAACTAGTTATGGTGAAGAAGAATATGGTTGATATGAAGTTGCTCATATGGCTAACCATTGGTTAACTACTGTTGAACCAACGAATGTTAATGTTTGGGTACGGTTCATAAACCCAAAATTGAACATTTCATTTGTGTGTAACACGCTAAGTTTTCGATCTAACGGCTGAGAAATATTAGCTTGAATCTAATCAGGTTTTTCATCTAACGGTGAATATTGAATGCTTTGTTACCAAGCTAACATTGATTGCAAACCCTGATTTGAGAGACTATATAAGGGAGAACTCTAGCAACTGGGAAACCTAATCCCCACACCTTACGTGTGATACTAGTTTCATAAGCTAGAGTCGATTCTCCTTTAATCTTGGGGTTTCTTCTTCTAAAACCATGTTAACGACTTAATGACTTCATTGGGATTGTGAAGCCAGACCGATACTACTTTTATCGTAGTTGTGTGATCTGATCTTGTTTTTTTTATCGTACAAGTACAATTGTAATAATTGTCTTGAGATTATATCTATGATAGGAAAGATAGAAAAGAAATCACAAACACTTCGTCTCATCGTTTGTGATTCCGCAATATATTTTTTCGCTGCGTCGATTAAGAATATTGTGAGGTGATTGATAATACTAAGCTGTTCTTCGGGATTATAAGTCTGGTATTATTGATTGGTTCCTGTTCACCTTGATTTATCAAAAGACGGAACAAAACTCGTAGGTATATTCGCGGGAGATGGATTTATCTATTACCGTAGACTTTTCTGTGTGATACAGATTTGTTTATTAAAGTCTTCGACTTTGGGTCATAGCAACTCTTAGTTGTGGGTGAGATCAGCTAAGGGAATCAAGTGCGTAGTATCCTGCTGGGATCAGAGACGTAAGGAGCGCAACTGTGCCTTGGATCAGTGTGAGATTGATTGGGGTTCAACTACGTACAGTCCAGACCGAAGTTAATTTGGAGTAGGCTAGTGTCTGTAGCGGCTTAATACAGTGTGTGTTCAATCTGGACTAGGTCCCGGGGTTTTCCTGCATTTGCGGTTTCCTCGTTAACAAAATTCTGGTGTCTGTGTTATTTCTATTTCCGTATTATATTTGTTTATATAATTGAAATATCACAGGTTGTGCATTAGGTTTAATCAATTAGAATATCCGAACTTTTGGATTATTGATTTAAATTGATTGACACTTGGATATTGGTCTTTGGTACCATCCAAGTTATCTCTATTTGATATAAAGACTCACAGATTTCTATTTGCTTGAGTAAAGATCAAATCGAGCGATTGAGATATAAACTCTTTGATATACTTCTTATCTAGATTGAGTCTGACTGTCTAGTTGATTCTCTAGAAAGTATATTGGAGTTTGTCCATACAGATTGCTAATCGAATTGTTGGGTGTGGTTGTTAGACCCCCACTTTTTCACTTGTAGATCATCAGGTAACTCCAGAGCATAAGCGTTAGAGCTGATTTTCTTGATTATCTTATAAGGACCCATCTTCCTTGAGGTTAACTTGTAATTTCTACCCCATGAGAACCTCTCCTTCCGCATGAACACCATGACCATATCTCCCTCCTGAAATTTCTTTAGGCTTACGATTAGCGTTGGTGGCGTTCATATAACTTTCATTGCTCTTGACAATGGCTGCTCTCACTTCTTGATGTATACTCTTTATGTGGTCAGCAAAAATATCACCTTCATGGCTAACCTGCACACCCAATGGGAGCAGTACAAAGTCAACAACATGCTTTGGATGGTATCCATATGCAGCCTCAAATGGTGTTCATTTAGTCGTACGACTAACTGAATTGTTGTAGGCAAATTCAGCTTGAGATAAAAATTTGATCCCAGCTCCTGATATAATCTCCTACTAAAGTTCTTAGTAAATTTCCCAAACCCCGGTTTACTAATTATGTCTGGCCATTAGTTTGTGGATGAGCAGTAGTGGAATAACATAAATCAGTTCCAAATTTCTTCTATAAGGTCCTCCAAAAGTTTCCAATAAACTTGACATCTCTATCAGACACAATTGAAGATGGAACTCCATGTAAACACACAACTTCATTGAAAAAAAAGGAAGCAATATTAGAAGCGTCATCAGTTTTAGAGCAGGGAATAAAGTGAGCCATCTTAGAGAATCTATCCACCACAAAGAAAATAATATCGTGTTGCCTGGCTGTTTTTGGCAATCCTAACACGAAATCCATACCGAGGTGTACCCAAGGAGAATATGGAACCGACAGTGGAGTATACAATCCCGTATTTTGGAACTGTCCCTTTGCGAATTGGTATATTCGACACCTCTTGACCAATATGTCAACATCCTTCATAAAAGGCCAATAAAAACGACTCCTTACAACCTCCAGAGTCTTGTCCCGTTTCCAATGACCTGCTAATCCTCCACCGTGAAGCTCTCTAATAATTTTCTCTCTTAAAGAGCCAGTAGTAATACACAGTTGGTTGCCTCGAAAGAGATAACCATCTTGGATAACAAAGGGTATACCTGGAGTTATTGAGGAAGTATTCCACCTCTACAATATTGAACTGAAGTTTGGGTCAGCTGCATACTGACCTCTAATCTTCAAAACCGACTACTTGAGCTTGCATCCATGTCACCAGCACGTGTCAGCGACTAAGAGCATTAACCACCTTGTTTGTTACACCAGATTTATGTTTCAAGGAAAAGGTAAACTCTTGAAGATAGTCAATCCATTTTGCATGTCGAGGATTCAATTTCTTTAGGATCTGCAAATAACGCAAAGCTTCATGATCCGAATAAACGACAAAGTCTTTATGGACAAGATAATGTCTCAAATTTTGTAAAGCACGAACTAGGGCATAGATTTCCAGATCGTAGGTTGAGTATTTCCTTTTGGCTTCTATCAGCTTCTCGCTGAAGTACGCCACAGGTCTGCCTTCTTAGCTCAAGATTGCTCCAATACCCCACATTAGAAGCATCATATTCCACCACAAATGGCTTCTCAAAATCTGGTAGAACCAAAACTGGAGCCTCAGTCATTAACTTCTTAATCTTCTCAAATGCGATTGATGCTTCTTTTGTCCACCGAAAAGTTGTCCCCTTAAAACACTCAGTTATAGGGCTCATAATGGTACTAAACCCCTTTATAAATATCCAATAGAAGGTAGCCAACCCATGAAAACTATGTACATTAGTCACACATTGAGGAACATGCCAGTCCACAATCGCTTTCAATTTCATAGGATCAGCCTTTAAGCCACTAGCTGAAACAATATATCCCAAAAATTCTACTTTCGCGCAAAAATGAGCAATTCTTAAGATTGAGATATAATTTTTCTTTCGAAAGGACCTCCATCAACTGCTTTAGATGAACTAGGTGTTCTTCCTTTTTTTTGACTATACACCAAATCATCATCTAAGTACACTACTACAAATGAACCAATGAAAGGATGTAATGCCTCTGTCATCATGCACATGAATGTACTGGGAGCATTGGAAAGGCCAAATGGGATTACAAGCCATTCATAGAGGCCATCTGGTGTTTTGAACGCTGTTTTCCATTCATCCCCAACGCGAATTTGTATTTGATGGTACCCACTTGCAAGTCCAACTTCGAGAAAAACTTAGCATCAGCCAACATATCAAACATATCCTCCAATATGGATATAGGAAACCTATACTTGATGGTGATCTCGTTGATTACTTAGCTGTCGATACACATTCGCCAGGAACCATCTTTCTTGGGAGTCAATAAGGCTGGTACAACACATGGGTGATGATTGCCAAATATTGCATATTTCTACATCTATTTATTGGCATTTAACTCATCTTTTGTGCTCAGAAATCAGATATTATCCCAGATTCTGTATTTTCTTTGTTTTCAAGAATAAATATTTGTACTAATTAATTTTATGTTTTTAGGTAGTAAATAAAGCTCGGAGAAATTGAGGAGCCAAAAGAGCGGAAAATTGGAGACGAGCGTCTATGGAGCAGAAAGCCAAAGCCCGCGCGCGCATCAGTTGCAACCCAACAAGGAGCAACTCATCTACAAGACATGGGCTTGAGCTATCCAAGACCCGACCCACGACCCAGATCCGAGCCTGATTCTCCCTGAGCCGTTCAGATCTCGCGCGCCGCATCCGACGTTCGTTGCACCCCTCACATCGTCTCTCGATGTACCCGCTCCACAGAAAAACCACCAACACCTATACCCCTCGACCAAAACCCATTTTCCCTTCTCCATTTCTCTTTCTTCTTCCCCCGACAGAAACCAGAGCTCCACCTCCTTCACCCGACCAAACCTGCAAAGCCACCTTCCTCAGCCACCTTCCACAGCCACCAACAACAACAGCTACACACAAATGAAGGTTACCAGCCATCACCGCCACCTCTAGTTTCTCTCTATCTCCACCACAGCTTCTCCCAACCCTAGAAGCTGAGCTCGAGATATATAGAGCTAGGGTTTCATCCAACAATGTATTGGGGGCTTGCAGAGGCGAATTAGCAGAGGGTACAAGCGATTCTGACCATTGGGTTTGTCGAGTAAGCGTTCAATTTCATTTCTAGGGTTAGAAAGAATTGTGGTATAAATTGAGAAATGGAGTGTGTGTTAGAACTCATGCCTGGGCTAGCCAGAGCACCAAGCTTAGATTAATTTGTGTTTTAATTGTCTTCAGCATGTTCTAATTACATCTGCTAGGGTGTTGATGAAACTCATAATCATATGTGGAGTTAACTCATGCTCATAATTTGTGTTCTTGCTGTGCTTAATTGAAATGAGTAATTGTATGCTGTATTGATCAAATAAACTTGTGATAGTTTGTACTGTAAGAAGACAAGCTATACTAGGAGTGAATTAGTGAGATCAGTTGAATTGCTTTAGGAGTAATTAGTTAGCTAACAAACCAAATGATCTTGTGATAGTTTGTACTGTGAGAAGACAAGCTATACTAGGGGTGAGTGAGGAGAGTTTTCTAAAGGATTCTTCCACCTGAGGCCTTCAAAGGGAGGTACAAGAACATAAATGAAGTGTGTTTTGCCTTCGCATAGGGTTATGAGGTGAAGTCTGGCACCCTAGTACCCTTCAATCCTTAGTTTACAGTCACAATCACATTCCCTTGTCGTATCGACAACCAAACAACCAACATTTGTGTTACACTCTCTAGAAATCAGTTTAGCAAAGCCTAGAGATCAACTTAAGCCACACCATTTCTATGTGGGATCGACCTGTGCTTGCCATTGCCTCCAATAGGCATGTGCACTTGCAGTAGACATAGTCGTAGGCATCTTTCCTAGCCTACCAAGTTTTTGGCGCCGCTGCCGGGGACTTGGCGTGTGCTGTGTTGATTATTGTCTTTCTTCACTGAATTTTCAACCCTGTATATATGTTTGCATTGTTGTTTTAGCCCTTAATTAGTGTAACTTAGCTTATTATATCATTACATTTCACTGTTAGTTTTCTTTTTCTGGATTGCATCTTCTATTGCATATTATTACTGTATCATTGCATTTCAGTTAATCTCTCTATTTCTGCATCTTTGCCTTGCATTCTCTTAGTGCATTACTACATTGTTAGATTTGTTAGTTCTCCTTTTTGTTCTTTAACTCATCTGTAGCTAGAGCTTAGTAAATTTCACTTTTAATTCTCAGCTGCATATTAGTTAGTGTAATTTCTAGCAGCTCAATTGTACCTTAGCTTTTTGATCTGAGCTATAAGCATCATTGCCCTGTAGCTTAGTGTCATTTGTAACTCTTGTTTCCTGTCAGTCCAAATAAGCATAACAACTATTGTTTTTCCCCTGTGTCAGTCCAAAATACTCTCAGTTGCTTATGCCAGTGTTAATGTTCATTCCCTTTGCTATAACCTGCACTTTTATGAGAACTGAAATTCCCCTCTGAGCAACAGGTACCCATATCCTCTGCTGAGCAAGCCCAAGGAGGAGAAGAAAAAGGCGCAGAACTCGAGTTTTGTAAAACCCTGAGCAACCCCTGCGACTTATAATGTGAGTGGTTCCTTGACCTCTGAATTACGCACATGCTAGCTGAGAATAGTATGACATTGCGCTGAACTGTATTGCATGAATCTGTCATCACAATGAGCTGTGTATACCCTGATTGCATGATAAAACCTTGCTAGGAATTACTCACACTTGAAATCTGTGCTTGTATGTTCTGTGACCTTAGCTTCCATCTCCCCTGAGCTCAGCTCCAGCCCCTGTAGCTGTTGAGCTTGAGGATGCTCTGTGAACACTAAGGTTAGCCAAACCTGTGATAACTTGTGTTGAATGCTAGCCCTTGAAGAGTGGAGTCAACTGAACTAATTTCTTCTCCACTTTAAACCCTAGGCTTCAACAAACCCTGAGCTTACCTGTTGATATCAACTACCCCAGTTGATTCCGATAACCCTGAGCATAACCCTGACCCTGTGGCTGCCTTGCCTTGGCTGATTGCCAGTGGTGCTCAAACTTTGACCTTGTGCTGTATCTTGAATCTCATGAACCATGCCTCGCATACCGCACTAGCAACCTTGCATAAGCCTATCAAGCAATCACCACTTTGATATTTTGAAGCCTGCCTTGTGTGACCAAGAGCCTTCTACCTTACACTTTTGGTGCATAAGATCCGCCATATAAGCCAACCCGCACAACCACTGAGTTGTTTCATTTTGTGTGAAATTGTGTGTTTCTGTTTTGCTCTGTGCATGAGACCTGTGCAGAAGCTTGTGCTACTCTGTGCTGTGAACTGCACTCAAACCTGGGATATGCCAAGCTGGGCTAGAACCAGTACCACTAGGCTTTCCACTGTGCATTGGGCTTTGAATAACTAACTGAACCTAAACCTGGGCTGCAAACAACTAATCCCAACAAAACCAAACCAGCCCACAAAAACCAAACTGAGCCCACAGCAACTGGGCTTTGCATAACCAGTGCAAGCTGAACCCACATAACTGGGCTGCATATAACTGGGCCGTGTACAAACTAACACTCATTTGAACTGGGCTGTGAAAACAACTGAGCTTTGCATCACTTGGGCTTAGCTTCCCTGTTTTGAAACATCATTGGTTATACATGCTTGATGTGTGCTAAGCTATGCTTCTTTTTGAGTTCAAATTGAGTTGCTAGACCATGTCAGGATTTTGGTCTGCAATTGGGGATGGGAACAAATCCATCAGAGAGCTTTCTTACGGGCATGCTTCACAGTATGAACTCCCCACAGACCATAGTGGTTTTAGGGAATATTATGAACCTTCTCATGGCCCTGACCTTGAATATTCATACCCTAATCATTATGAGCACATGTATCATCAACCACAGTGGGGAGATGAACAATTCTATACTCCCCCAACTCCTTGTATGCAATCACTAATGGAAGAGCTCATGGAGCAAAACAATGATATACTTGGATGGAAAATGCATGATCATCCCTTCTCTAGTGAACCATGTGCACAACCATGTAATGATCCTTCATATGAAACATGCATACCCACTAGTGAAGACTCCCCTTCACTTGAACATCTCACTATGATTCTTCAAATGAACCTGATTGAGGTACAAAATAAAGATTGGAAAGAAGTTTATGATAGGATGTTTGTTATTCCTGATAATTTCGAAAATAGTGTTTCTAGTCCTACTCATGCAACAAAATATGAACCTAATATAGAGGTAGATGAGTACACTGGAAATGCTCAAATTTTGAATGTGGAGATGAATTTTTGTTATGATGATGATGATGATGATGATGAATATGAAGAGCATGTGTATTTTGAAAATGTTGTGAAATCTTTAGGTTCAGAGACATTAATCTTCTCTTCTGTGAACCCTATGAATGATGCTTCTTCTAATATTCATACTTGTGCTGCTGATATGGAACCTGTGCAATTGTCCTGTGAAAATGAGCATGTTTTACCACCAGTTTGTGACCTAGGAATAGCTGAATTGTCTGTTGACACAGATGATTCAATGCATGTGTCTGATTCCATGCCTAGGTTACAGCATGATATCTCTCCTTGTCATCTTGTGCATGAGATTGAAATTTTGGATAATGATGAGTATGACATGGAGATTGATGAATTGTTCTATGCAGGTGAGCATGATTTACCTTCTTCTGACCTTAGGAAAGTGTGTGATGGTGCAAATGATCTTATACTTGAAAACAACTTAGCTGTACCTAATCTCTCTCCTAAGGCACAGATTGAAACTCCTCCACCAAACCTAGGTGTAGTTTGTAACAAAATTGCAAAACCAACTTTTCTGAAAATGCCTAATTTAGGTCTAGAGCTTTGTGCTTCCCAAGTCCTCTTGGACTATTTTGCATCAAAGTATAACACCTTTAAGGAGCCACAGTTGGAATGTGTATATCTGCATGTTCTTAATAAAACTCATTTTGAGTTAGACCTTTTGCATGATGTACCTTTAAAATTGCAAGATTTTGTGCTCAAGAACACATCTATTGACAAGTTTAGGTTTGGGGGTAACTCATTCTCATATGCAGTCTTACTTACACTCTCATGTTATATCTGTGTAAGATTGTTGATGTTTGTACATATCATCTTTTGGGTTGATCCTAAACTCTTTAGATTGTTGGTATATGGTGAATTTTCATTGTATATAATCCAGTAGGACTTGTTAAATTTTTCTTTCTTGAATCGGTTGAGTCTTCTTGTGCATATATTGTGCTAATCCGATATGATCTCCACTGAGAATGTTGGATTCTAGCCTTGACAAATGAAGCTCTAACCTTGCTCCCGCCGACATACCTCGTAATATCTTCCCTTTTCTCTTATCAAGATAGTTCTCATGGTATGTGATCTGTTTATTATCTGTTGAAACATTGAGGACAATGTTTGATTTAGGTTTGGGGTGTGTGTGCATATAGAGTTTTTAGTCTTTTATTTTCAAAAAAAAAAAAAAAAAAAAAAAATTCAAAGCTCTTTTGTAAATAAAAACCTCCAACTTGTAGAGATTTTAGAGTCACTAGCATGCTTCTAGCTATGTTTACATAGAGAGTCCGACCGAAATAACCGAAATTGGAAGTCTTTGGAGAACACAATCGGGTTTCTTAGTTGATTAGAGCGTTAAAGTTGGATTTAACCATACCTGAGGGCGAATTAGGTCTTTGTTTAGATATTCGGTAGTAGAATTGTGATCACCCATAGTGGAGACTACCCATTTTACATCAAGTGAGGCACCAACCTTCAATTTTTTGCAACTTTCTAGAAAAGTCAGTTAGAGTGTGTGTCACCGTACGTCAATTCCGGGTAGGAATGGTGAGCTACCCAACTTCGCACCACTTTCAAAGACTATTTTTGATCTCTTGAGTGCTAATTTTGTCAATCATGAGGGTGACGTTTAAAGATGAAAACTCCTTCTAAATATCGATTTGCAGTTAGCATCACTCTCTCTCTCTCAATCAGCGGACCCATAGAAACACATCATCGTCAGCAAGCGGAGCAACATCAGAATATTTGAAGGAAAAGTTGATATAGTCCAAGGTTTACGTGCAAAGAAAAGAAAAGAAGATGAGAATTAATGAAGTTTGTGAAAAATTGAGTTTTATTGATTTATTGTTATTTACATTTCATGTTAAAAAAAAAAAAAAAAAAAAAAAAAATTGTCAAGTTTTTGTGAAGTTCAGAAGTTCGTCATCAACAGTTGAAGACCGAAGATTGAAGACGTTTCTATGAATGCTGAGAGAGTGATATTAATTGCCGATCGGGTGAGAAGGTAAGTGAGTACTCCCATCCTTGCTAATGGTTGATTTCCTTTCTTAGAGATCATCAGAAAAGATTCTTTTTGTCCACACCTCTGTGGAGTCTCCAGAAATTATTTCGGAAGGTTATCCTTCTTACCTTCAACGTGTGCAGGATTTCTCTCTTTATTCCTGCCTGCACACATGTGAGACTAAAAAGCGGTCTTTTTGAGTGCAATTATCATAAAACCCTAGTGGTGAGGCAGAAGTCGAGGCTTATGATCACAATCGAATCCGAATTATTTCATATGGTATGGTTACTTCTCGCTCAAAGACTTAAGGATGAGAATGCGTTCTTTGGTAGTTCTAACTTCGTGTTACTAGCATGCGAAACTCTATGTCCTCATAGCTCCTTGGATGCTTGAGACTCTTTTACACTCGAAGTTGGAGAAGGTTTTGTGGGTACACCTCTGGTAAACCCTCACGAGACTACAACTCGTCCACTAGGGACACCTAGGGGTTTAAAGGCTTAGTGCATACGCTAAATGCATTCGAGAGACCCGCGACAGTGGTATAGTTAGGATTTCTGAATTTCTGTTTCACTTGAGGACAAGTAAAATTCAGGTTTGGGGGTATTTTATGAGTGCCAAATATTGCATATTTCTACATCTATTTATTGGCATTTAACTCATCTTTTGTGCTCAGAAATCATATATTATCCCAGATTCTGTATTTTCTTTGTTTTCAAGATTAAATATTTGTACTAATTAATTTTATGTTTTTAGGTAGTAAATAAAGCTCGGAGAAATTGAGGAGCCAAAAGAGCGGAAAATTGGAGACGAGCGTCTATGGAGCAGAAAGCCAAAGCCCGCGCGCGCATCAGTTGCAACCCAACAAGGAGCAACTCATCTACAAGACATGGGCTTGAGCTATCCAAGACCCGACCCACGGCCCAGATCCGAGCCTGATTCTCCCTGAGCCGTTCAGATCTCGCGCGCCGCATCCGACGTTCGCTGCACCCCTCACATCGTCTCTCGCTGTACCCGCTCCACATCAAAACCACCAACACCTATACCCCTCGACCAAAACCCATTTTCCCTTCTCCATTTCTCTTTCTTCTTCCCCCGACAGAAACCAGAGCTCCACCTCCTTCACCCGACCAAACCTGCAAAGCCACCTTCCTCAGCCACCTTCCACAGCCACCAACAGCAACAGCTACACCAGCAGAAGCTACCAGCCATCACCGCCACCTCTAGTTTCTCTCTATCTCCACCACAGCTTCTCCCAACCCTAGAAGCTGAGCTCGAGATAGATAGAGCTAGGGTTTCATCCAACAACGTATTGGGGGCTTGCAGAGGCGAATTAGCAGAGGGGACAAGCGATTTTGACCATTGGGTTTGTCGAGTAAGCGTTCAATTTCATTTCTAGGGTTAGAAAGAATTGTGGTATAAATTGAGAAATGGAGTGTGTGTTAGAACTCATGCCTGGGCTAGCCAGAGCACCAAGCTTAGATTAATTTGTGTTTTAATTGTCTTGACATGTTCTAATTACATCTCGCTGGGTGTTGATGAAACTCATAATCATATGTGGAGTTAACTCATGCTCATAATTTGTGTTCTTGCTGTGCTTAATTGAAATGAGTAATTGTATGCTGTATTGATCAAATAAACTTGTGATAGTTTGTACTATAAGAAGACAAGCTATACTAGGAGTGAATTAGTGAGATCAGTTGAATTGCTTTAGGAGTAATTAGTTAGCTAACAAACCAAATGATCTTGTGATAGTTTGTACTGTGAGAAGACAAGTTATACTAGGGGTGAGTGAGGAGAGTTTGCTAAAGGATTCTTCCACCTGAGGCCTTCAAAGGGAGGTACAAGAACATAAATGGAGTGTGTTTTGCCTTCGCATAGGGTTATGAGGTGAAGTCTGGCACCCTAGTACCCTTCAATCCTTAGTTTACAGTCACAATCACATTCCCTTGTCGTATCGACAACCAAACAACCAACATTTGTGTTACACTCTCTAGAAATCAGTTTAGCAAAGCCTAGAGATCAACTTAAGCCACACCATTTCTCTATGGGATCGACCTGTGCTTGCCCTTGCCTCCAATAGGCCTGTGCACTTGCAGTAGACATAGTCGTAGGCATCTTTCCTAGCCTACCAATGGGCTCTTGCTTTCAGTGACCAAACCCTTTTATAACAGCTCTTCGACTTGTCTTTGCATCTCCAGTCGGTGTGCAGAAGGCATCCTATTGTTGATGGTGGATTTTCAACACATAGGTGAAAATCGTAAAATCATAATACTGCATGTTTCTGACCCAGCTTCAGGAATGTATGTGACGATTCATATTTTATGATTCGTGAACCATTTCACGATATATGACTGAGTGAGTATTCCTCTCAGAGCTATGATGAATATGTTTCTCGAAAGGCCTCTCGGCTGAGCGTCCGATGCTTCACACATTTTATCATCACCTCTACATATAATCTTAATGATTGGGTGGTTCCCTGGACATAATGTTTGTTAGAGAGCTTAACGCCTTCAGGATTGTTAGAGCATTGCTCGGTTGAACCCACCAAGCGTTGGTATGTCAAGTTTGGTTGTCATATTAGTGAATCAAAACTCATGTTAAAAGTCGCTTGATTATGTACTAGAGTTAACTTCGTATAGGTTAGCTTGAAAGTATTAGGATATGAGACATTACAAGTATTGTGAAGTCTTGAAGATGTGAAGAAGCAAGGAGCTACAACGACAACAATCATCCTTCCACTTGAGGTTAGTGATATTTGACTTGAACTGTTTCATTCCCTAACGTATCTTTCAAGTCGTGCATATTGAAAACATAACTGCGAAGCATATATGAACTCTAGATAGACATAGTATTAAGGAATAAAATACGAGGTTTATTGCTTAACCATTAAACTTTGTAGATAAGACATCTCCATAATCATTTGAATGCTATTGTGATTATGTATGGGTATGAGGTGAGGATTTCATCCTAGGGAACACTGTTTTACATGTGTTCTAAGGAAGTAAGTTCATAAACTTGTTTGTGGACCGAAAAGGAAATTGCCAGGCGTTATTGGTTTTGTTATTCATTGCATATCTTATGAACAACCAATATGTGTGATTGAGTATAACCGCTCACAACTTGTTGTGTTCTTGGTAGAACGATTCACAAAGGCCTGACTTATGTATTGGTATAATATTTATTAGTAAAACCGATCTTAATTAATCACATGTGGTATGATCGGGTTTGTATGTCTGACAACTTTTGGGAGAGGGGAACCGATCCTAGTAAGGGGTGCAGTACATCAAGGGGACCCGATCCTTGTATGGGGTGCAGCAAGGTTTATAGCAGAAAGGGGAACCGATCCTATGGACATGTGCAACTCATATAAGTTAGATACCATATATATGTGGGGAACCGATCCTAGTACCTTGTCAACTGAATTTTTGGAAAGCTAGTGTGACTATGCACAGTACTCACACGGAGGTAGAACCTAAACTTGTTTTGGTAGAACTGTTAAACCCATGATTGTGATTGAATGTTGGTTTGATCAATCACATAGTTCTTGAAATTAAGATGAACCAATTCTAAACTTGTTTTGAAGTGTGGCAAATCAGTTTCAAGGTTGTAAGTGTGAAAGAGAACTTACAAAGTAAAGATGTCGACAAACTTTGAACACGTGCTGTGAATGTTTATTTCTATAATTGTTCAAAGATATTCCTTAACGACTAAGGGAAGAAAATCCCAGGATCGAAACATAAGTAAGTTAAGAATCTTTTAATTAAGGTTATTAATTTCATTTTGTATGAAATTCCATAATTAGTAATGTGCATTTACTAATTAGATTTTTCGATCTTTATTTTTGGACAGAGCATTTCCATGAATTATGGAAACCGAATTTGTGCTTAATGAATATCTTGAGAATATTTTCGGTTTTGGAAATTCCTTGGTGTCCAAACTTTCTTGTCTATAAATACCGAAGTTTGTCTTTTCAAGAAAATTAATCCTTCATAACAACATACTTCCTCTTTTGTTGTTGTTACTGGTGTAGCCGCCTATTCGGAGAGGAGAGTAACCTAATTAGGCGAAATCTCTTACGACCGCTCAGTTTAAATTCTTGTTTGGGATTGAGAAGCTCTAGCGCGACTCGTTGGTGGGAAACTAGATAATTGTGGTTTATCTTTTGCTTTCGATTGATTTGATTGACTAACGACGGTTGAAATATGATTGCACCTAGTTTGTTTATTCTTGAGAATCTTCTCTTCTGATATAAGATTCACTAAAACTAGTTCAGAGTTTCGACTGGGATCTTTAGACTGTTGTGAGTTCTAAAGACGATCTTGTGATAATCCATTGTTAACAGACTCCGTTCTGTGCGTGATTGATCACAAGAGATTCAAGTGATTGTGTGCAGGTTTTTATTGAAGATTTAAGAAGATTTGAAGACAAAGAAGATATTGAAGATTTGACTTGGGTTTTATAATCTTTGGTGTGCACAATACTTGCTTGGGAAAAAGAGGATCCAATTAATAATCGGTTTATCCTTGTGGTATATTGGATTGATTAATTGAGTAGATTGGCATCAACACGATTCTTCGGATTAAAGGTGTTGGTTGGCTTAATCTTAAACGATTACTTCGGTAATTGAACATAAGATAGATCTAAGGACCTGACGAAGGAGTTTATGTTAAGATAAACGGAAGAGCCTTTGTCCGACTCATATCACTTGGTTGAATAGAGTTGTTACCAAACAGATTTGTTGTTCCTTTACTGTTTGGAGTACGAACCAAAGGAATTGTTCCAAGTACATGACTTATTCATAAGTCGGAGGTGTGGGAATACAGACAGAACTAGGTGAACTATAGGGTTAGTTACTTGGTCTCAACTATACGAAGTTAAGTGTAATTTTTTGTAGCGGCTTAATCCTGAGAGTATTCAATTCTGGACTAGGTCCCGGGGTTTTTCTGCATTTGCGGTTTCCTCGTTAACAAAATCTTGCCGTGTCATTTACTTTTATATTCCGCATTATAATTATCTTATTATAATTAAAGTAAATTACAAAAACATTAATTCCTATTTACTTGATAAGAAATCCTATTGTGTTTGGTTAAGTCCGAACCTTTGTGTCAAGTAAACATACTTCGTTGTTGTATTGTCTCAATCTCGTATCCATAGACGATCACACGAAGTGTGAACCGATTAGTTGTATTGTCTCGACTCAGTCCATACACAATCACTTTTGGAGAAAGGACTTATAGGTAGAAAAAGTTTTAGCTTGAGGTATATTTGGGTACCCTCGCCTTTTCAATTGTTATTAGAGCAGGCAAACACGAAAAGATCTAACAATCTGTGTTTGGTGCGATCCAACTATAGGAATGAATCCAATGGATGGATCAGTTAACGTTTTGCCAAGATCAGATGACTCAAAATTGTTTGAAGGAATGGCAGACAATGAAATTGTTGAGTTTTTACGTTCCAAAGAAATTTGGTCTGTAGAAGAATGCCAATTGTATCTCAGACTCACTGAAGATCCTAAAGAAAAATTGAGTCGAAAACTCATTGAGTTTGCTGAAATAGAAAAACAAATAAGTGATTTGTCTTTAGAACTCGAACTGTACGATTTAAAGGAAGATGAGTCTTTTAGAAAGACATGTAAAATCCTTAGTGATATCAGCAATTACAAGATGAAGTAGATAATTTCCTATTGGAATTAGACTCCATAAAACAAGCTTCTAGGGAAGCAAAGTCTGAGAGAAGTCAATATCTTCATGACTATTGTATGAATTTTTCACTAGAAAATATGAACATGGATTTATGTCAAAAATATGTTGAAATCACTCTTGATTTCAGTGACAACTTATCTGACACAAAGTTTGGTTTCGAAGAAGAAGAACAAACTATCGATAATGTTGAAATACAAAAAAATATTGTTGAAAATTCAACATACTCTGAGCCCACTTGGGACATCGGACTCATACTGGCTAGCCCACTTGTGGAAGCATTTTCGGATCCTTGTCCAAACCCAGGAACCGAACCCGAATCGGAACCGACACGTTGTTCGGTGATAATAACGAAGAGAGAAACAATTTCTCTTATAACTTCTTCTTCTTCGAATAGTCCGACAGTAAGTGTTGGTTCGAAATAAAAAAATGAGGTTCTTAATTCTCTCTTATTTCCGCAACAAATATTTGGTTCGAATACACTCATTCTTCAAGGGGTTCATGCGGTTTTCATCAACTTCACTTCCAAGGGTATCTTTCGGTCATCAGCAGGCAAAATCGGTTGTAAGTTTGTTCTTCTCTATTTCGAATTTGTAATTTATAGAAACATGCAAACCAGGAATTTTTTTAAAGGAGAAGGGTATAACCAAACCCACAGAACAGTTACACTAAACTTGAACTTCACTGATGAAACTATCGATTCACTTCCATCTCTCTACTTTGATGTTAGTACTGGAATTTATTTTGTTAATCGTAGTTGTTTCAAGAAATATGAGTCAATGCATGATAAAAAAATCATTTGTGAAAAGAAATATGTGTATGTTGATCTGAAGGATTATAATGAGTTAATTCAAAGCCGTGATGACTGGGGTGATATTCATTCCGGCAGCTATTCAGGTTCTCCAGAGTTAACTAGGGAATTTTATGGTAACATACATTGTGTTGATGCGAGGAACTGTAAGTTTTTCACCATGATTAGGAGACGTCGTTTTGAAGTAAACAGAAGCATTGTTGGATATCTTCTTGATTGCAATCTGGAAAATGTCTCCTTACCTAGAACCAGTGCTACAGACAGACAAAACATTGCTGAAATCCTTGGTGGAAGTTTCTGGAAGGGTAATAGTCTTTGTTTTGATAATATGCCAAAACATCTCAAGTTTTTTGGAAAACTTGTTGTACTGAATCTGTTACCAAGCAATATGCACAAAGTAAGATGGAGTTCAGAAGTGGCAGAACTGATTTATCATATGATAATTGGAACTCCAAACTTTGATTTCTGCGGATTCATTATCAGACAGATGATAAGAATCTGGAAGAATGGAAAAAGCATGGGCTTTCCATGTCTTATCTCTAGAATCTGCATTACCTATGAGATTGCTGCCAATGACTCTCAAAGACTTGTTCCAAAGTCGCATAACTATACTATTATCAATAGGATGAGAGGACAAAGCCGGGCTGAAACAAGCACAAGTGCTACTCAAAGCACTTATATGAAAGATACTGATCTTGAAACCTACTATCGAAGGCTTAGTAGGAAGAATGACTGCCTGGAAGAACAAGTAAAGTTTGCTTCTCTCAAGCGTCCAGAACTTGTTCCAGATCTCGCAAAGATTGCTGAAAATTATAAAGACACAGAATCTGAAGAAGACTTTGGTTTGAGTGACTCCAGCTCAAGTTCTTAGGCTCTTGTCTAAACTGTTACTCTAAGACTGTGTTGTTTATGAACTTTTTTTTTTATTTTAAGTTTTGTAAAAATTTTAAAGTTATATCTTTCTTGTATTACTAGGAGTAAAAGTGTGTTACTTTAAGTCCTTGTTTAAGTTCATATTGCAGCAATTATGAATTAGTTTTTGGTTTACATAACATGTGCTTAATTGCTTTTACCTTATTGCTATGTATGTTTATGAGATGTTTGATTTCGGTTTTACTACCTTAATACTCGATCTCATATATTGTGAACCCTCATGGTTTGGGTGACTTTTTGATTTAGCAGGATTAAGTTCTAGACCTAGTAGGTAGGCTTTATCAAAGGATTATGAGGGGTTCTGGTAGAAACAATATGTGAAAAAGTCACAATATGTTGAATCGATTTTGGTTTAGCATAAAAGCATATGTGTTTCGACGGTTTTCAACTTTTGCTTGCAATTGTTAAAACCGGTTTTCAACCTTTCTCTGGTAAAGGTTGAGGTGTGTTGTTATTCTTTTGTTTACGCATAAGGATGACAACGTGGTGATATTTCGATATCAATTCTCCCTGGACGAAGATGCAATCATATTGGAGAAGTGGATGCGAAATTTGAGGTAACAATCTTGTTAGTTAATTGTTTTCCTATTTAAGAAAAGCCTGACTTTATATTATATATATTTGTTGCTTTTTCTTAACAAAATTGTGGTTCAATTGATATTTATTCCATGATGTGTGTTTCACTTGGTTCCGGTTAAGAAAAACTATTGTTATCTTGCTTTATTGTGTGATATCAATTGTTTAGGCTTACAAAATTTCGGTACAATTGATGTTGTGTGTGATTCAATTGGTTCCGGTTAAGAAAAACTATTGTTATCTTGCTTTTGTATGGTATCGATGGTTTAGGCTTACAAAATTTTGGTGCAATTGCGGTGCTTATAATGTCTATGTTGTTTCAATTGCTTCCGGTTGAGGTGAATAATTATCACTACACCATTTTTCCCGAATCGCAATCAAAATTCGTAACGGCCTAGCAGCCATTACAAAATTTCGTGTTACAAAAGGCCTGACAACCTAGACGTAACAGGGCATATCCGTTACTAATTTTTTTCCTGGTTCGTAACACGGGACACCCGTTACGAATTGTAACAGGATAATATTTTGAGCGTGCTATTCACACGCCTGGTCACACCAGAGCCTGGTAACATGTGTATTTGCGCGTGTGCCATTCACATGCTGCTAGATTTTTTTCCACCCAAATTGGGTTGCACTAGAGGATATTTCCTCCCTGCATAAGATATTTTCACTCGACTTTTTCATTTCTTATTTTCTCTTCTCTCTTGTCTCCTCCGACTCTCTTCTCTTCCTGCCAAGAACTTCGATCATCCCTGAATTGATTGAAGTTTAATACGATTGCATAACAGATCTTCAATCATAAACGATCTATTGCAGTTTCGATCTGGGTAAGTCTTCATCATCATCAGTTTTTTTTTATTTCTTAGGGTTCATCCGTGAATCTGTTTTTTAGTTTCAATTGATCTGTAATATTTTTTTTTTCTTTTCTTTTTCTGTTTTTGAATCTTAATCTTATTTTTCTTTTGATGATTGGTGAAGCGATGTAAGAGGAGGGTGTTGTGATCAATAAATTCTATATCTTGCAAAGAACATAGGATTAGAATTCATGATTTATTCTTTGATTCATGGCGAGAAAGAGATGAAGCAATCAAGATTAAATGGGTATTTCTGCTGGTGATTGAATTACAGAGATGGGTTCAATTGATTTTAGGGGTTTGAACTGATTTGAATTGAGCAATTGAAGATGATTTAGGGTTTGTAGAAGATGGATCTATGCTCGATTAGTGAGAAGAAGAATTGGTAGTTTATGTTTGCAATTGGGTCATTCTCGATTTAGGTTAAATCTTAAACCCTAGATTCTATTTTTTTTGAATTTGTTTTGATTTTTTTGTTGTTGAGATTTTTTGTTTAGTTGTGTATTGGTTATGTGCACATAACCCAACTGGTGTTGATCCAACCCTTGAGCGGTGGGAGCAAATTATTCAATAATGAGATCACAAGGGTTGCTACCTTTGTTGACAGTGCTTATCGGTACACTCTGGATATCAACCAAATTAAGCATGTTAATCACCTTACACAATCAACGGGAGGATCACTGTTGAATTGTGAATATTATAGTAAACTAGTGAGTCTGTGACTGTTTATGTCATTATAATCCTGTGGTTCACTAACATAGAATACTTAAAACATCTTTAAAGGTTTCACAAGTGGAAGCAGATGCACAACCCATTCGCATGTTTGTAGCAGATGGTGGTGAATGTTTTGCTGCTCAGAGTTACGTGAAGAACATGGGATTGTATGGGGAGCGTGTTGGGGCCCTTAGTATTGTAAGATTCTATAACTTAATGAGCTTTCTGGAAGTATTTAAAAGAGCAGATTAATATACCAATTAGTAAGCCTTATAAGTTATATTTAAGTTTTTATTTTCCTGATTAAAAATTAAGAAAACTTCGGTAATCTCGCTGATGGTGTAATAGGTTTGCAAATCAGCTGATGTGGCTAGCTAGCGGAGTAGAGAGACAACTCACGTCAGCGATTTGATGTGTTATAATTTTCTCCTTAGTTTTAATTTCCTTTTGTTTTTAAGAGAGAATGTTGTAAGTTTACATAGCTTTATATCTTCTTCTTGTTGAACTTTCATAGAAACAAACCTGAGTACATTTTGATGTTCATAATGGTCTTATGAGCTATTTGAACCATCTACTTGGTTGTACTTACTTCGCCTCATGAGCAGAGCATTTCTTGAATGGATACATCTCCGAAATTACGCTATTGTGGGCTCACAGAATGGCTGCCGTTGTCATCCATTCCTGAACTGTCCACAGGACTATCTATACGAAGATCTCAACCTGCTGTTACAACAGGTGAATTTATCTTCCAACTTTGGTTTAAAATATGACGGTTGCATATGATAGGTGTCTCAATGCGTCTCTGTCCTTGTTACAGCTGCGACTTTTGGCAATGATGATGATGAGTTCGCCAAATGGCAGGAGGTTAGAAAAGCAGAACTGGAAGCTGAGGCTTTGAAGCATGGCTGAAAGTTAAATGATGTTGGTGGGTCATATCAGTTGGATGGGGATGTTGACAAGAGGCCCTACCACACACCACCTGATGGCGAGGAAGAATTCACTGATGATGATGGAACTGTCTACAAGTAGGACAGAGATTTTACAACATGGGTTCACCAAGTAAGTTTTTGGCCATGTATATTTGCCTCGTTTTGAACTAATACTAGGTAAATGGGATATTAATTAACATGTTTCTGAATAATATTTCAGCAAAACTTGGTATCGAATACGAGGAAATATATGATTTGGACGAGATGACTTTTCCACAAGAAGAGGAACTGTTTCCATCGGTAGTGGGACTGATATCTCTTTAAAAGGAGTGGTTGATGAAAATACCAAAACAAAAGAAGCAAAGCCTGAGGGGAAGCGTAAGGCGCCCGAGAAGAAAGAAAATAAGGTAATCTTTTGATCCCATGTTCCAATAGTGTTGGTTATGCTAACGGTCGTCATGTTATGTCATACTTCTAGGTTTAGCTATTTTCTTCGTATTTTCATAGAGTTTTGCTTTGTCATATCATTTTGTTGTTCCTTCTGGATAGTCTGCTTCAAAACGGTATTCTTTTTGGTGTCATACGAACAAATTCTGGGCCAGTTTAGGAATTTCTCTTGTACTGACCTCTTTGAGTTCTATCTTTGCGCAGAAACAAATAAATCTCCGATAGTTGGTTTGACTTGAAAGTCAATATACATGTTTGTTGAGCTAGAGATCAAAATATTGGATGGAGCACCTTTACGCCCTGGTGGAACTCCTGTTATGACTCAAGCCAAAAAATTTGAGCAAGAAGGTAAAATATTGGTAACGAAAATTTCCTACATCAGCTCAAGTGAAGTGACTGTGTTCAATTATGGCAAAGGCATGTGACTATCTTAACAACAAGCTCTTACATGTTTTGCAGGTGATAGATTTATAACAAAACAAGTATATAATAGATAAAAAAAGAAAAAGAAATTAAGTTGAGGATAAGATACTTGGATGGGGTAAGTCTCATCCTCCAATGGCTTCTAGCGCCCGAATGTATTTTTGATGGCTCATAAATCAGTCCATAACTTTCTTTCATGTGCGGGGGTCGTGATGCTTGCTGAAATAAGGGTAAGTAAACTAATAAGAAGCTCTTGTAAGTATTTCTCAATGTTCATGTAGTATGTTGGTATGTAGAGAGTGAAATATGACAGCTCCAATTGATATTTTTGTGTAATTTCATCTGTATGTGGTATGGTATGCTTATGGATGTTTTTGGTTTGTTTCATGTAGTATGGGTTGGAATTATGAACTTAAAGGAAGGGATGAAGGGGTTGATTTGTACATCTGGGATAGTAAGTTACCTGCTCCACTTCTCTTACTTGCAGCAGGTAACCTCATAGCTTATGAGCTGATTTTTCTGTTCATACTTCCATCTAAGTATATGTTTTTTGTGTTTGCAGGTTAATTGGATGATGCTCTGCTGCAGCAAGTTTGGAGCAAAAGGTTGGAAAACAAGGCAGTCAGGTTGAAAACAGCTGCAAGTTTTGTAAGTTTCTATGTATATTCTGTAAGTTAGATGAATTTGTGAACATAGGAATTTCTATTAACTCAACTTGGATAATTCCTGTGTATTCCCTTAGCATTTCATACTTAACAAATAGAATTTGGTTCTTAGAAGAATTTAGGTTCTTTTTTGTATGAATCCATCTTAATGTGATAAGAATTGATTGAATGTGAGATGAATTTGACCGAACAAATATTGTTGATTGTGGAGGATGAAATGAAAGGTGAATGCAGGTGGTTATTTGGAATTCCGGCATAGTTCCGGCCGACAATGAGCTGCCGGTCAACCTTGACCTGGTCAAAATTGGTCATTGTTGATTGATTTTGACCAGGTCAATATTGACCTGCAGTAATTTTTTTACTGTTACAAAAAAAAATCGTAACGGCTAAAACATGTTACAACGACCTATTACTTAAATAAATTCGTAATCGCTCTCGCATGTTACGACCAGTACCACGTAGTAACGGCTCGCCACTCATTACAACGGCCGTTACAAGAAAAATTCGTAACGGATCTTTGGGCCGTTGAAAAATTTGTGCACCCCTTTTCGTAACGGTCCAGTACCGTTACAACCCCGATTCGTAACGCTTAAAAACCGTTTCGAATCGGAAAAAATTGGTGTAGTGTGTGCAAGTTGATTTATTTTGGTTTGTATGAATTATTTATGGCTTAACGAAATGATATATGTTTACGGGATGAGTTGTTTAGTCCAATTCGATTAGGATAAGATAAACTAAGTTAATTCGATCTTAGTTAGACTTATCGAAGTGAGGTTTCGGTTATTCAAGTCTAATCGAATGCCTAAGCAATAAATGCTAGTTAACTAACCTAGTGCTTGTCTTGTTTAAAATTGAAAGGTCTAAGTTTATAGTTAATAGAACTTTGATGAGAAAATGGAGTTTATCTTTATATTGGTCTTATCGAATTAAGCGGTTGTTTTTGAACAATCGGTTTAGCAAAGGAACTAATGTGCTTAGTTGTTTTTGGTTTGCTAAACTAAATTGGAAAAATTGTTTCGGGCAATTGTTTCCTTGGTAACATATCAAAATAAGACTACTTGTAGTTTCGGTTTTGATATTGGTTATCGAGAACATGATGTGTGGAACCCTCGTGCCTAACTCTACGAGTTTGCAAGTCTATTATGAGATTTGTAAGATTCTTTTCGTGTTGTCCTTTATTTTTTCGTTTCTTTGTCATTTTTGTGACAAAAAGGGGGAGAAATATATGGAGTAAACAGGTGATGCTGCCATTCATATTTTATATTGATTGGCATCGCTAGAGAAAAGAACATTGGTGCTTGAATGTTTATCTAACAAAAGAGTGAAAGCACAGACTAAGGGGGAGTAACATGTCATATAAATTACAAAGACGTGCGGATTGAATATCTACCTATCTTCCTTAGGGGGAGTATTTGCTTTGTTATTATAATGTCAACAACGGCATTTTCAAGGATTGAATGTAAGCAGTTTTACCATGTTGTTGAATCGAGAATCAAGCGGATTGTAATGAATTCTTGTAATTTGTTTATCCATATGATGTAAGAGTTTTTGAAAAAGCGGGGGTCTAACAACCACACCTAACAATTCGATTAGCAATCTATATGGACAAACTCCAATATACTTTCTAGAGAATCAACTAGACAGTCAGACTCAATCTAGATAAAAAGTATATCAAAGAGTTTATATCTCAATCTCTCGATTTGATCTTTACTCAAGCAAATAGAAATCTGCGAGTCTTATCAAAGAGAGATAACTTGGATGGTACCAAAGACCAATATCCAAGTGTCAATCAATTTAAATCAACAACCCAAAAGGTCGGATATTCTAATTGATTGAACAACGCACAACCTGTGATATTTTAATTATATAAACAAATATAATGCGGAATAGAAATAACACAGACACCAGAATTTTGTTAACGAGGAAACCGTAAATACAGAAAAACCCCGGGACCTAGTCCAGATAGAAAACACACTGTATTAAGCCACTACAGACTCTAGCCTACTCCAAATTAATTTCGGTCTGGATTGTAGTTGAACCCCAATCAATCTCACACTGATCCAAGGTACAGTTATGTAATACGCTTCTGATCCCAGCAGGATGCTACGTACTTGATTCCCTTAGATGATCTCACCCACAACTAAGAGTTGCTACGACCCAAAGTCGAAGACTTTAATAAACAAATCTGTATCACATAGAAAAATCTACTGTAATAGATAAATCCGTCTCCCACGAATATACCTACGAGTTTTGTTCCGTCTTTTGATAAATCAAGGTGAACAGGAACCAATCAATAATACCAGACTTATATTCCCGAAGAACAACTTAGTATTATCAATCACCTCACAATAATCTTAATCGACACAGCGAAAAAAGATATTGCGGAATCACAAACGATGAGACGAAGTGTTTGTGATTTCTTTTCTATCTTGCCTATCGGAGATATAAATCTCAAGCCAATTATTACAATTGTACTCGTACGATAGAATCAGCAAGATCAGATCACACAACTACGATAAAAGTAGTATCGGTCTGGCTTCACAATCCCAATGAAGTCTTTAAGTCGTTAATCTGGTTTTAGAAGAAGAAAACCCAAGGTTAAAGGAGAATCGACTCTAGCTTATGCAACTAGTATCACACGTAAGGTGTGGGGATTAGGTTTCCCAGTTACTAGAGTTCTCCCTTATATAGTCTCTTAAATCAGGGTTTGCAATCAATGTTAGCTTGGTAACAAAGCATTCAATATTCACCGTTAGATGAAAACCTGATTAGATTCAAGCTAATATTTCTCAACCGTTGGATCGAAAATTTAGCTTGTTATACACAAATGAAATGTCCAATTTTGGGTTTATGAACCGTACCCAAACATTAACAGTTGTTGGTTCAACAATAGTCAACCAAATGGTTAGCCATATGATCACTCTCATATCAACCATATTCTTCTTCACCATAACTAGTTCAAATGACTCAAATGAACTAGTTAGAGAGTTGTTCAATTGCTTAGATCTTTATGTAATTACGCATGACACAATCGAAGCAACAACGATTTGATTCACTCGAATCGGTTCATGAACTTTATAGCCACGGTTTGCAAAAGCATTCCTTAGTTAAATAAATATCAGTTCAAGAACAATCGTTTTTAGACATAACCTACTCTAGTTCGCGAACTTAAGTTCCCGGATGGAGTTCTCAAACTCCAGCAGAAATTCTCGGACGAGAACACTGCCGCCAGTTCGCGGACTGAGCTCACGCACTTCTCCGGTTCTCTTGATCAACAAAGTTCGCAGACTTTGGTTCAAGAAATAGGACTTATACATATATGTGTTTCCACAACAATGCTTATATCCACCAATGGTTATATAGTCTAAACTCTCATGTCAATCATTAAAACATTCTCAGAGAACGTTATATAGCCGTTATTCACAGACCATTTTTCGTCAGAGCAATTTTCAAAGTGATTGAAACATAACATGACATAAGTCACTAGGAAAGATGAATTTGGCTAAAGCGAAAGCTTACCAACACATATTTCGAGAAATAGATAGATGAGATAAACTCGGCTCGAAATAGCAAATGTATATAATGAAAGTCTATATATCAAAACGAATGTCTCAAAGAATAGGAGATAGAGTAAATAGACTTTTGAGTGACAGATAAGTTCAAGTCTCCACATACCTTTTAGTCGATGAAGTTCCACTGGTTCCTCGAGTAGTCCTTCGTCTTGTATGATGATTTCCATGGAGTTCTTGAGCTCAATTACACTTTCTATCCTAGTCCGAGACCTTTAGCTATGTAGGCTAGAAATCAAGACTTATAGTTTTGATCACTAACATTGACAAACATGCTTGAGATAGCAACGCATGCGAGTTCGACCGAGCAATGCTCTAACAATATCCCCCTTTGTCAATTTTAGTGGCAAAACTATTAATACATATGGAATACAAAAAATAAATAAATTAACTTTTGTAGCTCATATTCCACATGCCTAATCTTCAACATTACTCGATATCTTCGTCACTTCCAAGTACTCCAATGATCCCAAAGGTTGTAAGTTTAGCATCATCGTTGTTGAAAATCCGTAGCTATAACAACAAGAAAACAAGAGTTCTCAATCATTGTTATACAGTGTCATAGTATCATTACACGGCGTCAAAGTTCAATTGTATCACAACTTCAACAACAATACTATGATGATATGTATCACTCCCCCTTAGTCAGTACTCCATCTCACATGGAAACCACTCCCCCTTACATAATGATCCAAAAACCATATGTATTTGTAGTGTGAACTACATATTAATTCTCCCCCTTTTTGTCAATAAAATTGGCAAAAGTACAAGAATGAGATCCTAATGAAATTTCCGAATGAGACATTTCATGACCAAAAGAAAGAAACACACATCATCTTATTTAGATGCAATCATATAGCCGAAGCTAATAGCATTCATCAAGGAGTTTAAAGATACAAGATAACCCCTATAATATTCCACAGCCGCACTCCCCACAAAGATTTGGCAATTAAACACAAGTTCAAAATGAACTCTCCCCCATAATATGTCATTCCCAAAGGAACAACAAGAGCGACCTTAATTTCAAAAGAAAAGAAGGATTTCTTTGGACATAACAAATCACATACAAATATGAATTTGAATCCAAAATTCTCAATTAAATTAACCACAAGAGAATCTATGATTAATTCAATCGAAATACACAACCAAACTAATCACAAAAAGTAATCAATTTAATTGGCCATACTCACATAAGAAAAATTATGGAGCAATGACTAAGTTAATCATGAAAATAATCAACCCAATAAAAAATGATCAAACATAATAAAACTTACGGAGTAATAACTAAATAACCAAACAAGATGATTAATTTATCTCAATATGCTCGACATAACATACCTTACGGAACTACAACAAAGCTAATCATAATATAATCAACTTGGTCGTTTCGTGCTCAACATAAGATACATTACGGAGCCTCACAATAATACATAAAGTATGGATCAGGGAAGATCAATTACAGCGGAATACACAAGGATTCATTCTATTTTCCATCACTATATGCATAACAACATCAAATAGACATAATCCTTGCAAACAAAAGATTTTAACCTATCTTTCATTAATAATTGACAATATAGGCTTAACTTTTGTATTTGTCAAAAATCCATTCATTCTTTTATCAATATAAGAATATCGACATTGAAAGACTTTACTTTTGACAAAATATGGGACAATCATAGTTCACGGACACAAACACACATATCCCATAACAATTGCAATATATAAAACCATAAAGATTAATACTGCAAAAATCATCTTCTAAAACAATTTAGAATTTAAACCAATAAATCTAAAACATGAATATGAAACCGTTGGACATAGCTATGTGGAATCACAAAAATTGCTATTCCAAACTTGGTAGGCTCGAAAGAGTGTTTAATTTACGGCCTACATGTTATAATCCGCAAGTGCACGGCGTCTATCGGAGACGCGGCAAGTACGGGTCGATCCCACAAGGACGAGGGGTGCTCTGATATTGATCTAAGGCTGCTTCAACTGAGTTCTAATGTGACAGAGTTAACAAGAGGGTTGTAACATATATTTTTGTGCCGAAATGGCAGATATTGAACTGTGGTCCTAAACTAAGGTAAAAACAGTGACACTAGGGTGCTTGGGTCATCATTCCACCACTTGGTTCCTAGTATGTGTTCAACTAGATTGAGGTTTCTTGTTCCTATGGCAGACAAGGATAGTTTGTCAATTCTACCACTTATCTAAAGGGTTTCACCTAGTGACATTTCAATTCACGGCTAAGGGTACTAACCTGAGCATTAGTTATCTAATCAAGTATAACTAATCAAAGGAATTAGCATATAGTTCTAAAGATTGAGTCAGTGACATACCTAACCCAAGTTTAACCTAACTACAATGCATCCATGGCATTGGCATGCATTGTGAGAGAAGAGAGTTAGTTGCTAGGATTGAAATTATCTTTAAATTTAAACACTCAAGTCAACACACAACTGAGTTGAAATCATACACAGAATTAGGGTTTCATGAAACCCTAACAAACTAAATTAAAACAATAAAAACAGAAATTAAATCTAATTGACAGCACTGGCTAATCCAGGCGTGTCTTCTACACTCACCCTTCACTGATATTTATACATGCAACTCTCCCCTAAAACAGCAAACCCTAAATCAATTTAAAATAAAAAAGAAAAGAAAGATAATCGAACCCATGCTCTGATTCATCTGCTCTGTTGTCACGTCGCGCTCTGAGACATCCCATGCTTCGACTGGTGATGAAGTAAACCCTAGTTTTAGTTTTTCTCTAAGTTAGCTTCTAGGGTAGAGAAGCTAAGAAAGAGAAAAGCTAAAACTAGAGAGGGGTGCTTGCTGGTAGCAGGGGTTGATGTTGGAGTGTCAGGATGGTTGGTGGTGTGGTGGTGATGGCGAAGGTGGAGGTGGTGTCGGAAGAACAGAGAGTTGGTCAGGGAGAGGGAGTTGCAGAGGTAGGGGAAGAAGAAAGAGAGAGAGGGAGAGAAAATGAGGGTAGATTAGGGTTCGGTCGTGGGGGGTATAGGGTATGGAGGTTTTGTTGTGGCGCAGGTGCATCAGGGGAAGATGAGAACGCTGCACCGAGCGTTGGATCTAGCTGGAGAAATCTCAACGGCTGAGAAAGGTAAGCGGTATTGGAGTGATTCGATGTTGAGCGGAAACAGCAAACTTCGATGCGCATGAGGGAGCGACCGTAAGATGTAACTAGATGCGATCTCAACGGCTCGGGATAATCGGGCTCGGATCCGGGTCTAGCTCAAGCCCATTTCTTGTAGATGAGTTGCTACTTGTTGGGTTGCAAGCATTGCGCGCGCGGGCTTTGGCTCTACGGTCCATAGATACTTGCCTCCGATTCTTCGCTTCTTGGCTCCTTAGATTCTCCCACTTTATTTATTACCTAAAAACACAAAATTAATTAATACAAATATTTATTCTTTAAAACAAGGAAAACACAGAATATGGGATAATATCTGATTTCTAAGCGCAAAAGATGAGTAAAATGCCAATAAAAAGGTGTATAAATATGCACTATTTGGCACTCATCAAATACCCCCAAACCTGAATTTTACTTGTCCTCAAGTAAAACAGAAAACAAGAAATCCTAACTATACCACTGTCGTAGGTCTCTCGAATGCATTTAGCGTATGCACTAAGCCTTTAAACCCCTAGGTGTCCCTAGTGGACGAGTTGTAGTCTCGTGAGGGTTTACAAGAGGTGTACCCACAAAACCTTCTCCAACTTGAGTGTAAAAGAGTCTCAAGCCTCCAAGAAGCTATGAGGACATAGAGTTTCTGCATGCTAGTAACGAAGTTAGAACTATCGAAGAACGCATTCTCATCCTTAAGTCTTGAGCGAGAAGTAACCATACCATATGAAAGAATTCGGATTCGATTGTGATCATAAGTCTCAACTTCTCCTCACCATTAAGGTTTTATGATAATTGCACTCAAAAAGATCGCTTTTTAGTCTCTCATGTGTGCGAGCGGGAATAAAGAGAGAAATCCCGCACACGTTGTAGGTAAGAAGGATAACCTTCCGAAATAAAATCGGAGACTCCACGAGAGGTGTGGACAAAAGAATCTTTTTCTAATGATCTCTAAGAAAGGAAAATCAACCATTAGTAAGGGTGGGAGTACTCACTCACTTCTCACCCGATCGGCAATTAATATCACTCTCTCATAAGAAACCATAGAAACGTCTTCAATCTTCGGTCTTCGGTCTTCAATTGTTGATGACGAACTTCTAAACTTCACAAAACTTGACAATTTTTTAACTTTTCTACTCAAATTCTTTGTTGTTTGGATTTTTCTTTTTAAATTCTCTTTACCATGGTGGTAGCAAAAATAAGAAAATAAACTACAATATTTTTTTTTTTTTTTTTTTTTTTAATAAGTGAAAATAAAAATACAAATACAAATAATGAAACAACTAACTCCATGGACAAAGTACTTTATCACTCAATTTTTTCACAACTTGTATTGTCTTGATTTTATAAATTTTATTAATTCTCATCCTATTTTCTTTTCATTGTTGCACATAAACCTTGGACTATATCAATTTTTCTTTCAATATTCTCGATTCTGCTCAGGTTCTTGACGATGATGTGTTTCTATGGGTCTTGCTTGATTGAGAGAGAGAATGATGCTAACGGCAAATCGGTATTTAGAAGGAGTTTTCATCTTTAGACGTCACCCTCATGATTGACAAAAACTAGCACTCAAGAGATCAAAAGTAGTCTTTGAAAGTGGTGCGAAGTTGGGTAGCTCACCATTCCTACCCGGAATTTACGTACGGTGACACACACTCTAACAGACTTTTCTAGAAAGTTGCAAAAAAATGAAGGTTGGTGCCTCACTTGATGTAAATTGGGTAGTCTCCACTATGGGTGATCACAATTCTACTACCGAATATCTAAACAAAGACCTAATTCGCCCTCAGGTATGGTTAAATCCAATTTTAACGCTCTAATCAACTAAGGAACCCGATTGCGTTTTCCTAGTACTTCCAAGTTCGTTATTTCGGTCGAGAATCTCTATGTAAACATAGCTAAAAGCATGCTAGTGACTCTAAAATCTCTAAAAGTTGGTGGTTTTTACAAAAGAGTTTTTTTATTTTTTTTTTTTTTTTTTTTTTTTTTTTTTTTGAAAACAAAAGGTTAAAAAGACTAAAAACTCTAAATGCAAAAATATAAATAAAAGGTTAAAAAGACTAAAAACTCTAAATGCAAAAATATGCAAATGCACCCCAAACCTAAATCAAACATTGTCCTCAATGTGTCTACATTTAGAAAAAATTTAAACAAGTCACATACCGAGAGAACTATGCCGATAAGAGAAAAGGGAAGAGATTACCGGATGTCGGCGGGAGCAAGGTTGAGCTTCATTAATCAAGGCAAAATCCAACATTCTCAGTGGTGATCATATCGGATTAGCACAAAAAATGCACAAGAAGACTCAACCGATTCAAGAAAAGAAAATTTAACAAGTCCTAAAAAGTTGAGGGTTAACCCAATAGAAAATATGTACAAACATTAACAAATGTAACATGAAAATGGGCTTTGGTTTATGTGGGAATTTGGTTTATGTGGGTTTTGGTTTAAATGGGAATTTGGTTTTGTTGGGAGCTTTGGTTTATGTGGGAATTTTGGTTTCTTGGGATTAGTTGGGTTATGTGTAACCCAGCTATGTGAATTTTGCACAGCCCAGCTGCACAGCTCAGGCTTGTAAGAAGCCCAGCAGCTCAACTTAAGTTGGGTTCAGATGCAAAGCAAGGCCTAATGTGTGTGGGCTTCAGGTTTGTGCAAAGCCCAGCAGTGTGGCTTAGTTTGTGTAGACATAACGATTCAATTTGATATGGGCTTGGTGCATTAAGGGTTCGGCCAGTGTGATGAGTTTAGGTTATGTTCGGCCAAGATATATGCTCGGCACGCGAGGTTAGGTTGAGCCCAATGGTTGGGGGCTTTAGCTGTTGAGGTGCAGGGTTGATTCTGTGCAGAGATTGGCAAGTCTCTAGCACTGGCTGTGTGCACAGCTCTGGCAGGGCACAACTCCAATTGACAGCACAAGTTCACAGCACAAATTGGGTTGCCCAGAGCAAAGATAGCACAAGAAAACAACAATGTGCACCGGTCTCTTGCAGATGCAAAAGTTGACCAAGCACAGCTCAGCAGAAAACACACAGGTTTGCAGTGGATACTCATAGCTTGTGCAGGTTGTGTGCAGCTAAAAGATAGAAAGTGCATGCATAAACCCAAGGAGAATAACCACAGAGGCACAATTGTAAGCACACAATCGCACAAGGCGAAGGCTCGGCAAGTTTTCTAAAAAATTTGCGGTTTTTGCACAATATGGTAATGACAAAGTGAGTTTGGCCAATTAAAGTTCACTCAAGGTCTCAAGCAAGGTAGTTTGCTTAGCATTCAACAAACTGATGGTGTTAATGTGGATGTCCAAGCTACGGCTAACACTCGGCGACTTCATGGGGGTGGAGTTGAGCGCGGATTTCATTTAAGCTAAAAGATCACAAAGTGAGATCTTGGGTTTGCGGCTACTGACTAACCTAAGCTATCATGCGGCGAAGTCACAAATGCACACACGGAGATACGAGATATTCATACAAGTTTGTCACAGGCTTGGTACAGGGCAGATGTCAACCAGCCTAGTTGACTTCAACTGGGTTTTGCAGATGAGCAGCCTCAGACTCACAGACAAGTCTCTCACAGACTCAGTTGTTTGCATACATCACAGGGCAGACAATGGCTCAGCATAGGAATAGATGAATCACAGCACAAGTGTAAGTGCAACTCAAAACACAGCACATGGCATATTATACAGCACAACACAGGTCACAAACTCACAAAGATGACATTTGATTCTAAGCCCATAGCATTGCTAGTAATTGAAATACTCGGCACACGAGAGGTGATGGTTATGTGCAAATGCGGGAAGCTCCACACTTGCCGCCGGGGGCTAGCAAGGTGGAGATGGTTCACAAGGCTCACGGGCATCACGAGACGGCCTAGCACTTGCGGCTTCGGTTGTGGCTTACAATCTCGGGTATGCAATTTACGAGGCATCATGCATATCATGGTTCACACAAAGACAAGGATTACAATATGCAATTACCAACCTCGAGTTCTGCAGCACGGGTTTGTGCGAGCAAGGTTATACCCGGCAAGACGGCAATGCACGATGAGTGGTAAAGCTTTTAAAAACATGCTACGAAGGTCAGTTGCATCTACTCAATTTGAGCTACAAAGAACTTACGGAATAAATTCTCATAAGAAGTTTCCTAGGTATCAAGACAAACGCGTAATGCACATATAAGATGATTTGTCCTTAAAGAGTATAATCAATCTTTTTTGCCCGGATTTATACCAAGAATAGCTACCAAAGGCGTATAAAAGGATTTCAAAGAAGAACATACAAAGTCATTAACGACCATGCACCATAGTTCACATAAAATGATTGTGAACATTCAAGAATCCCATAGTAATGCGTACTACTGCCCATTATTGAACTTCCTTCTTTGTGGTTTACCAACTACATTCTTATAAAAGCTACAAATGAGCTTAGAAGAGTACTACTCCATGAATCCAAGTGCCCAAGTCCAAGAGAAGTGGAACAAGTGCAACGAAACGGAGCAAAACACTCAAAAACAAGAGACAGGAAAAATACCAATCTTAGCTCATCCAAATTCAATAATTATCACCTCCATTTTGAAGATATTTCAAAGAGGAAGAGAATGCAAAAAGATTGAGGTCATTATGAGTTCGGACGAAGAAGATACGGCCAAAACAAGTTTACCAAATATCCGAACTAATGTATTCAAACCTAAACATTTAAGAACCTTAAACACAGATCAAGTTAGGTAGAAATGAACAATAATAAAGGTACATGGATTATTATAAGTACTCAAACAAGTAATAAAAACATAAAACTTTCTCAAGTTTATAGACATACCTTTTTAGAAAAGTCCAATTGAATTCTACAGCCTTACCGAATATAATCTGTGCGCCCCAGTTGTTGTGCTTCCCTCACCGTATACATAGCAGGTCATTTCTTGGTGAGGATGCACTTTCAACACAACCAAGTTGTGTTGAGGTGAACAATGTCTTGCTCACCATGGCATCAAGAAAGAATTTCTTTCCAACAACTCTTAAATCTTGTAATGTTGAGAAACACCCAAGGAACTATTTTTATAAGTCTATCAAAGAACTTCAAGAGAACCCAAAAAGATTTGTGTTTCTGATTTCTTGTTTTCAAACTTATAAAAAACAGTTTCTGCATATAGTTTTTAGTATTGCGAAGGGAAACTCTTTTGATAAAAAGCGACGTCCTAGATTCTTCATAAAAGAATACAACACTACTATCTTGATAGGAAGTATCAGGAATTGAGAAACGAATCAATTCATGCTTTGAGATGATACACTCAGATGACTGAGATTTAAAACTCCTCTTGTAATTCGTTTAGTTTATCACAACTAATTGTATTACGCGGAGGAGGAGCATTGCTCTCACTGATTAGTAAATCAATATCAACCTAAACATGAATATTATTCATCATAACTTGATTTAGCCTGTCAAGAGATTATTGCTCTTTCTGGAGGTATAACTTAACATCAAGAGATAAGCTCAAACCCTAACCTGATTTAACTTGATTCATCTTCTTCATAATCTTCAATGTCAGTCACCACAAACCCTAACCTGTGGCTTTGCCTCTCAACAGCGGCAGCTCCACATCGATCACATACCCATTATTGATTTGAACCAATTAACAGCACCACCAACAGCTCTCGGATCCCCTTTTCTTCTACTCGATTTCAATCAAGAAGCTTCAATTTCTTCTCCTCTTTCTCAGAGATTCAACATGAACTCTGTGTACTCCTCGATCTTACTACAGCAGCGGCTGCTTTTCTCACCTCTCTTTCAGGTGCGGAATGAATGATTGAGAGATGAATGATTTCTCTCGACTTAGGGTTATAGGAGTATAGGATGGATAACGGTACCCCACTGCAGGCTAGGAGGACACCCCAGTGGATATCCTAACATGTGGCCACCCCTTAACATCAGCTGGTTGGGCTCCCAATAGTATTCGCCGATGAAATGACAAATTTATCATTCTTTCTCAATTTTGGATGATTTCTTCTTCTTTTTTTCCGCATGACTCCAAAGTAGCTATAAAACTCAAAACACACGTAAAATGCATAATTTACAAGAAAAATAGCAAAGAAAGCATAAACAATAGATAATAAATCAAGGTGTATTCTACACCCTATCAGAACGAGGGTCTTTTCTATTTTCGTAAAGGTCCATATATTCCAAATAATTTTTTTTTATGAGAGTTCACAAATAAAATTTTATTATGAGACGCAGGTCTATTTCAAAAATCTCTCTAATGCTAGGGATTATTGTTTATTACTTTAACTAACAAACGTACATTCCTAAAAAAGTATATGTGTGAAAGCTCACACTCTGGAAAATAAAATTTTGATTTCCATGAAAGTTCATAAATAAAATTTTATCACTGGACGCAGGTCTATTTTTTTTTAAAAAAAAAATCTCTCCTAAGTTAGAGATTATTAATCGTTTCTCAAACCGACTGACGGACGTCCGTTTCCTAAAACAAGGGTTTTTCATACAAAAACTGACGCTTATACATGCATGTATATAAATTTCCTAGCATGAATAACTTACATAATTTCAAAAGAAAAAAAAAATTACGCACCTGGTCGGTGCCGGCCGGAAGCTGGTCGGACGGTGATCGGTGCCTAATATTGCATATTTCTAGATCTTTTTGCGGTCTTTATCACATCTCTAATGCCTTAATGTTCTATTTTGCGACAAATCTTGTATCATGAGCACATCTCCTTTATTGGGTAATTTTGCCGAAATAATCTCTTTTTGTGTTGTGTTTTAGGTGGTTGAGTAAATGGTGAACAAGAGGTGAGCGAGACTGTAAAGGGAGCATAAGAGGAAGTGGGAGTGTCGCACCGTGACACAAGTAAATGGTGAACAAGAGGTGAACAAAACATTTGTGGTCAAAAATCACAAAATAAACTCAAATTTGATCAATGGCCAGAAGTATTCAATTTATGTGTGAAGAAAAGATAACCAACAGATTCACCCTTGAACATCTAAGCAAGGTACACCAGTCTAACACCCAAGTAACTCCTTTGCGTTTTCCCTTCTCATTCCCAAAATCAGAAAAAGACCCATCTTCTCAAACCATCGACACAACCTCCCTCTCTACTGCCAAACCCATACCACCACCGATCTCTCCCTATCAGTCCCTTACCATTCGTACTACACTGTAATGAACTCACATATGGATAGGATATTAATGGAGATATAATCAAGGGGTGATTTGCATTACCTCCCCTGGCGAAGATCATAATTTGAGTTACCTCCCCTATAAAGATAAAATTAGTGAAACCTCCCTCGTTAAGAATTCCGTTTATTCCAAGTTAGCTAACTCCGCAAGAATACACACGTGGCAAAAAAAAACGTTGACTCGGCAAAAATATCCGCGTGGCAAAAAGAGATACGGGTGGCACAAAAAAGAGAAAATTACAACAAAATACTTAAACAAAGAAAAAAGTGAACATGCTTTTTTCTTCTTTATCTCCGTCATCTTCTTCTTA
Source organism: Papaver armeniacum (assembly GCA_023531295.1). NCBI lineage: Eukaryota > Viridiplantae > Streptophyta > Magnoliopsida > Ranunculales > Papaveraceae > Papaver > Papaver armeniacum. Next base: position 142,839 of record JAJJWW010001238.1, on the reverse strand, counting down.
TCTCCGGCGACGTTCTTCTTCATAGGAACAGGCAAAAAAAAAAAAAAAAAAAAAAATCGCAAGTACTGATTTTATATGGGAGGACATTTTCTGACACCAGTATGCCCTCGGACGAAAATATCGGACGGTTCTGATATGATGAGAGTCCACCAAATTTGCGAAAAATAGAAGAAATGAATCCCCGATTTGTACCTAAGGTCTTCGTTGATCGTCACCACCACTACCAATTAATCGCAAATCTATATACAGATCAATCGCAAATCTATATACAAATCAGTACATTCGAAATTAGGTCCCAAATTATACATCAAGCAATCCCAAATTAGTTCCTTTAGAACAGCTACTCTTATGTTTAATTCAGTTGTTGAATCCTAACTCACCCAAAAATCCGTCCATATTAAATCCTAAGCTACCACCAAATTCCTCTTGGTCTCCATCGTCTTACATCAAGTGGGTCATCATCGTCTTTAAGAGTCACTGATGATATAAAGAACAAATTGAATCAATATCATCGTCGAAAACAATTTTCATTTCCTGATTAATCAAAACAACTTAACAAAAAAATTGGAAGAAAACCCAAAAGATCACCAGACCTGGCAATAGTGGAGCATTTCTAACGAGTTGTTGAATGAACCCAGAATCACTGTCTTCAGCATTCTACACCTGTTGGATCGGAGGTTTTGTATTATTTTTTGTCGAGGAAATATTTCGGTATCAAAGTGCTACACGTTTTATCTCTGTAGGGGAGGTAACTCAAATTATGATGTTCACCAGGGGAGGAAACACAAATTAACCCTATAATCAATAATGAAGTAACCTCGGTACCACTGTACTGCCTATTTCTTTTCTATTTTCATGATAAGCTTTCAACTCAGTACAGACCCATTAAAAGAGAAGACTACCCAACTGGGAAACCCTAAAGTGCATCTTATTCCTACACGTGGGTTGATCACCACGCTCCATTCTAACAGCCATTTAACCACTAAAACGAGTTTAACTACTAATCCTATACTTAGACAGGATTCCCAAACCCAAAACTCGATAAGGGACACCACGGGACCATGACAATACTCCCCCCTTCACCATATCCTTGTCCTCAAGGATGAGGTTTAAGAAAGTCTCCACTCTGTGCACTCCATAAGCCCGATGAAATAAACTGAAAGCCCACTTCCAATAATCAATCCACAGCAACCACCTTACCATTTGAAACAGCGTGAGCAAACCTTTAGCCCCAAGGTGAATGAATACCCATGTAAGTACTTTATGTACTGCAAATACGAGTCCAGGAAGCGTTTGACAATTTGTGGAAACACTCCGCACTTCGTCGGTGGTGACCTTGTAGACGGAGGAGAGATGATGCAACTTCTCCGCTTTTCCTTGAGCTTGCATAATGTGATAAAGAACTAGACACTGTACTGTAACTCCGAAGTGACCCTGTACCAACAGTAAACAAGTTTGCCATCATCACAATTTCCAGCTTGATATGCCGTCATAACAGCACTCCTTGAGACTGTAACATGGGCTTGAATCCCATAATGCGCTGGAGTAAGAACTTCAAAATTTGATGGAAGTTGCTGGAGCTGGTCGCCATTTGCAATTAAATCCTCCAACTGCTCTAGAATCTGAGAGCTAAACCCAACCATCCCAGCTGATGTGAACTCCAGATTTATCCACTTAGCGATTCTTGCACAGACCACCGAAGCCGATACAGCCAGAGTGTGTATTACAGTGTGGAAGAGTAGTACTTTCTGCTTCCTTCCATAGAACTCTAGCTGGACATAGCCAGTTGTAGGTGGACAAACCAAACATGATAGTCGAATAAACAAAAATACCAACACAAACTTCTCATGTGCTTGCACTATCATAGTGGAGAAAATTAGTAAAAGAAGTTTGGATGGACTTCTGAAAAGCAGCAAAAGAATGTGTAATTGTTCATGTGTAAATACTCCCATACTAACCTCCAAGAATTTACCAACGAAGATTTTTCTAGCATTATAGAAGCTAAGAGTAATCCTGAGAATATCATCAGCACCACCACTCAATATCCCTACTATGCTCCCAACTAATTCAGAAAACAATTCTTGTGTCGAAAAGTGATCAGGCGGAAGACTCTTGGTTGTAAGCTCACAATTGGCAATAATTTCAAGCTGACGAAGCCTTCCCACCAGTAAGACGTGACTTCTCAATGTCCTGGAAAAGAGTTTAGTGGAGTGGTAACCCTTATTTGGGTCATGCAAGAACCCCATCTCAGGTTGTGGCGGGAAGCAAAATGCTGACAATAAGAAGATGTGTGCGAACAACTACCACTGGAATGCAACCATGTCGTTAAAACTTCCCTTTGAATCATAAGCACTCTACAAACTTCAGATGTAAGTATTAACAGATGCAGGAAGGAACTAATATGTGAGATATATAACTGAGCTCTAACAGTTGAAGAAACATAGAAGATAAGCTTCAAGAGATAATTAGACTCCATAAGAATGATTTGCCACATAACACATTCATTATGTCCAATTTCTAGATTCCTTTCTAAGTAGTCGGACCCTCTAAAATCCCAAAACAATCTATGGCAGCATGCCAGGAAATATATGGAAGTAGGAGAAACAATCCAAGGAGGGTATCGAATTACCTCAGGACCTCCTTGTTGAATATGAGTGTGAATATATTTCTTGAAGTCTTGCGAAGTACTTGGACATACACACCTGGAAAGATGAATAAAGCTTTCCAAAATTTTGAAAATCCAGAAAAGAAGCATGAATAGATGTTCAACTGTTGTAGAATTCCCCTGCATTACACCAACATGTCCAATATCCCATAAGACTGTAGGAAATAAATTGAATTCCCATCTCATAAATACGAACAACTTCAATTGATTAGGAACTGGAATCATAGGGTGAATGAGATGAATGTCCTCCATACTTATAGAAATTTCGATCCAACCATAGTCTGCCTGTGTCTGATATGCCCAACCCCCCAAGTAACGGAAACAAGGAAGTAGGTATCTACTGGAAGCAATTTCGAAGAGACCCATTAGGTTGGAATACCAATCTGCCATTAAAGTGTTTTCAGGAATTAAAAAGCTCTCGCAGGTGTGAGATGTGAGCAGCTGAAGGTGCAAGAAAAACCCAACTGTTGAGAAAAGAATTGGAGCTCTAACAATTGTGGAAACTGGTGTTATAAGCATTAGGAGAAATTTAAGCTCAATCAAAAGAATGTGCAGCACATCTCCTTCTTGTCTAGCAACTGTAGTCATTAATGACTCCCCACAAGGAACCTTTGCAGCAGTAGGAATTGTTATATCTTTTACACCACAATTCAAACTCCACAGTGGAATACAACAAGAAAACTTGTGATCAATAACTGAATTCAAGACCCTAATTGGTTGGCAAGAGAACTCATCTGCTGGTGTGTCAGCTTTCTTGCTCTCGACGACATACTTTGAGCATAGAAATTGAACTGCAATCACCTGTGCCAACTCATATGTTAGCTGTAAGAGACAAATGCCCGCTCTCTTCCTACCAATCACTTGAAAATACCATTTATGAGTTCGCTTAGTGCGGAGCACGCTAGCCAGTAAGAAAAACAAAAGTCTATTGCTCTCTGACAATGCAGCACTCCACTTCTTACTCTCAGCATTTGTAATCAATATCAATCACCTAATTCTATCATTCCTACACACAATCAGTGACCTATTAAGGAGGAAGGGACTGAAATTATAGGTTATGGAGTTGAAACCTAGGTCTGAATATCACCATCAATGGAGTTATGTGACGTCAATGGAGTGGCTGGTGATGATAAAATCCGTAGTTCTTGCTGTATCGTTTGGTGAGTGATTGACATCCCAATCCCTAATTTTAGTTGTAAGTTGTTGAGATACTAAAACCCAATTTAGGGTGAAATTGATGTATAAATAGAGAGGGGATTGTAGAGAGAAAGGCAAGCCCGGAGTAGCCGGTGCAAGCTGTAGCAATTTAGGTTTGGTTTTCAGTATTTTTCTTATGTTCTAAAATTCTATGCTAGGGCAGAGATGAAACCCCTTGATAATTAGAAATACTTGGTTTGATTTACTTTGTTCTTCATGGGATTTTGAATGAGAAGCATGATTTAATCTCTGAATACTAGCAATTTACTTTCACCTTGTATGTGAAGCATCCATGGTAGTTAGAACAATTCTTTGTTATGTATTCAAGCCTATATATGAAATGATTTAGTTCAATTTGTGATAATCTATGCTTTAAACATATAGGTAATGCTAGGGATTGACATTTTAGCTAAGGTTAAATCATCCATTTGTGCAAGTGATTTATCACTTCTTCAAGGTAGTTTGAGGCTAGAACTTCTATAGCTCCTTGATTAAAAGAGAACTAGTATATCAAATCAGGAATCTCTATGCATTTAGGTGGTGGATTCAAAGTCCTAGTTCATCTTTATTTTGCCTTATAATATTGTTGCTTTAGTATAATCATCAATCCTAGCCGTATCGGCAAACAAAACCCCATTTGTTAACTCTTTCGTCTTTAATTAGTAATAGTAGAACTTAGAAGTTTAGCTTCGCATCGTTACAACTCCCTGTGGGATCGACCTGTATTTGCCATATCTATGTGTAGATGGGGAAAACGATTCGCTGGTTTTTACGGAATTGAGGAGATGATCGTACAGAGGAGACTCCTTGAACCGAACGAAATTCTTAACCTCACACAGATGCACTGCAAGAAGGGAGTGCTTTGAATTCGAGAGATCAATCTGTAGTACACCGACCTAAACCAAGACAATGGCCGTTCCAGAGTAAATTCGGTCACAAGAGAGGATGGGTCGGTCTGTAGGAGGGAAGCTGAGAAATGTGTGAGATTAATGGTGATCGAAGATTGTAGGTGTGTTGTGTATTCTTAAAATAATATAAATTCTGAATGATTGAATTTGCTCTGTTGAGAGTTGAATTGTTAATCTCGTGTTGTCGGTTTGACCTGAGATTGTCTTTGTTTCAATCATAATTCAGAGATCTATTTATATTGCTGGAATTGAAAACACCATGATCTAATGAAGTGTGACAGTTGATGGAATTAAAGAATGGGGAAGTGGAAATCGTGTTAAAACCAGTTGCTCAACGTGTGGAGACTTAGTTGATTTTCTATCCACTACTTTGTTAACTCCTTCAAATGATTGCACGAGTTGCTCACATTCTCATCGTGTACATGAACACACGCGCCGTAGACCGCCAGACCAAAACCCTAGTTAATATCCCCCCATGTAACACGATTAATGTCTCGTGTGATTGTGGAGTCTGCAAGGCAGACTGTATTTAGTTAGTCAGTTGTTGACTTCATGACTTCATGGGACGATGAGTCCTTATATTGTTGAGTCGAACGTGGTTTGGAAATATTTTGAGACTCATGAATTGGACATGTCTGTTGAGACAGAGATATGATGTGTGAATAAGTTAACGTGAGCAAATATTGCTCATTCGATGAATTGTTGAATACTGATAGTTGAACCAGTATTCCTTGGTTTGAGCAAATATTGCTCATTTGAGCAGATGTTGCTCATTCGATGAATTAGTGGTAGCATGACCAAATAAGATACTGGAAATTGAACCGAGTATGATAAATAAAATATTGATCATGGGATCAACGTAAAAATTATTAGCGTTTGAATATGGAATTATGAACCTTGGACTCAAAACCCTAATTTGATCAGTTGATGATTAACTGATGGTTTATTGAAAATTAACCACGGAGCAAAGGAGGGACCGGCTACATGGGATTATGGATCAACCATGAAGCACCCAGATGCTCTTGTGAGCAAATACAAGGTCTCCTGAAGAACAGTTGATTTGATGAAAGGATGATTAAATGCTTGTTTAATCATTTATTCGAAAAATGCTCGTCTGAGCCTTAGGTGATAAAACCTAATTAATTATGAAGAGGTGAGGAACCGACCAAGGGGTCATGAAATCAGTCCTAGGTGGTCATGGGATCGACTGACGATCATTCCATGAAAATCCAAAATTATTTGGAAGAGTTTTGGACCTAATACGTGCAATTGCGAAAATTAGGTCAAATCGTGAAAATACGTGGGACCGGCTCATTGCGAGCCAAGGAACCAACCCTGGCCGGTCAAGATAACATGCTCACATCGTCAACACGTCTGTGTCATAATCTTGAGAATTTTGATATTTTCTGGCGTGCAGTTGAGCATCCATTTGAGAAAATATGACAAAATTAGGGTTTTGCTGAAACTAAGGAAACTTCATGAGATGAAGGAAAATAATTATAAAATGAAGGAACATGAGGCGTGGGACCGCTGGAGCCAAGGCATGTCCGGCCAGTGACCACGGTCCCATGGTGCCTTTTTCTTAATTTTATAATATTTTTCATGATTTTATGAAAATATCATGAAACCAAGGAATTTTGTTGAAATTAAGGAGTTTCCTTAAAGTGAGAGAGTTTCCATGGGATCAAGGAAGCAAATAATATTAAAATAATAAAAATAGGGGCGTGTGGGAACGTCTAGGGCATGGCCGGCCGGCTTGGGCCCGGTCCCACGAGTTTCCTTAATTTTATGTATTTTTTATGTATCTTTCCATGATTTGAAGGAATTTTCATAATTTGAGAGAAATACCATGAAATCAAGGAATTTCATGGGACCAAGGAAACTTAAAATTAATACTAATAAAATAAGGGGCGTGTGGGACCGGCTAGGGCATGGCCGGACGGTTTGGGCCCGGTCCCACGGGTTTCCCTAATTTTATATTATATTTTTTCATGAGTTTGTGAAAATACCATGAAATTAAGGAGTTTTCATGAAATTAGGGAAATAATAATAAAATAATGAGGAACCATGAGGTGTGGGGCCGGCCGGGATCAAGGCATGGCCGGTTGGCCAATAATCACGGCCCCACAATATTTTTCCTAATTTTATATTATTTCCTCGGTATGAAGGAAACACCATGAAACTGAGGAGTTTCCTCAAAACGAAGGATATTTGTTCAAATGAAAGGATTTTCATGAGATCAAGGAAAATAACAAAAAATATGATAAAAATATAAAACTAGCGTGGGATTGACCACGGCACGGCCGGCCGGTCGGTGGGCCCATGCTCCCAGCGCCTTGGTCAGTTTTTTAATTATTTATTATTTTCCTTCCTATTTTGCATAGGTTCATCGTTTCGTCGTATTTTGAAATACTCGTTCATGCGGTGATTGTTGATGCATCATCGTCGAGTACACTTGCACCATTTAAATCGGGGCATACTCGGAGGTAGCTCAGACGCCCGTGTGTTGAATATTTATTACTAACCCATGGAATTATGCTGAGAAGAACCATAAATTGAAGTAACGAAATATTATGAAAATATTGAATATTTTCTAGGGATTCAGTTAATGAATCTATTGATTTCAAGAATAATTAATTAATGGCTCTATACTAGCATGATCATCTAGGAGCATTAATTATTCATAAATTGAGTGATATGAGCTTGTTGAAGCGTCATATTTTCTTTCATATAGTTAGGGAAAACATTGTTTCATCCCGTTATTGCTCTATACTAGCAGGCTAGTTGTCTAGGAGCCGTCTAATCTTTTGATTCTTTGTAGAAGTAGTTACTGAAATTGCTCAGTATTCATGAGATATGACGTTGCCTCAGCTGGGAGACTACATATCCATATATACTCTGAGAGACAGTATTCTCAGTCAGAGATTCTTGTGGCATGAGCTTCCATGCTTTCGATAAGAGACATGAGCCTCAATATTCGTCTGATTGCTGGATCAGGAATACTTATAATTATGGGTTTACGATTTTACCCTTTTTCGAAAATCCATCATCTACATTAAGTCCCCTGCTTAGTGAGGAAATCCGAGTTCCTCAGTCAGCATTGAATGGTGATTTTCCGGTCATAAACAATATAAGTAATTGAACTTAGTCGTAAGTTAAGAATGTTACCAGATTTCGATAGTACGAGCATACCATCACTTAATGAAGATCCCAGTGACATGATAGAGTGTCGTTTGGTGGACATAAATTGGTGTTGAACCGCTGGTTTGGACGATGAGACCTTGGTCGTTTAGGATTCGCGGGCCGGGCCCAATAAGGAAATCCTTGTAAAATTAGGTTTTGGAAATAAAATTTGATATAAAAGAAATTTATCCTTTTATTATTAATTTTTTTTATTTCTTCTTCACATGACCAGTGCTTCATCAAGCTTTCATCACCTTCACGTCAGGGAGGAGGGAAACTTTCGCCGGAGTTTCTAGTGCTGCCGGTCGTTGCCACCATCGCCCGGCCAATTTCCGGCCGGCGTCGACCAGGTAAGCGCAATTTTTTTTTTAAAGTTTTTGCTGAGTTCATGAGTTGTTCATGCTTTGATTATGTTGAAATTATATATATGTGTACATACGAGTGTCAGTTTTGTTGAAAACCCTTATTTTTAGAAAAAGTATGTTCGTTTCATCGTTGGTTTGAGAACTCATTAATAATCCCTGACCTAGTAGAGAATTTTTTTTTTATGTATAGACCTGTGTCTAGTGATAAATTTTTTTGTTTATGAGTTTTCATGAAAACCAAAACTTTTTCTTGAAAAGATGTGAGCTTTCACAGAACCGAAATAAACCCTCGTTTCAAAGAAAGACGATCGTACGAAGGAAAAGTTTTTTTTTATAAAACCATGGCCTGTTCATGGATATGTATTTTTTATGAAACCGTGGGATATTCCACGGATTTTATTTTCATGAGCTTTACTCGTCTCAAAATATTTTTTTTTATTTACGTGAATTAATCACGTTATATATATATATATTTTTTTTTTATATATAAATATAAATCAAAACTTGAGTTTTGAGAAGTAAACCATTATTTATGATGAAATAATATTTCAATTTTCAGCATTCCATGATGAATGTTCATGCAGTGGAAATATTCATGATTCTATGAAAAATATGAGTTTCTTGCTCGTCTTTTATAGGTTCGAAGAGGCGAGCAAGTTTTGAAGTGTTTAACTCTTACGTTGTGATCACTATTGTTAGTGGAATCGTAAAAAGGTAAGAGTTGAGGATTACCATTTTGTGGAATTGACATATGCGCATCTATAACTCCGTGCCTCTGGTTCCAGATAATGGTGTCTTCCAGCAGCGATTATTCTTCCAGCTCTTCCGAGGAGGATTCAAGGATTTCTGAGGCCAAAGCTCGTGCAAGCATAGATCGTGCTTTATTGGAAAATAGCAGGTCTCTTGATAAACTGAAAGCTGATCGTGAAGAGCTCTTGAAGAGGAAAGAAAATAAGGAGATACTTGTTGGGTATCGAAAGAAAAGGCGTAGAATTGAGTGGAAAAGACAAAGAGCCGAGGAAAGACTCCGATCCCGTCCTTATGGTGTGGCCTCAGATTCAGATGCTGAGGATGAAGAAGAAGAGCTCGTATGGGATTTTACAACACGCAAGGATAGGTCGTACTCTCCACGCAGGGAGATTGAACGACAGGTTAGGGCTGATCTTCAAGCTGAACGTGATGATGAAGATCTACAGGATGCGATAAAGGGTGATGACGAAGAAGAAGAATTTTCTGACTCGGACAGTGACTCCGAGAGAGAGTCTGAAGAGGATCCTTCAGATGATGAGAAGGATGATGATGATGATGAAGACGGCGATGCGGATGACTCTGACTAGTCTTGCTCGTGATCTTATTTAAACATTTGAATGTTTTTTTTTATCCTCTTAGTAGACGTTTCTTTGATGATCTGAACAGTTTTCTTCTGGATTAGGATTTTTCTTTCGAATGAGAAACCCTTTTGTGAATGTTGATTCTTCCCAAATTGAATGGAATGGACCAATGTCCATGCCCCAAAATTCATCACGATCATTTTCGACTTGCTTTGGCGATTTCCATTTGCGAAAATACTAAGATAAGTTACATGAGAATAACACGTATCACACGCAAATCCGTGTAGACCGTGCGCAGACTTAATCAATCCCGTCGGTCCCAGTTATTTTCCTCCGTATCTTCGATATTGATCTTACTTGAATCTTAGGGTTTCAGTAAAATATGCAACTGAATTTGACTATCTGCAGAAGATAATTATCCACTGTATCTTGTATATATCCCCAGGACTTAGGGTTTAGCATTTGCGCAAATATTTCTTCTAATCCTGAGTCGCGGAGGAAATCCTGATTATCATACCGTTTCGCTATGTCCAGCAGTAGCATTTCTTCTCGGAATGATCCTCAGTCGAATCATGAAGTAGAAGCATTCTTCTCAGTAAGTTGTGTATTTTCTTTCATCTCCATTTGATCAGAGTTATTGATCACATGAAAATAATCTATTGCAGGATAATCAGAAGAATCCATCTTCTTCTCATAATTAGAGACCTAAGCAGACTGTTAGAGCCCCCGCTCGATATAGATCAACTCATACTGAAGCCGGCGCATCCGTGAGTAATTCCATGATTTTCAAGTGGTATATTACTCGATGGTTTTACCCAATCTTCATATGAAATTAAGATTTCTTACTGCAGGTTGATGTGCATGTTGTTGTTGATGCCGGAAAAAGGAGGAATGGAAAGTCTGCGACCGATGATGATGACGTCGACGAAAGTTCTATTAACTCCGTGAAGGCCGGAACTGGAACTTACTACCCAACGGCTGGACTCCCGTTTGAGACTCCCATGATCAATAATTTTCCGGGCAATGAAATAGTTGACGGCTTCGTGGTTCCAAAATGTCATGCGTCTTTGTATACCAAGATTTGGAGACGATATGGTCACATTGCCACCACTGAGGTGTGGAGAGACTTTTTGCCGACCCTCCTGACTACAGTCGCTGGGTTCTACCAATTATTGAAGAGATGATGGAGACGAATCTGCAAGATGTTAAGAATCGTGACCTTCACAGGTGGGATGATATGATATCGAATTGTGAGACCTTGAGGTTCAATGTAAGTTGGCTTCTCCATCGGCTTGAGATGATCAAGGTTGACAGGGCAGCGGCCGCTGCAGAAGCAATTTCCACTACAACTGCTTTTCTGGAAGAGGAGAAGTCACTTGCCTTGGAGTCGGCGAGAGTTGAGAAAGCTGTCCAGGATTTGAAGGTGAAGACCAGGAACTTTCAAAAGAAGCTTGACATGGCTGTTTTTAAGAATTACTCTTTGCTGGATGGTTTACTCTAAGTGAGTATTTATGATTATTGTTTTTTTTTTGAGTAGGTTCAGGCTTTTCTTAGGTGGAATAACTGATCATGTTATGAGGAAATTTTGTTCATTTATGAAATGTTTAATGAACAAAGGAGCATTTTGCACGCTCTTTGGAGGAATATAAATTACATTCTGAAAAATGCTTTGAAATGATGAAATGGTGAAAAGATAATTGTTTTCCATGGATCAGGCGTAATATGCTTTGAGCCATTTACCATTGATTATATTTTCTTCCACTCCTCCATCAATCTTTAAGATTTTGTAATATCCGCTGGATACTGCTTTGATAACTACATATGGTCCTTCCCATTTCGGAGAGAATTTGTGAGCGGACATGTCTTGTTGAATATGCTTTGCAGTCTTTAATACCAGATCTCCTACTTGAAACGTTCGAGGTCTTACCATTTTGTTGTAGGCTCTGGAGATCCTTTGTTTGTATGCTTCTACATATTTTTCTACCTTAGCTCTCCTTGACTCAAGCATGTCCGAGTTCAAAATTCTTGAGTTGGATACTTCGGCTTCGTCCCATTGTACTCTCATCTGCTATTGCAATCCTTGTCAAGGAATTTTGATTTCTCCTGGGAGTATGGCGTCGGCTCCATAAACGAGAGAGTATGGTGAAGTCCCGATCGAGCTTCTTGGTGCGGTTCGATAAGCCCATAAAGCCATGGGCAATTGTTCATGCCACGTTCGCGGATTATCATGGATTGTTCGACTGCGAATTCGGATCAAAGTTTTGTTGGTGCTTTCTGCTTGTCCGTTTCCTTGGGGATAGTATGGCGTGGAGAAAACTTGTTTGATGCCGTATTCCTCGAGCAATTCCGTCACGTGCTTGTTGGCAAAAGGAGTTCCATTATCAGTGACAATGTGTTTAGGAACACCGAATCTACATATTATGTATTCTTTGATGAAGGCTGCAATCGTGACTCCAGTGGTGCTTCGAAGAGGAATAGCTTCAACCAATTTGGTAAAATATTCGGTTGCAGTGATGATGTATTCATGCTGCTTCAAAGATGCTGGATTGATTTTCCCGAGTCCCCAGCTATAGAAAGGCCATGGACTATTCACATAATTCAATGGAAGACAAGGAGTGTGAATGAGGTTACCATGGACTTGGCATTGATGACAACTTTGAACGTGTGCAGCTGCATCGTCTTCCATGGTTGTCCAATAATATTTCTCATGAATCTGGAGAAACAATTTTCTTTTTCCTTGATGTTCTCCATCATGCATCTCTTTTAAAACCGTTGGGATTTCATGCTCAGTTAAGCATCTTAGCAAGTTTCCACCAAAGCTTTTGCGGTATAAGATTCCATCAAGAAAGACAAATCTCTTAGCCCTTTGAATGAGTTTGATGGTTTATTTCTTTTCTGACGGTAATTCATTGTCCCGGAGATATTTGATATAAGGTTCCCTCCAGTCCCCAGTGTGATGGGCTTACAGAGCTTCTAAGTGATGAGGAGGCGTCTGACAATTGGGACATGACTTTTGCAGAATTCTTGATTGAGCTTCCATGGAAGGCCAATAATATCCCATTCTTTGAAGCTTTCTGTAGAGTGTTACCACCAGTGTTTGTCCGCATGTTTCTTCATGTATGCGCTTGAGTTTTTCGTCCGCTTCGTCACTTCCAAGGCATCGTGATAATGACCCATCAGAGTTTCGATAGTATAACGCTCCATGAAGTAAGAGATAATTCTTTAATTCCTTGAGACTGATTTTCCCTTCTGAAAGAGAACTGCTCAATTCATGAATAATAGGTGCTCGCCAATCATCTGCTTGAATGTCTTCGACTTGAGCGAGCCATGTGGATGAAACAGCGCGCCTTTGTACAGTGATAGTTTTCTCTGCTCCTTCAAATTGCAGCTTAGAAGCGAGAGTTTCCAGGCAGTCAGCATGCCTATTGTTGGTTCGTCCAGTATGGACAATCGTTGCATCAGCAAAGTAGGTTAAAAGCCGTTGAGCTTCAGTCCTGAATGGAGCAAGTGTGATTTCTTTAAGGGAGTATATTTCCATGATTTGAAGGAATTTTCATAATTTGAGAGAAATACCATGAAATCAAGGAATTTCATGGGACCAAGGAAACTTAAATTTAATAATAATAAAATAAGGGGCGTATGGGACCGGCTAGGGCATGGCCGGCCGGTTTGGGCCCGGTCCCACTGGTTTCCCTAATTTTATATTATATTTTTTCATGGGTTTGTGAAAATACCATGAAATTAAGGAGTTTTCATGAAATTAGGGAAATAATAATAAAATAATGAGGAACCATGAGGTGTGGGGCCGGCCGGGATCAAGGCATGGCCGGTTGGCCAATAATCACGTCCCCACGATATTTTCCCTAATTTTATATTATTTCCTCGGTGTGAAGGAAACACCATGAAACTGAGGAGTTTCCTCAAAACGAATGATATTTGTTCAAATGAAAGGATTTTCATGAGATCAAGGAAGATAACAAAAAATATGATAAAAATATAAAACTGGCGTGGGATTGACCACGGCACGGCCGGCCGGTCGGTGGGCCCATGCTCCCAGCTCCTTGGTCAATTTTTTAATTATTTATTAATTTCCTTCCTATTTTGCATAGATTCATCGTTTCGTTGTATTTTGAAATACTCGTTCGTGCGGTGATTGTTAATGCATCATCGTCGAGTACACTTGCACCATTTAAATCGGGGCTTACTCGGAGGTAGCTCAGACGCCCGTGTGTTGAATATTTATTACTAACCCATGGAATTCTACTGAGAAGAACCATAAATTGAAGTAACGAAATATTATGAAAATATTGAATATTTTCCAGGGATTCAGTTAATGAATCTATTGATTTCGAGAATAATTAATTAATGGATCTATACTAGCATGATCATCTAGGAGCATTAATTATTCAGAAATTGAGTGATATGAGCTTGTTGAAGCGTCATATTTTCTTTCATATAGTTAGGGAAAACATTGTTTCATCCCGTTATTGCTCTATACTAGCAGGCTAGCTGTCTAGGAGCCGTCTAATCTTTTGACTCTATGTAGAAGTAGTTACTGAAATTGCTCAGTATTCATGAGATATGCCGTTGCCTCAGCTGGGAGACTACATATCCATATATACTCTGAGAGACAGTATTCTCAGTCAGAGATTCTTGTGGCATGAGCTTCCATGCTTTCGATAAGAGACATGAGCCTCAATATTCGTCTGATTGCTGGATCAGGAATACTTATAATTATGGGTTTACGATTTTACCCTTTGTCTAAAATCCACCATCTACAATATGTTATAGACACTGTGCGCTTGCAGTTTAATATTGTAGGTTTCTAGTCTTACCAAGTTTTTGGCGCCGCTGCCGGGGAGTTGGCAAACGGTGTAGTTAGATTCTTTAGGTTCAATTTATACTAGTTTGTAGTTAGGAATTGTATATAGTTTATTTTTTGTTTTCTTGTAAAAAAGAAAAAGAAAAGAAGTTGCTGGTACTGATCTGAATTTCTCTTGTGTTCTTTTTGTACATAGCAAATTAGATTCTATAAATTAGTGTTGAGTTGTTTTTGTCCTGTAGCTTGTAGTACTACTAAGTTTACATTCAGATTTCATAGTTTGTTGGATCCTCTCATAGTTCTATTAGTAACAAAATTGAAAGTCACAAATCGTCATGGTAGTATATTGTTTCGTTTGCTCATAGTTTAGGAATCTCTAATCTTCTGTAGCATTTGTACAAATTTACATTTGCATCTTCGGTAGTGCTTTTATTTGGTTTTAATTTGTACATAGTATTTAGTACTGATTTGTGTTTTTCACTTATGTTCATGTCTTCTTTGGTGTATATTATTCGTAGGACTACTTCTTAGTTGGTGCATAACTTTCTTCTTTAGAATATTTTGTCTCATTTGTAGTTTAGTTGTCATTTTCTTTCAGCTTAGTGTCATGTAGCTTTTGTTCTTGGTTAAGTCATTTTGTCTTTTGCAGATGCTCATCAGAATTTGTTAGCTAAACTATATTGGACTTCGCACAATAGCTTGTAGTTTGTTTTCATATAAGAATCTGTAAGCTTTAGGCTGTTTTCATTTAGTGGTACTATAACTAAATAAATATGTAGGTTTGAATATGTGATAGTCAGTAGTGGTAGTGGTAGC
Organism: Papaver armeniacum; assembly: GCA_023531295.1. Classification (NCBI taxonomy): domain Eukaryota; kingdom Viridiplantae; phylum Streptophyta; class Magnoliopsida; order Ranunculales; family Papaveraceae; genus Papaver; species Papaver armeniacum. The sequence continues at coordinate 127,552 of JAJJWW010001238.1, read as the reverse complement.
TTTAGCTTTCTTTAGTATATGTTATAGTTCAGTAACTTGAATATAAATCTGTAGGTTTTAGTAGTTTTAGCTTTTAATAACTTCAATTTTCTTTACAAAGTGACATTTTATTAGTTTTCTTTTCCCACTTTTAGCTTGTCTATACTTGTGTATATATATATTTAGTACAAGTAGGATCTTGTTTTTCTTGTAGAAATTTTGGTTGTGTTTTAGTTTACATTTTCTATTGTCTTGTAGCCATTGATTTTTTTTTAGTTTTTCTTTACTTGTTGGGTATCCGGTGCTAGCTTAATCATTTACTTGTTCACAGTAGGAATTTTGCAAGTATATAGTTGTATTTGTCTTGTTTGTTTTCATTTCAGAGAGTCTAGTTTAGAAATCTATAGGTTCTGAATAGTTTCGCATTTCATTCTCTTTTGTTTAGTCTTGTGTCCGTGTTCATTTTTGTCCTGTAGCTAATGGTATTGCATGGTTCCCATACAGATTACATAATAGTCATTTAGTGTCTCATAGTCTTAGTTAGTTATAGTGCATAATCTAGTATAGGTTGCATAATCATTAGGGCATAGCCTCGTAGTGCTGGTAGTATTTTAGTCATATGAGACTTAACTCTCCTTGTTCTGTAATATATTATTTCATGTTAATAAGTTTAGTTTTGTTTTTAGAGTAACATATATAATTTTGTAGTTTCTGTCATTTTTCATTTCGTTTTCATCTTAATGATTGTATCTTCTCATTTTTTTTCCTGCACTAAAATTTTGTCTGTAGTATCATAGTACAGTAGCACAAAGTCTCATTTGGATTGCATGAATAATAGTTCAGTAGTCATGTTTGTAAATCATTAGTAGTTCGAAAAGTTATTGTAAATTGTTTCATTTTTTTTGTAGGTGTCAGTTGGTTAATTCATTTATTTCCGTGCTTTGTATATACACACATCTGGTATTGAATCTTTCCCTTGAGCATTATCAGGTGCTCACAAGTTGCGGCAAAGGAAAAGAAGCAAACTGTTGTTGTGCATGCTCCGGTATTGTACCGCAGAAACAAAGAAACTACTATAGAAGCTACTAGGAAAATAACAATATTCAGTTTGGTGTAGCATTTACAGGATGCGCACCGGAGGTAAGTTTCTTAAAAACTACAACAACATGACGTCTAGGAATGATTTGTAATTGCTTAGCCTGAATGATCGGGTATTGGGTTCAACAAATGTGGTCTTGTTAACAAATACGAGTTGGCCTCTCGTTAGTTGACCATATTTTTATTGCCATACTCCAATAGAAACTCAGTTCAGATAGATAGACGACATGGCCCTCCGCCATTGTCACAACAACATCATTTTCAACAAAAAATAAAATCTTGTTAGTTTTTGTTAGTGTAATCTTGTACAATCTGTTGTGTTTAGTCTTAGTAGCTTATATGTTATTCGCATCATTCTGTTTAGGAATTAGTAAAAGCATTTAGGATAGACTCATTTCATTCTGTCGAAAAAAAAAAGAAAAAAAGAAAAAAAATCAAAAAAAATCAAAAAAAATCAAAAAATACAAAAATTCAGAAAAATACAAAAATAAAAATAAAGAGTATCCATTGTTCATTCCATATTATGTTCTGTTTCAAATGTTATAGTCATTGTTTCTCTCTTGCCTCAAAATAAGAGAGTAATGAATGTAAATAAAGAGTCATGTTTTGTTATATGTTGTAAATAGTCCTGTAATAAGCAAGGGAGGGTGTATGCCATCGATGTAGGTAAACTGAAATATCACCAACTCTTAGGTGAACATTCACAATTCCCGTAAAGCCGGACAACTAGCTTGGCTTTGAATTTGGTTCTTAGCTTAAAAACTATCTCTTGGTAATTGGCAGTCATAACTTCTGATCATTCTCTAAACATGTGTAGATACACTTTACACTCTTATCACTGTCCTTAGTTGTTCCAGTGCTAGAATTGTGCCTTCAAAAGTTAGTTTGATATATCCATTTGTTGCGAGCTGAAACTTAAATGCAGGTGGTACACTTCATAGAAGATGAGCTCATTTTTTGACATAGAACTCTGTGGGTATGTTTAATTTTACTCGAGGACGAGTAAATTGCAGGTTTGGGGTGTGATCGGTGTCTAATATTGCATATTTCTAGATCTTTTTGCGGTCTTTTATCACATCTATAATGCCTTAATGTTCTGTTTTGCGACAAATCTTGTATCATGAGCACATCTCCTTTATTGGGTAATTTTGCTGAAATAATCTCTTTTTGTGTTGTGTTTTAGGTGGTTGAGTAAATGGTGAACAAGAGGTGAGCGAGACTGTAAAGGGAGCATAAGAGGAAGGGAGTGTCGCACCGTGACACAAGGGAGTTGTTCGCTGAGTGTGTGCATAACAAAACTTACCAAGTCAATGGAACAAAACATTTGTGGTCAAAAATCACAAAATAAACTCAAATTTGATCAATGGCCAGAAGTATTCAATTTATGTGTGAAGAAAAGATAACCAACATATTCACCCTTGAACATCTAAGCAAGGTACACCAGTCTAACACCCAAGTAACTCCTTTGCATTTTCCCTCCTCATTCCCAAAATCAGAAAAAGACCCATCTTCTCAAACCATCGACACAACCTCCCTCTCTACTGCCAAACCCGTACCACCACGATCTCTCCCTCTCACTCCCTTACCATTCGTACTACACCCTTACCATCTCTCTTTTCCTTTAATATCAATCACCTAATTCTATCATTCCTACACACAATCAGTGACCTATTAAGGAGGAAGGGATTGAAATTATAGGTTATGGAGTTGAAAGCTAGGTCTGAATATCACCATCAATGGAGTTATGTGACGTCAATGGAGTGGATGGTGATGATAAAATCCGTAGTTCTTGTTGTATCATTTGGTGAGTGATTGACATCTCAATCCCTAATTTCAGTTGTAAGTTGTTGAGATACTAAAACCCAATTTAGGGTGAAACTGATGTATAAATAGAGAGGGGATTGTAGAGAGAAAGGCAAGCCCGGAGTAGCCGGTGCAAGCTGTAGCAATTTAGGTTTGGTTTTCAGTATTTTTCTTATGTTCTAAAATTCTCTGCTAAGGTAGAGATGAAACCCCTTGATAATTATAAATACTTGGTTTGATTTACTTTGTTCTTCATGGGATTTTGAATGAGAAGCATGATTTAATCTCTGAATACTAGCAATTTACTTTTACCTTGTATGTGAAGCATCCATGGTAGTTAGAACAATTATTTGTTATGTATTCAAGCCTATATATGAAATGATTTAGTTCAATTTGTGATTATCTATGCTTTAAACAGATAGGTAATGCTAGGGATTGACATTTTAGCTAAGGTTAAATCATCCATTTGTGCAAGTGATTTATCACTTCTTCAAGGTAGTTTGAGGCTAGAACATATATAGCTCCTTGATTAAAAGAGAACTAGTATATCAAATCAGGAATTTCTATGCATTTAGGTGGTGGATTCAAAGTCCAGTTCATCTTTATTTTGCCTTCTAATATTGTTGCTTTAGTATAATCATCAATCCTAGCCGTATCGGCAAACAAAACCCCCTTTGTTAACTCTTTCGTCTTTAATTAGTAATAGTAGAACTTAGAAGTTTAGCTTCGCATCATTACAACTCCCAGTGGGATCGACCTGTATTTTCCATATCTATGTTATAGACACTGTGCGCTTGCAGTTTAATATTGTAGGTTTCTAGTCCTACCAGTGACGCCGGCGGCAACTGATTCCGGCGATTTTTTTTTCTTTTCCTCCTTCTGCTGCTCGAGTGTGGAAGTGGTGAAGAGAGGTTCTTGGTCGGTCAACAAGTGAAATAAAAAAAAAATAGGCTCTCTTCCCTATTATAACAATTCTATTTCCAAAACCAAGGATTTCCTTTTTGGGCCCGGTCCAGTAAACGCTAAACCGACCAAAACTGGACAACTGACCGTCCAAACCAGTAGTGTTTCACCTCTCTGTGCTCACGGGATGACGCTCTATCACACTGTCAGGGTCCTTACCTGGGCATTTGCTCGTACATGACACCGTTGGAGCAAATCGGGGATTCTGAAAATACCTTTGTACAACTAAAGTTCAACTGCTTATCTCGTCTACTGGAAAATCACCATCTAGTAATTACTGCGGAACATGGATGTCCCTCACTAAGCAGGGGACTTAATATTGATGGTGGATTTTCAACAAAGGTCAAAATCGTAAAATCTTGATACTACATGTTTCTGACCCGGCTTCAGGAATGTATGTGACGATTCATATTTTATGATTCGTGAACCATTTCACGATATCTAAATGAGTGAGTATTCCTCTCAGAGCTATGATGAATATGTTTCTCGAAAGGCCTCTCAGCTGAGCGTTCGATGCTTCACACTTTTCATCATCACCTCTACATAGAATCTTAATGATTAGGCGGTTCCCTAGACATAATGTTTGTTAGAGAGCTTAACGCCTTCAGGATGTCAAGCTGCACGTTGTTCCCTAACTAAGTAGAGAGACCGTGTATAAAATCTCTTGATGATTGGGTGGTTCCATAGACATAATGTTTGTTAGAGAGCTTAACGCCTTTAGGACGTCACGCTGCACATTGTTCCCTGACTATACACCTCTCGGAACGAGTATGATGCTTCAATTATCTCATATCTCGATTCTGCAATAGATTAATTATAGCGTGTCATTCATCAACTGAATTCCTAGAAAATAATCTATTTTATCTCATTACTCTGTTTCATGACTGATCCTCATATGGATTTCATGGATTAGTAATGTATAACCAATATATCTCATTACTCTGTTCCATGGATGATCCTCAGCTGGATTCCATGGATTAGAAATAGATAATCATTTTATTACTTTGTTTCATGAATTATTCTCAGCTGAATTTCTTGAATTTGTGATAAAATCCACTGACCGGGCATCTGAGCCACCGTCTAGTAAGTCCCAAGAAAATGGTGCAAGTGTGCTTAGCAATAATGCACGAACGAGCACCCGAATGCACGAACGAGCATTCAAAAATATGGACGAACGAGGAAACCAATGCAAATTAGGAAATAAAATAATATTAATAAAATAATAAAAGGAGCGCCTAGGGGACCGGGCCCATCGGCCGGCCCACGCCATTCCCATTATTTTATCATTTTTCCTAATCTCATGAAAACTCCTTCATTTGAGCAAATTCCCTCGTTTGAGCAAAACTCTTGGTTTCTCCATATTTCCTTCACATGTTGAAAAATAATTAAAAAATAAGGAAAGGAGTCACGGACCGGGCTTACCAACCGTCCGGTCATACCCTAGCCTTGGCCGGTCCCACACCTTGTAATCCATTTTTTTTTCTAATTTATTATTTCCTTTATCTCATGAAACTCCTCCGTTTGAGCAAAACCCCTGTTTTTTTCCATATTTTCTCCAATATTGCTCAAACGGTGAAAAAAGCCAAAAAGTCAAATGGTCACATGACCGACTAGGCTACTTACAGAAAATATTAAAATATTATCATTTTAATATTCTCAAAATATTGATCAAATGAGCAAAGTTTTACTTGCTCATTCGAGCAAAATCAAGAATTTCAGTCAAGATCAAACTCTTCTAAAAATCCAAAATATTGCTCAAACGCGCACCAGAAAACACCAAAACTCTCAGGACTGAGACACTGACATCATGACGACATGGGAATACTACCTTGACTGACCAAGGCCGGCCCTAAGGCTTTCAAGGATCCGGTCCCACACATCTTTATAATTTTGACCTAATTTGCTCTCAATTGCTCATATTGGGTCCAAACTCTTTCCAACCAACTTGGAATTTGCTCAAACGCCCATCAGCTGGTCCCACGACCACCAAGGGATGGTCTCATAACTCCTTGGTCGGTCCCTCATCTCTCTATAATTAGGATTTATTACCTAACGCTCAGACGAGAACTATTTCAATAAATGATTAAACCAGCGTTTGATCATCCTTTCACCAACTGGTCAACAAAAGACTTTGGTGCATGCTCATTCGAGCACCTGGGTGCAACATGGAAGGTCATTATCCCATGTAGCTTGGTGGTGCCCGAGAAGATCCCTCCTTCACTTTTTCGACTCAAAGACTTGTGGTGCTTAAGTGATCTAAAAACCCAGCTTTTTCCATCAATCAATCAAAATTAGGTTTTTGAACCTCAATGCTCGCACAATTATATTGGTTTGTAGGCTAACTTTACTCTGGTGAGCAAATTAAAAGCACAAGTATAATTGATCTAATACCATGTATGATCCAATCATCAATCAACATTTTAGTTAATTATATAATATTTTATTTAAAAACGGTGTACCAATATTTAGTTTTTCAATTAATATTTTATCTTGTTCTTGGTCATGCTACCAATAATTCAAGTGGTATAGGGTTAGGGATTTGTTGATTGCTCACACGATGAATATTGATTGAACTATCATTCAGTAATTCATCAAACGAGAAATATTTTCTCTTCTAAAGTCCATCAATATTGATTCACAATTCATCACACGAGCAATATTTTCTCAGTTCATCAATATTCATCATTTTGTAGTCTCGTGAGGGTTTATCCAATTATAAAAAGAAGCTTAGAGTTTCATTCTAAGAACCTTAAGTAGCGAGAAGTAACCATTACCATATGAAAGAATTCGATTCGATGCTGATCATAAGTCTCATCCCTCCTTCACTCAGTGACTTATTTTCAGTAAGTCATCAATCAATCAAAATTAGGGTTTTTGAACTGAATGCTCTGCAAATTATAATTCTGAGCAAATTAAAGCGCTAATAATTCTATGTTGATCCAGCAATCAACATTTTAGTTAATTATATAATATTCGGTCCAAGTACCAATATTTTAATTAATATTTTATCTGGTCATGCTACCAATAATTCAGCAGTATTTGCTCACACGATGAATATTGATTGAACTATCATTCAGTAATTCATCAAACGAGAAATATTTTCTCAGTCCATCAATATTGATTCACAATTCATCACACGAGCAATATTTTCTCAGTTCATCAATATTCATCATGTTGATCCAATTATAAAAATTCATTCAAGAACCATACGTCTCAGCAGACATGTTCACTCCACAAATCATGAGACATCAATCATGTCACATGGGGGGATATTAATTAGGGTTTTGGTCTGGCGGCCTACGACACATATGTCCATCCATGATGAGAAATGTGAGTAAGTCGTGCAAGCAGTTGAGGGAGTTAGCAAAGTAGTGGGTGGATGGTTAACCGAGTCTCCGCACGATGGAACTGGTCTAACCACGATTTTCCACTTTCCCACTCTTTCACTCAAGCAACCGTCACACTTACTGGAGATCAATGTGTCCATGTTCTAGCAATATAAATAAGTCTCTGAATCGATGATTGAACAAGACAGCACAGACAACGTTCGTCTAAACAGAAGAATTCTGATCCGAGAAATCACTCTCACGAATTCAATCAATCAACCAGAACTTATTCGAACCCAGCAGTTCATTTGCAGAAACCCATAACACATTCACAATCCTTGATCACCATTGATCTCACACACTTCTCAGCTTCCCTCCTACAGATCAACCATCTTCCCTCTTTGTGACCGAATTGACTCTGGAACGACCATTTATTGGTTTAGGACGGAGTCCTACATATTGATCTCTCGAACTCAAAGCACTCCCGTGCAGTGCATCTGTTTTAGGTTAGGCAGTTTGCTCGGTTGAGGATCTTCCGTCCGCACGATCGTCTCTCCATTCCCTGAAAAACCAACAAATCGTTTTTCCCTATCAACACCTATATGCTGCCAAGTTAGATAGTGCAGATCCTGGCACCAAGTCAATGGCGTGTTGTATATCCATCATAGGTGGAAGCACATTAGGTAGCTCTGTAGGTGCAAGTTCTTGGAATAACTGCAACAATTCAGTGATTTCAGAAGGTTGTTCTGACTGTCCAGGACAACATTGGATGTTGATTTACACATTAGCGCATAGATCACACCAATTTCCTTGCATTCATTCTGAAACTGCATACAAGTTAATAAACTTGTTGACTGTCCCTTCTCTTCTTTTCCTCCTTGCACGTCTTCTTTAATAGGATGCAACGTCATCTTCTTGCCGTTACACACAAAACTGTAAGTATTAGCTTCCGTCAAGTGCGTCATCTTGTTTTCGAACAACCAAGGTCTGCCCAATAGTATATGACAAGCATCCATAGGTGCAACATCATACCACACTTCATCTTCAAAATTGCCGATAAAAAACTTTACTAAGCACCTTTTCGTGATTGGTATTGCGTTTCCATTCTTAAACCAAGCAATCTTATATGGGTGAGGGTGTTTCTTGGTCAACAAAATTAACTTATCCACAGCTTCAACCATCTAAAATCAGTTTGCAAACCTTCCTCCACAGAAAACTGGCGTGCGAAAGATACTCTTCCGACTCCAATCTTCCTCCTCGTCATCAACCCTGAGACATGTAAGAATTCTGCGGACAACCAGATTATCTGCTCTCATTGGCATCAAGTCTTCCTCTTCACCCTCTGATTCATCATACGTCGGTCCCCCAAAGTTTTCTTTATCACTACCGTCATCAATGAAATTAACTCGTTTTTGTGGACAAATGTAAGTCAGATGATCATCTCCTCCACATGTATAACACTTTGCCGCTAAACGAGTATGGACCTTATGCACTCCGCTTGCAGTTGACTTTATTGTTGAGCTTCTGGCCGCTTCTTTGCTCTTGTTGCTCCAAACTGATGTCTTTGGTGTAGTTCTACCATAGTTGGTTGTGGGTTTCATTCTACTAGTAGAGATCCGGCTCTTTGAATGGAGATTCACCCTCTCCTTAACTTTCAATACACATTGATAAACATCCTTAAGATTGGTAACCCTTAGGAGACCAAACTCTTCTCGAATGACTATGTTTAGACCCATAATATATCTAGCTGCGAGTTGCTCGGGTGTTTCATTCAAGCTAACTCTTAAAGAAATATTATAGAAATCTGTTGTATACTCCTCAACACTAATATCACGCTGACAAAAGTTATAAAACTTCTATACAACGTCATCAAATAATCAGGTGGAATAAATTGCTTATGCAACTTCTGTTTCATGTGATCCCATGTTCTGATCTTCTCTTTGCAGTGCCTAGTAAGATGTTCTTCCACCTTTTTCCACCACTGCAAAGCCATTCCCTTCAATTTCAACTTCACAAACAGCACCTTACGAATTTCAGCCATAGGCTTCCATTCGAAATAATTCTCTATGCTTGTCTCCCAATCTAATAAATCTTCAGTATGCATCCTTCCAGACATATCACTCACTTCAACCTTTACGCCACCAGAGTTCAAATCCAGGGCCTTAATCAACCTATCTTCCAATCTGTCATGTTGTGGACCATGAACAACACGATCATGAAAAGGATTTTCATCTTCGCCGCGTTCATCATCTTCAGATCCTCCTTTTGATGAATCCAAAAGGGTTGCATCTGCCCTCCGGTCTCTCTATATGGGCTTCAGTACGTTCCATCCGCTCTAAGGTTTGCAACCGTAGCGACGTGTCTTCAATCAAGGTTCTTAACTCATTAAAATCATTGTTTCCACCTCTACCTCTACCTCTACCTCTACCTCTACCTCTACCTCTACCTCTACCTCTTCCTTCTGTAACAGTTAGCTAGGGTTTGGGTTTGTTTTGTTCTAGCATCGATTAATGAAGTTTAGAAAACCTAAAAGGATAGAATATCGCAATTAACAACAAATAAACATATAGAACATGAAGATTGAACTCTAAGAACGTAGATAAATCGAGTCTAGGTTAAAACCCGTTACTCCTCTATAATTCGCATATTAAATTTTAATAAAATATCATAATAAAAGTATGTCTTCTCTAAGAGACTTAATAGCCTATTTATACTAGAACGAGATAAACGTAAATAAGGAAACCCTAGTCTAAAGATAGAAACTACCAAAATTAACAATAACTTGCAAATCACTCCTAAACTAAAGAACGTTCTAGAGATAGCTTATGCTCCTGCATCACCTAATGAAAAGTAAAATAAGTCTGTGATTAAACCCATTGTCAGACAACTAATTTTTCTTTTGAGTAAACCAGTCACTCAAATTTCCTTGCAAAGAAATGGTAGAATCCTCATATGTAGGTGATCGCTGTCGTAAGCGACAAAAATAAATTACACTTTCTTACTACTCAATATAGAAATATAGCAAAGGCAAGAAAGGATCGATCCCACAGAGAGGTCTAGGTTGTCAAATTGTTATGGTTCCCTATAAATAACACCGGTAGTTTTGTGATAATATGAAAGTAAAATAAATATAAAAGCAAAGAAACAAGCAAACAAATCAAATCAAGGATAAGAAGATATTGGTCATAGATTTCGTCTTCAATCACAAACATGCTTTTCACAATAATTAGAATTGATATTTAATCTCAACTTTTATCAAAGACCCTAGAATACCTTGATCGCAAGAATATCCCGCAAACCTCCTCATGTCATCAACAAACACATTAAAAGATGCGAATATGAATTCTACCTAAAGGAACAACCTAACGTGTAAAATCAAGTTTAATTCCCTAGATGCATTAGGTTCTATGAAATCGGGCCAATCAAAGCAATCGAACGTGGAAAGCGCACTAATCCGATTTAACAAAGGTTACGATTCACATATGATCATAAGAATATATCACTACAAACTATAATCATATTATGCTACTTGTATCCAAGGAATATCACTTTTGCGTATAATAAACCCTAAACTAGCAATAGATGTGATTAGAAGTTCTACCAATTTGCAACTTGACAAAACAATCAATCAATCATCAAACAATATTTTCAGAGAATTGTAAACGATAAATATGAGACAAAACTAATGTATTGAATCAAAGAATCATGCTTTGTGAAATCCAACTATTCCATAACCAATAATAAACTTAGATACTCATATTCAAGGAGTTCATAACAAGAAGAAAGAGAAAAGACTTCATGGTTGTAAACCCTAGAAAAAGTAGAGATAATAAAACGTGGTCCAAAACATTGTAGAAGTTTTCCCTTTTGTAGTCTTTTTTTTTCTCCTTCCAAAACTAGGTTTTGTCTTCAAAGTCCATTAGTTGGAAATTCACCCGGCCCACCATGGAGAGAAACCCGTGTAGAAATTTTGTCCCAAAAACGCTCGCCGAAAATGGGGATTATGGCTGGAATCCCGGGAATAGTCGCGGGAAAGTGTCTCGGACTGCCGGCAAAGTCAAACCGAGTCCACCGGTCAACGGGTCGAAACGGCCAGGTCAATCAAGGGTTGGATCGGGTCAGGATCGGGTCAACTGGGTTGGATCGGGTCAGAACTGGATTGCTAAGCCAAGCCAGGCCATTGCACAGGTTGAATTCTGATGTACCATCATTGTGCTTCAGCCAAACCCTTGTGATGCACAATGATCACACTTCTCCTTTCAAGCCATGACCATTTGCACTCCACTATCAACAGCAGCACCACCTGAAACTCTGACAGCAAACACAACACTCCTGTCAATTCTTGCCAACCCTTAAAGCTCCATGTACTCAGCCATATCAGTCTTTTCTCATCCTTATACTTCATTCTATGACTCAAGCCGAGCTAACACCCTGCAGTTTTCTGCGCAAACTCACACAAACTAGCCAGCCTCAACCTCTGCTAGCATCACCAAACAACACCAACAGCCCCATTTGCCTGCAACACAGCATTCATCTCCTCAGGCCATCACTTAATACCCACCAAGCTCACAGTGCAAATACCAGCAACTCCAACTTGCTCTTCCCAGCTTTAGTTCCAGTCCAACTGCAGCTCAGCTCAGAGGCAAAGCCTCCTATTCCTGCACTTCCAATCACTGCATCATTCTTGCACTACTTGAGCATTCTCCATTTCAGTCACAGCTGCAATTTTCATGGCAACACCATCGTAGCAACTCCAGCTCAACTAACCAGCACCGTTTCAGGTTTAATAGTCCCTCCTGCAGCAGCACCAATCCCCTGTAACATCCTGTCTTAAATAGTCCCTGTGAAACTTATAAAACCTAATCATTCATCTAGGTCTTATGTTCTGTAATCAGCTCACCAGCAACATCAGTGCTTTACCATCTTAGCTGCTTCACTTTGAGACAACATTACAAACATCCACACTCATTCAGTTCAGCTCAACTCCAGCTATAACTTGAGCTTCCACCATCTAAGTCCATTTCTGTGACATCATCACTATAAAGAACACTATCTGCACTGTCCTCTTGCACCTGTAATACCAGCAGCATATTAATCTTGTTATCAAGACCACAACCATTAGCCTCTGCCATTGCCAAAAATATCTCAATAGCAACAACTCCAACAGCAGCTACATCCATGCCCTGCAATTTCCTAATCACCAGTTCCAGCTTCACCTCGAGCCCTGAGTACGATCATTCTACACCTCCATAACCTGAACTGCAGTCCTGCATAATATCAACTCCAACTGCAAACCAAATCCACTAAAAACCACCAAGCATACAACCCCTGCAATTCTTGTACCACGTAATTCATTCCCGACTCAAGCGACAATTTCATCTTCACCAGCTTCACACTGGATTCATATTCTTCCCTGTCAATCAACAGCATCCTTGCTTGCTCCAACCTTCTATTAGCACCATCAACTCCAGATGCACCATGCCACAGAACACAGTACCACTATCTTCAATTCACAAACCCGTCACCAATTTCAAATTCGCATCAAACCCCTCTTCTTTGCAGCATCAGATTCACACAACATTCATTTCAAACCCTCCTTCATATCCTCTCAGATTAACTTATATATCCCTCCATCTGAGTCTTCACAGCTCAAAACAAAATCAACCATCGATCCCTTTTAGCCATTCCTCCCTGAATCTCTCCATTGCCTCCTCTGTGCTCGAGCTCATCCTCACAAATCTAGAGCAGCCACAAAATCCGTAGAAACCCCAACTCAGAATCCCTCAAATTCAATCATACCACTGCCATATCCAAATCCGTTCAAACCCTTTGTTCCCTGTTTGTCTCTCAACCATATATGACTCAGAACCCTAACCATAACCATCAAATCCTCCTTGTTCTTCACAATATCAACATAATCTTCCTCCCTTTCCTGGTACTCGATTCAATCATCAATTAACTTTTCTTTCCTCACAATTTCATCTCTCGGACCAACAACAGCAGCCATTTTTCCTCTCTTCTCTGTGTAGAATCACACAAACTCGTCAACCCTAGTAACTAAATTGATCAACCATCTATTAAAACCACCACCCTCTCAATCTCTCCCTGTAATTCTCTCAACATCTCGATCCATGGTGATGCGTGTCGTACCACAATAAATTAATTCAAGATTTTCCACTCAATTAAAAATAATATAATGGAAGTCAAGTTCGTTCCCACGAGGAGCAAGAGATCTTAGTTGTAAAAGTTGTCACGAAAGGGGGGTGTAAAAAGCAAAATAAAAAAATAAATAAACAAAGCAATTGAAATCGAAAGTTGAAAGATGAAAGCAATATGAGAGACAAGATCAAGGAATCCTTCTTCGTTACTAAACAATGATTAAAGTTATGTTCTTTTCTACTTATTATTAGTCACAATTATCACCAACCGTAGGATAAAGTGTACGCTTAGCTAGCCCCAAAATCCCTAATTTCACCGAGTAACGAGTCCGCTTAGTTATCGATTCTATTCAAAAGAACCACCTTGAGGTCCGCTTACAAGATGTAATTCCCTCATGCATTAAGATTTATGAATTTAGGTTTAGTACTAGTAGTTAAACTCGGTTCGCTTGGTTCACTTTCTAGCGTTGTTTCTACACACAATTGCTCCACGGAATCCCTCCGCAAGGTCTCGTGTTTTCTACTTGTGTAAAGTGTCGAGAACGATTACGTATTCCCTAACTTATACTAGATATAGATCAATTAACAAATTAATTTAGCGTGCACTCCAAACAATCTATCAATCAATCATGAATGTCTTTAAGATCACTCCTATTAGTAAAAACAATCGATAATCATGTGAAAAATCTCAAGATAGAATTGAAAACAAAAACTCAAATCATGTTAAGAACTAGGAATTCATCCTCAATCAATAAGAAATTTAGCTACTCATGTTTTTGAAATTCACACAAATAATAATAATTAAAAGAAGAATTTTCAAATTCACACAAGTAATTAAAAAGAAAAATCTTAGAAAAGCAAGCAAAAACACAAGTGATGTGTGTGAAGAGAGGTGTGTAGAAGTTGTAGAAAACTTCTCTATTTATAAGCTTCAATATTCTCCAAATCTTCTAAGGAGTAGAATCCTTTTCCTTTTGCAATTCAATTTCCAATTCCAAGCTTTTCTCAACTCTTCCACCTTCTCTTTCCAAATTTGAGTCCAATTCTCCATCCAATTCCTAGCCCAAGTCTTCACACCCATGAGAGAAGTCCATAGAAAATTCTGGAATTTTTGCTCGCCGGAAAACTGGGATTATGGCCGGAATTTGGCCGGAAAACGTCGTCGCCGGCTACCTGAAAATTTCTCCGTCAATAGAATATTCGACGGAATATTCCGTCCGGTCCTCCGTTAGGACTAACGGTCAAATGGGTCAACCGTCAGTCAACTGTTAGTCAGCGGGTCAAGTCAGATGAGGGAGTCAGCTATGAGTCAGAATATGGGCTGAGTCAGGACGAGTCAGACCTGAGTCACTTGGCCTAAGCTATTTACAGTCTTGCCAGGCTAAATTCTTGTGTTGCACCAGGATGGTGCATCACTGCTTGCTCCCAGCCATAATGGCTCTTACCATTTCAGTTCAGCTTTCTCTCCAGCTGCAACACAGTATCCATTCTACCACCTGAGCAACCATCTCAGCTTTTGCATACAAATTCAGGTATCCCATACAACACCTTGAGCTGCACAAAGCTACTCATCTCGCTCGCCACAGCCTTAGTGCCAAAACTCAGAGCTCAAGCCAACCATTCCCGCACAGTTCAACTTAAACTTGCCCTGAACTGCAGCTAACCCATTGTTCCTCTGCCATACCACCAGCCTCGCTTGCTACTTCACTTCACTAACCTCGCTTTCACAAAAGCCTCCAACGATCTGTCCTTCGAACTCGCAGCGCACATTCAACTCAGTTCCTTCACCGATTCAAACTTAAAACACTTCACCGCAACAATAGCATCGATTCACCAACTCAGCCCGCATTTCAGTGAGCCATTACCAGTTCCAGAGACACCAACTGAGAGCATTCCATCTTGCCACTTCCATCATCACACAGTTCACCACCGCAAATGCTCTTCCCAAAAGATATTCATATCAACAAAGACACCTGTGTGCCATCACCAAAGATATCTGCACTCGAGCACCAAATCGCTCCCATTGCATCTCAATCGACCGAGACAACACCACCACTGCTTCACCTATGAACCCTTGTCTCATTATCACTTGCAGCTCTCGATCCCCTTCAATGTACTCATTACCACCAGACCTTCATCTCGCAATGAGCTCCAATTCATTCCCGGCTTCACTCAATCAAACAAAGAAACCACACTAGCCATCAATACCTGCACCGGCTCATACTCACCAATCCATAAACCCCCATTTAATCTTTATAAATCTATCAAACCCTTATTTCCATTTCTCGGGTTATTGACCACCAACACCTCAAAACCTCGGTCCTCTAGCCAGCCCCGCAATCTCCCATCTTCTAATGTCGCTCAACCAACAACTCAAGAGACCTCAATCTCCATATCCTCCAGTACCCATTGCAAAGCATTCCACTCACAAACTACATCTCAGCCTCTCAAAATCCATAACAAGAGACCTTGAATCAAAACCCCAACTCGACTCCACCCATCTCGAAACAATCTATCAAATAACCCATCTATATGGTTTTCAATTGAAGCTCGGAGAACCAACTCGACAGATTCATCTCAAGGGTTGGTTGAATACTCATTTCGATCTCCATCTTCTCCCTGTTGTTCTCAGATTCGAACCCCTTTCCAATTTCTGATCTCACAGCAGCACCCATTTCTCGCTAAACCACGAGCTCAGCTCCTTTAATCCACCAGCGAAACTCATCGATCTGTATTCTTCTGGCTCTCGGTGTATCAACCGAACTCCATCTTCCCCGCATCTCGATCTCGCCATGGAATCAGCACTCACAAGTTAGCACCTCACCCTCTCATAAAGTCTGTGTTGAACAACAACAAGATTTCCATCTCGATCTTCCCCCCGAATCTCTCCATTGCCTCCTCTCGTGCTCGAGCTCATCCTCACAAATCTAGAGAGCGACCATTTTTTTCTCATTTTCGGCTCTCACTTCTCTTTCACGAAAACAACAATTCCGAGGCCGAGAACAATTTCTCGACCAAATGATAAGGTTGCCCGTACGGCCATTATTAGGGCACCCCTGGATAATGGATATGGGCCACCAATACATCTTTTGTATTGTCACCCCGGGAACCGACAAGCTTAATTGTTGACTTTGCTTACAACCTTCTCATACGGACCCGGAATGGCCTCGTTCTTTCGCCGATAGCTTCGCCTTTTGCTCCAATTGGGATGATTTCCGCTTCTTTTCCTCCGTGCGACTCCAGAGTACCTAATAACTCAAAAGCACGCGTAAAGTACATAATTCACAAGAAAAATAGCAAAGAAAGCATAAACTCTATATAGTAAATTAGGTGTATTCTACACCTATCAAATTCCCCCACACTTAGACTTTGCTAGTCCTCGAGCAAATCAAACTAAAAACTCACAACTTCAAAGCGCTCAAGCGTCACAAGCATCCAAAGAGCTATGAGGACATAGAGTTTCTGCATTCTAGTAATAAGAAGTTAGAAATACTAAAGAACATATTCTCGTTCTTAAATGTTGAGTGAGAAATAATCACACCATAATGAGAGAATGCGTGTTTGAGAAACGATCAATAAGCATTTCGCCTCGACTTCTGCCTCACCAAAAAGGATTCTATGATAATTGCACTCAGAAAGACGGCTTTTTTATGGTTCTCACATGTGTGCAGGTAGGAATGAAGAGAGAATTCCTGCGACACGTTGAATGGTGGGAAGGACAACTTCCGAAATATTTTTAAAAACCCACATCTTTTATATTTTGAAAAACCATTTTTCTAACGATCTCTACGAAAGGAAATCAACCATTATTATCGAGGATGAGATTACTTACTTACCTTCACATCCGATCGCCAATTATGATAACACCACTCTCACGGCATCCAATAGAAACGTCTTCCGCTCCTCGTCTTTAACTTCTTGGTCTTCGTCTTCGGTTTCAACTATTGATGATAAACCCTTGAATTTCATAAATCCTTAACAATTTGTAACTCTTTTTACCTTAAAATCCTTGTGGCTTGAAACTTCCTTATATATTTTCCTTCCCTACGGCTTATTAACAAAACAAATATTTCTCTTGTTTTTCTCTTTTTTTTTTTTTTTTTTTTTTCCTTTTTTTTTTTTTTTTTCCTTTTTTTTTTTTTTTTTTCATTTTTTTTTTTTTTTTTTTAAAAACAAGAGAAATTAAATACAAAAATAAACCATGGCCGTGGGAGAAGTATTTTACCGCTTGATTCTTCACAACTTGCATCGTCTTGAAATCATAAACTTCAAAAATTCTCACCTTTTAATTTTCTTCGCTTTCATGAATAAGTCTTCATACTTGGATATAAAATTACCTCATTGTATTGTAAGTCCTCAACATATATGTGAAATCCGCTCATTTGTATGTTGCTTTACTTGTATTTGAAATTTGCTCTTTTTCTCGTTCCGTTGCTTGTAAACCTTAAACTTTTCCAACTTTCCTTGTAGATTTTGATGTCGCTCCTTGTTGATGATGAGAGTGTTTCTATGGATCCGTTGTTGTCGAGAGAGAATGGTGCTAACTGCAAATCGAACTACAAGAAGGAAGCTTTCATCCATGGACGTCACCCTCATGATTGACAAAATTAGCACTCAAGAGATCAAAGAGTAGTGCTTCTATTGGTGGGAGGTTGGGTAGCTCACCATTCTACCCGAATTTACGTATGGTGACACACACTCAAAAGAAGCTCTTTAGTAAATGGAAGAATTCTGGTCGGTGCCTCTCATGATATGAATACGGGTAGTCTCCACTAATGATTGATCAGCAACTCTAATAACGCACTTCTCCCTGCACCAAATTCGCATCACCGGCATGATTAAATCCATTATTTAACACTCAAACAAACAAGAAATCCGAATGTAGTTCTCTAACATTTCCAAGTTCAATTATGTCGGTCAAAAGCTCTATGTAAACATACCTAGAAGTATGCTAGTGACTCTAAAATCTTTAAAAGTTGGAATTTTTAAGTAAAACTCTTTTTTTTTTTTAAATTTTTAATTTTTTTTTTGTAATTTTTGTTTTAAAAACATGCTTAACCACTCCCCCACACTTAAACCTTACATTGTCCTCAATGTAATTGAATCCTCCTAGTAAAGTCAAGGTGGGAAATTTTAACATGATAAGAAACAAGAAAAAGAAATAACAAAAAGCAAAAGGATAAGAAATACAAAACCGATGGGTTGCCTCCCATTAAGCGCTTGTTTTAAAGTCGACGGCCCGACTTAGCTCTTGCGGCACATTACTCCTCCGAGGGAGTGCATCTCGAAGTCCAATTATGTCCACATGCTCCGTTGGAAAGTTTTCATAATATGGTTTTAACCTATGGCCGTTGACTTTCAATTGTTGTCCTGTTTTTTCGCTAACAATATCAATCGCACCATGAGTATAAACATTAGTAACAACAAATGGTCCCACCCAACGGGACTTAAGCTTTCCAGGAAATAAACGTAAACGAGTATTAAATAAAAGAACTTTTTGCCCCACAACAAAACTTTTCCGCGAAATCATCTTGTCATGAAAAAGCTTAGTCTTTTCCTTGTAAATCCGGCACTCTCGTAAGCATCATTACGTATCTCCTCTAGCTCATGTAGTTGTAACTTCCTTTGTTTCCCCGCTTCATCATACTCCATGTTGAATTTCTTTATCGCCCAATAAGCCTTATGTTCAAGTTCAACCGGAAGATGACAAGCCTTTCCATAAACCAACCTATATGGAGACATACCAATCGGTGTCTTATACGCCGTTCTATACGCCCAAAGTGCATCGTTGAGCTTAAAGCTCCAATCTTTCCTCGTGGTACTCACCGTTTTCTCAAGAATGGACTTTATCTCACGATTTGAAATTTCCGCTTGTCCACTAGTTTGTGGATGATAAGGTGTACCAATTTTGTGTGTTATGTTGTACTTCTTGAGGAGAGCGTGGAAAGCCTTCTTGAAATGTGAGCCTCCATCGCTTATCACCACTCTTGGTGTTCCATGCCTATTGAAAATATTTTCCCTTACAAAATCACAAACAACTTGAGAGTCATTAGTCTTGGTGGCTCTAGCTTCCACCCATTTCAAACATAATCAACGGCAAGAAGTATATAAAAGTTTCCATTCGAATTGACAAAGGGCCCATAAAATCAATACCCCACACATCAAAAATCTCAACGGCGAGAATTGGTGTGAGTGGCATTTGATTTCGAGCACCTAGATTGCCCGTTCGTTGACATCTATCACACGATTTACAAAAACATATGAATCTTCAAACAAGGTGGGCCAATAAAATCCACTCGAGAACTTTGAGAGCGGTACGTTTCGAACCAAAGTGGCCACCACATGCAAAAGTGTGGCAAAAGGAGAGAATGGATTGAAATTCGGAATTAGGCACGCACCTTCGCATTATTTGATCAACGCCATATTTCCATAAGTATGGTTCATCCCACACATATTGCTTAGCTACCTTCTTAAGTTTCATCTTTTGGAAATTAGACATTGTACTAGGTACTTTCCTTGTCACCAAGTAATTCACTATATCCGCATACCAAGGTGTTGATTCGTCCATGGAGAAAAGTTGTTCGTCCTAAAGCGGTCATGTAATGGAAGTTCCTCTTGTGACATAACAAGTCTACTAAGATGATCCGCAACGGTATTCTCCACACCCCTCTTATCACGAATTTCTATGTCGAACTCTTGTAACAATAAGATCCACCGAATTAATCTTGGCTTAGCTTCTTTCTTCTTTATTAAGTGTCTTAGTGCGGCATGATCGGAATACACAATAACCTTTGTACCCACCAAGTATGATCGAAATTTTTCCAAAGCAAAAACTATAGCCAATAACTCCTTTTCCGTGGTAGAATAATTGATTTGTGCATCATTAAGGGTCCTAGATGCATAATAGATAACATGGGACAACTTGTCCACCCTTTGACCCAAAACGGCTCCAACCGCATAATCACTAGCATCACACATTAATTCAAATGGAAGATTCCAATCCGGTGATTTGATAATTGGCGCACTTGTCAACATATCCTTTAATTTATCAAAAGCATCTTTGCATTCCTTGTTGAAGTCGAAAGGTACCTCCTTTTGTAATAACTTGCACATCGGCATGGAGATTTTGGAGAAATCCTTGATAAACCGCCTATAGAAACCTGCATGGCCAAGAAAAGAACGGATTTCCCTCACCGAAGTGGGATATTGTAAGTTTCTTATTAAATCTATCTTTGACTTGTCCACTTCGAGCCCTCGAGAGGACACAATGTGACCAAGTACTATGCCGTGGTTTACCATAAAGTGACATTTCTCCCAATTAAGGACAAGGTTTGTGTCTATGCATCGTTTAAGAATTAGTTCAAGGTTATTTAAACAACCATCAAAAGAATTGCCATAAACACTAAAGTCATCCATAAATACCTCGATGATGCGCTCCACATAATCCGAGAATATACTCACCATGCATCTTTGAAAAGTAGCCTGGTGCATTGCAAAGGCCAAACGGCATCCGTCTATATGCAAACGTTCCAAATGGACAAGTGAAAGTGGTCTTCTCTTGGTCCTCCGGTGCAATAACAATTTGGTTGTATCCCGAATAACCATCCAAGAAGCAATAATAAGAATGCCCCGCTAACCGCTCCAACATTTGATCAATGAAAGGTAAAGGAAAGTGATCCTTGCGGGTTGCGGTATTAAGCTTTCTATAGTCAATGCACACTCTCCAACCGGTTTGAACTCTTGTAGGAACAAGTTCATCGTCTTGATTTCGAACAACCGTGACTCCGGATTTCTTTGGTACCACTTGAACCGGACTTACCCACTTGCTATCGGAAATTGGGTAGATTACCCCCACACTTAGCAATTTGAGTATCTCTTTTTTCACAACCTCCATCATGGGAGGATTAAGCCGACGTTGAGCATCACGTGCACGGCTTCACGTTCTCTTCCATTAGAATCCTATGCATGCACATGGATGGACTAATGCCTTTGATGTCCGCAATTGTCCACCCAATAGCCGTTTTGTGCTCTTTCAAGACTCTAAGCAAACGATCTTCTTGTACCGGTGTGAGGTTCTTAGAAATAATCACCTAAGCTCATCTCCATCTCCCAAGAAAGCATACTTCAAATGGTCCGAAGTGGCTTCAATTCTAGCTTGGGCGCCTTCACAATAGATGGTACAAGTACTTCATCATTCACGGGTAAAGAAATATATGAAACATCACCCTTTTTAGCTTCTTGCAATGTCGCCAAAGCACCACACATCTCCACCAATTCCTTGGAGATTTCAACATCCAAGTTAGACAAGCCATGGACGTCCAATTCAATGCTCTTTTGCAACACCACATCAAGTTCATCCTCTTGGTTCAATTCCACCATTTGTTGTGCTAATGAATCAACCACATCAATGGAGTAAACGGAATGCACATCACTTGGGTAGCGCATGGCTTCAAATATGTTAAAGTGTATTATCTCCTTGTCAAATTCCATAGTGAGTGTACCCTTATCAACATCAATCTTCGTCTTTGCGGTCTTCATGAATGGCCTCCCAAGAAGTAAAGAAGTAGATGAACGGTTCTCATTGTTGTCCATATCCACCACAAAGAAATCCATCGGAAAAATAAGCTCATTTACTTGCACTAGCACGTCTTCTATAAGCCCCTTAGGATATATGTTAGACTTGTTTGCCAATTGATAATAACTCTCGTCTCTTTCAAAGGTCCAAGATTCAAAGAGTCATATATTTCGCCGACATCACACTAATGGAAGCTCCCAAATCAAGTAAAGCATGTTCAAACCTTTGTTTACCAATAGTAATTGGCACCGTGAAACCACCGGGATCCGTGCACTTTGTAGGCATCTTCTTCAATAGCATAGCCGACGCACTCTCGCCAACTTTAGTAATTTCATTATCAAGCAACCTATCCTTCTTGATGCATAATTCCTTCATGAACTTGGCATACCTTGGAATTGTCTTAATGGCCTCAATGAATGGGATGTTGATTTCAATCTTCTTGAAGATATCCATAAGTGCCTTATCTTGAGCTTCTTTCTTGGATTTAGCAAAACGACTAGGAAAAAGAGGTGGAGTAGTGAAAGTAGGAACCGGTTCCTTGGATTGGTCTTTTGGTGTGGAATTCTCCTTTGGTGCGGTTTCCTCCTTGTCATTGACTACCTCTTCACTAACTTCCTCATGATGACTTGGTCCCTCCACTTGTCTTCCACTTCTTAAAGTAACCGCATTAACATTCTCTCTTGGATTCACAAATGGTTGTGAAGGAAGTTTTGTGGATGCTTGAGATTTCAATAAATTCACATCGGTCGCCAATTGTCCCATTTGAGTTTGTAAGTCCTTGATGGCCGAATCGGTCTTTTGTTGGCTTTGTTGGCTTTGTTGGAACATAGAAGTAAGACCTTGCAAACCTTGCATTAACGCATTGAGCTTGTCATCATTCAAAGAATCACGCTCCTTGACTTGTTGTGGTTGAAATTGTTGTTGAGGTTGGAAACGTGATTGTTGAAAACCACCTTGTTGCTCATATGGATTAGAAACCGCCGCTTGCTTGTTTGCATAACTAAAATTAGGATGATCCCTCCACCCGGGATTATAGGTATTGGAGTATGGATCGTACCTTGGCCTTTGATTTGGATATAAAGCATTCACTTGTTCGGTCTCTCCATCCGGAATAATTACCGCGGCCATCCTTTGAATCATTGTCTCCATGTTACTCATCCTTTGATCAAGATGTGATGAAGAATCACTAACTTCATGCACTCGCCTAACCATTGGTTCATCCCTTGTGTAGAATTGTTGCGAGTTTGCCGCCATACTTTCAATCAACTCTCTAGCTTCGGTCAAAGTCTTGTTCATTAGTGCACCACCACCCGCGGCGTCAAGAAGAGACCTATCACTTGAGTGGAGAGCTTCATAGAAGTATTGGAGTATCATAACGTCACTAAATTGATGGTGTGGACAACTTGCCACCAACCTCTTGTATCGCTCCCAACATTCATACAATGATTCTCCCACTTGTTGTTTCAATCCACAAATCTCCTTGCGAATTTGAGTAGCCTTGGATGCGGAAAATATCTCTCGAGGAAAAGTTTCTTCATCCCATTCCATGTTGTGATACTTCCGGAAGGCAAATAATATAACCATTCCTTAGCATTGCCCGCCAAAGAAAACGGAAAGCTTTCAACAATGCTCCATCCGCATTAGTCTCCTGGTGGAAGCATAGCCATAACTATGGCATAGAAGTCCATAAGATGTTTATTTGGGTCCTCATTCACCATGCCATGGAACTTTGGTAACTCTCTAATCAACCCCGCTTGATTTCGAAGGTTGAGTTAGTTTGGATACACCATTGTTGTGTATCAAGCTTGTGAGAAGCTAGGTCCTTTAGTGTACGATCAGCCATTGTTGCTTCCTCTTTGTCCGAATCACTTGATGAAGAAGGAGAAAGTGGAGTGTTAATCGCACGTATGAAATCCTTTAGTTGAGTGCCGATCGAAGACGTATTGGACTCTGGTCTACCCCTTTAAGCATTCACCAAAGGTATAACACCAAACAAGATTCTCACAAACTAAGTTAGATACGGTAAAGAATCTAACAAAGCAAAAAGAAAAAATAAAAAGAAAAACAACTAAAAATCGCCCGTTGCTCCCCGACAACGGCGCCAAAATTTGATGCGTGTCGTACCACAACAAATTAATTCAAGATTTTCCACTCAATTAAAAATAATATAATGGAAGTCAAGTTCGTTCCCACGAGGAGCAAGAGATCTTAGTTGTAAAAGTTGTCACGAAAGGGGGGTGTAAAAAAGCAAAATAAAAAAAATAAAAATAAACAAAGCAATTGAAATCGAAAGTTGAAAGATGAAAGCAATATGAGAGACAAGATCAAGGAATCCTTCTTCGTTACGAAACAATGATTAAAGTTATGTTCTTTTCTACTTATTATTAGTCACAGATTATCACCAACCGTAGGATAGCAGGTACGCTTAGCTAGCCCCAAAATCCCTAATTTCACCGAGTAACAGTCCGCTTAGTTATCGATTCTATTCAAAAGAACCACCTTGAGGTCCGCTTACAAGATGTAATTCCCCGAGAATGCATTAAGATTTATGAATTTAGGTTTAGTACTAGTAGTTAAACTCTTCGCTTGGTTCACTTTCTAGCGTTGTTTCTACACACAATTGCTCCACGGAATCCCTCCGCAAGGTCTCGTGTTTTCTACTTGTGTAAAGTGTCGAGAACGATTACGTATTCCCTAACTTATACTAGATATAGATCAATTAACAAATTAATTTAGCGTGCACTCCAAACAATCTATCAATCAATCATGAATGTCTTTAAGATCACTCCTATTAGTAAAAACAATCGATAATCATGTGAAAAATCTCAAGATAGAATTGAAAACAAAAACTCAAATCATGTTAAGAACTAGGAATTCATCCTCAATCAATAAGAAATTTAGCTACTCATGTTTTTGAAATTCACACAAATAATAATAATTAAAAGAAGAATTTTCAAATTCACACAAGTAATTAAAAAGAAAAATCTTAGAAAAGCAAGCAAAAACACAAGTGATGTGTGTGAAGAGAGGTGTGTAGAAGTTGTAGAAAACTTCTCTATTTATAAGCTTCAATATTCTCCAAATCTTCTAAGGAGTAGAATCCTTTTCCTTTTGCAATTCAATTTCCAATTCCAAGCTTTTCTCAACTCTTCCACCTTCTCTTTCCAAATTTGAGTCCAATTCTCCATCCAATTCCTAGCCCAAGTCTTCACACCCATGAGAGAAGTCCATAGAAAATTCTGAATTTTTGCTCGCCGGAAAACCGGGATTATGGCCGGAATTTGGCCGAAAACGTCGCCGCCGCTACCGAAAATTTCTCCGTCAATAGAATATTCGACGGAATATTCCGTCCGGTCCTCCGTTAGGACTAACGGTCAAATGGGTCAACCGTCAGTCAACCGTTAGTCGAGGGTCAAGTCGATGAGGGAGTCGGCTATGAGTCGAATATGGGCCGAGTCGACGAGTCGACTGAAGTCACTTGGCCTAAGCTATTTACAGGTCTTGCCAGCTAAATTCTTGTGTTGCACCGTGATGGTGCATCACTGCTGCTCCCACCATAATGGCTCTTACCATTTCGGTTCAAATTTCTCTCCACAACAACACAAGATCCATTCTACCACCCGAGCAACCATCTCAGCTTTTTGCATACAAATTCGTGTATCCCATACAACACCTTGAGCCGCACAGTTACTCATCTCTCGCCACAGCCTTAGTGCCAAAACTCGTAGCTCAAGCCAACCATTCCCCGCACACCAACTTAAACTTGCCCCAACCTGCAGCTAACCCATTGTTCCTCTGCCATACCACCAAATTTCGGTTGCTACTTCACTTCACTAACTCCGCTTTCACAAAGCCTCCAACAGTCCTGTCCTTCGAACTCTGCAAATGCACATTCAACTCAGTTCCTTCACTGCTTCAAATTTAAATAGCTTCACCGCAACAATAGCATCGATTCACCAACTCAGCCCTCGCATTTCACCGAGCCATTACTGCCTCCAGACACCAACTGAGCCATTCCATCTTGCCCGCCTTCCATCATCACACACATTCACCACTGCAAATGCTTCTTCCCAATATTCATATCAACAGCACTGTGTGCCACCAAAGATACTACGCACTCGAGCACCAAATCAAGCTCCCATTGCATCTCAATCGGACCGAGACAACACCACCATCGCTTCACCTATGAACCCTTGTCTCATTATCACTTGCAGCTCTCGATCCCCTTCAATGCTCATTACCACTGCACCTTCATCCGCAATGAGCTCCAATTCATTCCTCGGCTTCAAATTTCAATCAAACAAAGAAACCACACTAGCCATCAATACCTGCACCAGCTCATACTCACCAATCCACAACCCCCATTTAATCTTTATAAATCTATCAAACCCTTATTTCCATTTCTGGGTTATTGACCACCAACACCTCAAAACCTCAGTCCTCTAGCCAGCCCTGCAATCTCCCATCTTCTAATGCTGCTCAACCAACAACTCAAGAGACCTCAATCTCCATATCCTCCAGGTACCCATTGCAAGCATTCCACTCACAAACTACATCTCAGCCTCTCAAAATCCATAACAAAAGACCTTGAATCAAAACCCCAACTCGACTCCACCCATCCAAACAATCTATCAAATAACCCATCTATATGGTTTTCAATTGAAGCTCGAGAACCAACTCGACAGATTCATCTCAAGGGTTGGTTGAATACTCATTTCGATCTCCATCTTCTCCTCGTTGTTCTCGATTCAACCCCTTTCCAATTTCGATCTCACAAAGAAAGCACCCATTTCTCGCTAAACCACGAGCTCAGCTCCTTTAATCCACCAGCGAAACTCATCGATCTGTATTCTTCTGGCTCTCGGTGTATCAACCAGAACTCCATCTTCCCTGCATCTCGATCTCAGCCATGGAATCAGCAGCTCACAAGTTAGCACCTCACCCTCTCATAAAGTCTGTGTTGAACAACAACAGTGATTTCCATCTCGATCTTCCCTGAATCTCTCCATTGCCTCCTCTGTGCTCGAGCTCATCCTCACAAATCTAGAGCAGCCATTTTTTCTCATTTTCAGCTCTCACTTCTCTTTCACAGAAACAACAATTCTGAGGCTGAGAACAATTTCTCGACCAAATGATAAGGTTGCCTGTACGGCCATTATTAGGGCACCCCGGATAATGGATATGGGCCACCAATACATCTTTTGTATTGTCGGTCTGGGAACCGACAAGCTTAATTGTTGACTTTGCTTACAACCTTCTCATACGGACCCGGAATGGCCTCGTTCTTTCGCCGATAGCTTCGCCTTTTTGCTCCAATTGGGATGATTTCCGCTTCTTTTCCTCCGTGCGACTCCAGAGTACCTAATAACTCAAAAGCACGCGTAAAGTACATAATTCACAAGAAAAATAGCAAAGAAAGCATAAACTCTATATAGTAAATTAGGTGTATTCTACACCTATCACATGGCTGCCTCACTTCCTCTCTCAGTTTCAGGTGAAAAAGTAAATGAATGAGAGAAACATATTCTCTCGATTTGGTGTTTTAGGATAAGACTTGATGATGACACCCCTTTTCATCAGATAAGGGACACCCCAGTGGATGCCCCATAACATGTGGTCACCCCTTAACCACAGCTGGCTTCATTTAATACTCCTCCTAATAGAGTTGCCCCTTAACCTTGGGTCAGCTCCATATAACACTTGCCTGTGAGATGACAATTTCGCCCTTTTGCTCAAATTGGGTAATTTCTCCTTCTTTTCCTCCGTGCGACTCCAGAGTACCTAATAACTCAAAAACACACGTAAAGTGCATAATTCACAAGAAAAATAGCAAAGAAAGCGTAACTACTATATAGTAAATACGGTGTATTCTACACCTATCAAATTCCCCCACACTTAGACTTTGCTAGTCCTCGAGCAAATCAAACAAAACAATAAAATACAACAACTCCGTGACGTCGAGGCTACGGTTAATTTTAGCATAAATAACAAGCCTTTAAACCCCTAGGTGTCCCTAGTGGACGAGTTATAGTCTCGTGAAGGTTTACTAGAGATATACCTACAAAACCTATATTTCAAACTCCGTCTATTTGTGACAAATCAATGAACGAATCCAAATTGACTACAGGAGGAGGTACCTTGCAAATTCAATTCATATATTAGTAAATAAACTCTAATTAGATAGTCGAACAAGCCACAATACTCTAAACTATCAAACCACAATCACAATGAAAAGATTAAGAAGATGGATATAGATGTAGATGTTGGCGAATGTTCACAAGTGTTCGATGTTTCCCATATCTCGTTCAAGGTCACCGCTAAGATGAACCTAATCCTATTGGATTGAGCTACTTGGTGCTTGAATGCTACATCAAATCAATTGGCATATACAAGGGAACCAAGAGTGACTTTATTCAACACAATAATAAAACTTTTTTTTTTTTATATATGATTGGATCAAACTGGATCCAATTTTATCTTTTTATTTTTTAAAGACGGCATGATTAGATCTTTTGGATCCAAGCGCATGCTTCTTGTCAGCAAGTACATGATAGTTGCCTTGGATCCTGCATTCCACGCTTGTTTAGGCGACGGAGACAGGGGACTACGTTTCACACATACTCGCTATTCCCAAGTGTCTTTTTATTCCGTTTTGGTCTAATTGGTCGGTCCTTTTTTTTTTTTTTCAATTTTTTTCTAGTAACTCAATCACTCTATTTCATCCTAGCAGTAATAACACGTCGATGTTTAGTGACCCACCAAAGCACTTAGAGAACAATAGATAAATATGGAAAAATAAAAATAGAATGTGATATGGTGATATTCCGAGATATGGTAACAACTATCATGTTAATTTGTGATTTCTGAGCTATATTCTTCCCTTTTAGTTAATTGGTTCCTCAACTCCTGCATTCAAAATGGTTCCATCCACTAATGGTGTCATCCTAAAGGCACAAGTTTCTAGATTTCGGAGTTCAAAAAGCAAAAAAAAAAAAATTTCTTGATTTTTTCTATTTTTCTGATTTTTTTTTTTTTTTTTTTTATACATAAAACAAACTAAAACATATAAATGCTCCCCCACACTTAAACTTTACATTGTCCTCAATGTAAAATTGAATCTTCCAAAGAGAGTTCAAGGTGGGAAATTCCGCAAATAATATGCAAAAACAAAGAAAATAAAGATAAAAGCAAATGCATAAAAATAAAAAGATAAGGATAAAGATACAAAACCGGTGGGTTGCCTCCCACTAAGCGCTTGTTTTAAAGTCGTCAGCCCGACTATCTCCTTGCAAGATTCATTCCCCATATACTAACAATCTGAAAAGTTGGGGATCCTTCCATAGAACCTGTTTTGCAAACACTAGCTTCACACAAATATTAGTAATATAAATCAAAAGTGAAGCTATGAACCGATAAAAGCTTCCCCCACACTTATTCTTGTCCACACTTGGAAGCGTATAAAGAATATAGAAGTCGGGTACTTCCACGGTTTCGGGTTCCATAACCTGCATAGTATGAGAATCAAGTATCTCTAATGGCGGAAAACGAGAAACAAAGTCATTCAACAATATTCTCGAAGCACATACATTCAAACCAATAAGAGGTAAAGGAGAAGAAACAATAGGCAAAGGGTTAGATAAACCTTGCACAATCTCTTGTATCACGGAATCCTCTTCATCTTTGAAAAACTCAAGTGAATTATTCACCTTTTTTATATCATGGTCCTCTATTAAACCTTGCAACCATTCTTCGTCCGTTTCTGCCTTAACCAAAGTCTCAACATAAACATCATCATTACAATCATTTGCAAGCTCAATTGGGTCTTCCACAATATTGGTCATAACGGTCTCATTCTCAACATATTCCTCCTTTTTGTTGTAAGGCACATACTCTTTTGCGAATCCAAATTTTATCATAAGAAACTTTTTTAGAACACTCGAAAATGCATCATCCTCAAGCTCCACCCTTTGAATAGGCTCTTGATCATTATTAAGATCAATGCTTGAGTAATCTACACAAGTGTCGACATATTCCTCTTCATCTTCATCTTGATCCCAAAAAGACTCCTCGGAGATGTCACCATGAGTTGTTTCAAGCAATGTATCATAATCACCGTCACTATCATAGTCAACATAAGATTGTTCCTCGCTGAATTTAGTGTTGCGAATCTCTAACTCATCCTTTTGAATAGGTGAATGATCATTATTACGATCAAGAGTTGAGTTAACTACACAATTATCCACGAAAGTGCCCAAGGATTGGCCTTTTTCAACATTAGCATCAATCAAATATTCATCACAAACCATATGCACATTAGAATTATCCATATCTTCCTTGTATTGATCAATGCCTCTTCGCAAGATAGTCATACCTTCACGAAGTTCTTGGAGTTGCTCGTTTGTAGTCTCTTTAGCTTTTTGGAATTCCTCTTGTAAAAAGGTGGAAACTTTGTCTATAAAATTAGAGACTTTTTGTTCACAAGCATAAGAATCCTCCCATCCTTGTGGTTGTTCACACACATACCCGCCATAAGGTTGTTGAGGAAAACCATAAGGTTCCATGGAATATTGGTCATAACCAATGAATTGGTTTTGATTATACCCATGGAATTGGTAGTTGTCGTATTGTTGAGGTTGTTGAAAACCGTATCCATCGTTCCAATATGCTCCTTCCATAGAAATAAGCACCTGAAATAATTCTCAAACCAAGGTTAAAACCCAGAAAAAAAGAAAAAAAATAAAACAAAAACTAAAAACAAAAATAAGAAACCAAAAACAATTGACAACCGCTGCCTCCCCGGCAACGGCGCCAAAATTTGACCGCTGTCGTAAGCGTCAAAAATAATTTACACTTTCTTACTACTCAATATATAAATATAGCAAGGGCAAGAAAGGATCGATCCCACAGAGAGGTCTAGGTTGTCAAATTGTTATGGTTCCCTATAAATAACACCGGTAGTTTTGTGATAATATGAAAGTAAAATAAATATAAAAGCAAAGAAACAAGCAAACAAATCAAATCAAGGATAAGAAGATATTGGTCATAGATTTCGTCTTCAATCACAAACATGCTTTTCACAATAATTAGAATTGATATTTAATCTCAACTTTTATCAAAGACCCTAGAATACCTTGATCGCAAGAATATCCCGCAAACCTCCTCATGTCATCAACAAACACATTAAAAGATGCGAATATGAATTCTACCTAAAGGAACAACCTAACGTGTAAAATCAAGTTTAATTCCCTAGATGCATTAGGTTCTATGAAATCAGGCCAATCAAAGCAATCGAACGTGGAAAGCGCACTAATCCGATTTAACAAAGGTTACGATTCACATATGATCATAAGAATATATCACTACAAACTATAATCATATTATGCTACTTGTATCCAAGGAATATCACTTTTGCGTATAATAAACCCTAAACTATCAATAGATGTGATTAGAAGTTCTACCAATTTGCAACTTGACAAAACAATCAATCAATCATCAAACAATATTTTCGTAGAATTGTAAACGATAAATATGAGACAAAACTAATATATTGAATCAAAGAATCATGCTTTGTGAAATCCAACTATTCCATAACCAATAATAAACTTAGATACTCATATTCAAGGAGTTCATAACAAGAAGAAAGAGAAAAGACTTCATGGTTGTAAACCCTAGAAAAAGTAGAGATAATAAAACGTGGTCCAAAACATTGTAGAAGTTTCCCTTTTGTAGTCTTTTTTTTTCTCCTTCCAAAACTAGGTTTTGTCTTCAAAGTCCATTAGTTGGAAATT
This sequence comes from Papaver armeniacum, assembly GCA_023531295.1. Taxonomy (NCBI): domain Eukaryota; kingdom Viridiplantae; phylum Streptophyta; class Magnoliopsida; order Ranunculales; family Papaveraceae; genus Papaver; species Papaver armeniacum. Next base: position 95,862 of record JAJJWW010001238.1, on the reverse strand, counting down.
CACCCGGCCCACCATGGAGAGAAACCCGTGTAGAAATTTTGTCCCAAAAACGCTCGTCGGAAAACTGGGATTATGGCCGGAATCCCGCTGGAATAGTCGCCGGAAAGTGTCTCAGGTGACCGGCAAAGTCAAACCGGTCACCGGTCAACGGGTCAGAACGGCCGGGTCAACTGGGTTGGATCGGGTCAGGATCGGGTCAACTGGGTTGGATCGGGTCAGAACTGGATTGCTAAGCCAAGCAAGGCCATTGCACAGGTTGAATTCTGATGTACCATCATTGTGCTTCAGCCAAACCCTTGTGATGCACAATGATCACACTTCTCCTTTCAAGCCATGACCATTTGCACTCCACTATCAACAAGAAGTACCACCGAAACTCGACAAGAACACAACACTCCTGTCAATTCTTTCCAACCCTTAAAGCTCCATGTACTCAGCCATATCAGTCTTTTCTCATCCTTATACTTCATTCTATGACTCAAGCCGTAGCTAACACCTGCAGCTTTTCCCGCAAACTCACACAAACTAGCCACCTCAACCTCTCGCTAGCATCACCAAACAACACCAACAACCCCATTTGCCTCGCAACACAAGATTCATCTCCTCAGGCCATCACTTAATACCCACCAAGCTCATAGTGCAAATACCAAAGAACTCCAACTTGCTCTTCCCAAACTTTAGTTCCAAATCCAACTGCAGCTCGGCTCGTAGGCAAAGCCTCCTATTCCCGCACTTCCAATCACCGCATCATTCTTGCACTACTTGAGCATTCTCCATTTCAACCACAAAATGCAATTTTCATGGCAACACCATCGTAGCAACTCCAGCTCAACTAACCAAAGACTGTTTCAGTTTAATAGTCCCTCCCGCAGCAAAGACCAATCCCCGTAACATCCCGTCTTAAATAGTCCCTGTGAAACTTATAAAACCTAATCATTCATCTAGGTCTTATGTTCTGTAATCAGCTCACCAGCAACATCAGTGCTTTACCGTCTTAGCTGCTTCGCTTTGAGACAACATTACAAACATCCACACTCATTCGGGCTCAGCTCAACTCAGCCTATAACTTGAGCTTCCACCATCTAAGTCCATTTCGATGAAAGATCACTATAAAGAACACTATCTCGCACCGTCCTCTTGCACCCGTAATACCAAAGAAGATATTAATCTTGTTATCAAGACCACAACCATTAGCCTCGCCATTGCCAAAAATATCTCAATAGCAACAACTCCAACAAAGAATGCATCCATGCCCCGCAATTTCCTAATCACCAGCCCAGCCACCTCGAGCCCCGAGTACGATCATTCTACACCTCCATAACCCGAACTCGTCCCGCATAATATCAACTCCAACCGCAAACCAAATCCACTAAAAACCACCAAGCATACAACCCCGCAATTCTTGTACCCTCGTAATTCATTCCACTCAAGCAAGCAATTTCATCTTCACCAGACTTCACACTGGATTCATATTCTTCCCTCACAATCAACAAGATCCTTGCTTGCTCCAACCTTCTATTAGCACCATCAACTCCAGATGCACCATGCCACGTAACACGCACCACTATCTTCAATTCACAAACCCGTCACCAATTTCAAATTCGCATCAAACCCCTCTTCTTTGCAAAGATCGTATTCACACAAAGATTCATTTCAAACCCTCCTTCATATCCTCTCGTATTAACTTGAATATCCCTCCATCCGAGTCTTCACAAACCAAAACAAAATCAACCATCGATCCCTTTTAGCCATTCCTCCCTGAATCTCTCCATTGCCTCCTCTGTGCTCGAGCTCATCCTCACAAATCTAGAGCAGCCACAAAATCCGTAGAAACCCCAACTCAGAATCCCTCAAATTCAATCATACCACTGCCATATCCAAATCCGTTCAAACCCTTTGTTCCCTATTTGTCTCTCAACCATATATGACTCGTAACCCTAACCGCTAACCATCAAATCCTCCTTGTTCTTCACAAAGTATCAACATAATCTTCCTCCCTTTCCCGGTACTCGATTCAATCATCAATTAACTTTTCTTTCCTCACAATTTCATCTCTCGGACCAACAACAAGAGCCCATTTTTCCTCTCTTCTCGTGTAGAATCACACAAACTCGTCAACCCTAGTAACTAAATTGATCAATCATCTATTAAAACCACCACCCTCTCAATCTCTCCTCGTAATTCTCTCAACATCTCGATCCATGGCTGCCTCACTTCCTCTCTCGTTTCGGTGAAAAAGTAAATGAATGAGAGAAACATATTCTCTCGATTTGGTGTTTTAGGATAAGACTTGATGATGACACCCTTTTCATCGATAAGGGACACCCCGTGGATGCCCCATAACATGTGGTCACCCCTTAACCACAGCTGGCTTTATTTAATACTCCTCCTAATAGAGTTGCCCCTTAACCTTGGGTCAGCTCCATATAACACTTGCCTGTGAGATGACAATTTCGCCCTTTTGTTCAAATTGGGTAATTTCTCCTTCTTTTCCTCCGTGCGACTCCAGAGTACCTAATAACTCAAAAACACACGTAAAGTGCATAATTCACAAGAAAAATAGCAAAGAAAGCGTAACTACTATATAGTAAATACGGTGTATTCTACACCTATCAGTAGGTGAGGAATTGGTTAAGTGTGCACTTCTCCAGGGTTGAGCTCCTCCAAACGCTGGCGCAACACTATCGACATTCCTAGAAAATAATCTGCTAGAGCATAGCTCGGTTGAACCCACCAAGCGTTGGTATGTCAAGTTTGGTTGTCATATTTTAGTGAATCAAAACTCATGTTAAGAGTTGCTTGATTATATACTAGAGTCAACTTCGTATAGGTTAGCTTGAAAGAATTAGGATAATGAGACTTTACAAGTATTGCGAAGACTTGAAGATGTGAAGAAGCAAGGAGCTACAAAAACAACATCATCCTTCCACTTGAGGTTAGTGATATTTGACTTGAACTGTTTCATTCCCTAACGTATCTTTCAAGTCATGCATATTGAAAACAAAACTGTGAAGCATGTTTGAACTCTAGATAGACATAGTATTAAGGAATACAATACGAGGTTTATTGCTTAACCATTAAACTTTGTAGATAAGACATCGCCATAATCATTTGAATGCTATTGTGATTATGTATGGGTATGAGGTGAGGATTTCATCCTAGGGAACAATGTTTTACATGTGTTCTAAGGAAGTAAATTCATGAACTTGGTTTGTGAATCGAAAAGGAAATCGCCAGGTTTTATTGGTATTGTTATTCATTGCATATCTTGTGAACAACCAATATGTGTGATTAGTATAACCGTTCATGACTTGTTTGTGTTCTTGGTAAAACTATTCATAAAGGCCTGACATATGTATTGGTATGACTTTTATTAGTGAAACCGATCTTAAGTAATCACCTGAGATGCTATGATCGAGTTTGTGTATTGTATCTGACCAAATCTGGGTAAAGAGGAATCGATTATAGTAATAAGTGCAGTACATCACAAAGGGGAATCGATCCTTGTATGAGGTGCAGCAGGTTTATAGCAGAAAGGGGAACCGATCCTATTTACATGTGCAACACATATAAGTTAGATACCATATATATGTGGGGAACCGATCCTAGTACATAGTCAACCAAATTTTGGAAAGCTAGTGTGACTATGCACAGTACTCACATGGAAGGTAGAACCGAAACTTGTTTTGGTAGAACCGTCACACCCATGATTGTGATTAAATGTTATTTGATCAATCACATAGTTCTTGAAAGTCAGATGAACCAATTATAAACTTGTTTAGAAGTGTGGAAAATTGGTTTCAAGGTTGTAAGTATGAAAGAGGACTTACAAAGTAAGGATGTCAACATACTTTGAACACGTGATGTGAATGTTTATATTTAATTGTTCAAAGTTATTCCTTAATAGCTAAGGGAAGAGAATCCCAGGATCGAAACATAAATAAGTTAAGAATCTTTTAATTAAGGTCATTAATTTCATTTTTAGGAAAATAAGAATTAGTAATGCGCATTTACTAAGTAGAGATTTTTCGAGAGATTTCGATCATTATTTTTGGACAGAGCATTTCCAGGAATTATGGAAACCGAATTTGTGCTTTAATGAATATCTAGAGAATATTTCCAGTTTTGGAAATTCCTTGGTGTACAAACTTCCTTGTCTATAAATACTTGAAGTTTGCATCTCTAGCAAACTAATCCTTCGTAACAGCAAACTACCTCTTGTTGTGCTGCTACTGGTGAAGCCGCCTATTCGGAGAGGAGAGTAACATAATTAGGCGAAATCTCTTATGGCCGCTCAGTTTAAGGTCTTCTTTGGGATTGAGAAGCTCTATTTGTACCGTTTGTGGGAAACTAGATAATTGCGGTTTATCTTTTGTTTTCGATTGGTTTGATTGACTAACGGTGATTGAACTTTGATTGCACCTAGTTTGTTTATGCTTGAGGATCTTCTCTTCTGATATAAGATTCACTCAAACTAGTTCAGAGTTTCGACAGGGATCTTTAGACTGTTTGTAGATCTAAAGACGATCTTGTGATAATCCATTGTTAAAAGACTCTGTTCTGTGCGTGATTTATCACAAGATATTCAAGTTGTTGTGTGCAGGATTTAATTAAAAATTTAAGAAGATTTGAAGACAAAGAAGAGTTTGCAGATTTCTGATTTGTGGGTTCATAATCTTTGGTGTGCACAATACTTGTTTTGGTAAAAGAGGATCCAACTAGTAATCGGTTTTATCTTTGTGACAGAATTGGATTGATCAGTTGAGTAGATCAGCATCAACACAATTCTTTGGATTAAGAGTGTTGATTGCAAAATCTTAACAATTACTTCGGTAGTTGAACATAAGATAGATATAAGGACCTGACGAAGGAGTTTATGTTAAGATAAACAGAAGAGCCTTTGTCCGACTCATATCACTTGGTTGAAGAGAGTTGATACCAAACAGATTTCTTGTTCCTTTACTGCTTGGAATACGAACCAAAAGAATTGTTCCAAGTACGTGACTTATTTATAAGTTGGAGGCATGGGAATACAAACGGAACTAGGTGAACAATAGGTTTAGTTGCTTGGTCTCAACTTTACGAAGTTAGGTTATTTTGTATAGCGGCTTAATCCTGAGAGTACTCAATTCTGGACAAGGTCCCGGGGTTTTTCTGCATTTGTGGTTTTCCTCGTTAACAAAATCTTGTTGTGTCATTTACTTTTATTTTCCGCATTATAATTGTTTTATCATAATTAAAGTAAATCACACAAACGTTAATTCTTATTTACTTGATAAATGAATCCTATTTTGTTTGGTTAAGTCCGAACCTTTTTTATCAAGTAAACATACTTCAGTGTTGTATTGTCTCGATCTCGTATCCATAGACGATCACACGAAGTGTGAACCGATTAGTTGCATTGTCTCGACCCATTCTATAGATAATCACTTTAGGAGAAAGTACTTATAGGTAGGAAAAGTTTTAGATTGAGGTATATTTGGGTACCGTTTTCTTTTCAATTGGTATCAGAGCAGGCAAACACGAAAAGATCTAACAATCCGTGTTTGGTGCGATCCAACCTATAATAATTGAATCTATGTCCGATTCAGTTAACGTTATGCATGAGTATGAATACTCAAAAGTTGAAGATGTTACTACCTCGTTGACTCATGATCCAGGAGTTACGAAAACATCTATGTCTTTCTCTGATGAAAGAGAAGATGCTGATAAAGAGTTGGTAAAACTCATAAAGCCTATACAATCTCTGTCTTCTAAAGTACTGATATTAAAGACAGAGTCTTATCTTCTTAAACAGGAGATCAGAGAAAAAGACATTCAACTGAATTGTCTAGCCAAAGAGAAAATGGATCTCACTGTCAAACTAAAAGCTCTTGGTAAATCTCTTACATTAGATAAAGAGACACGTCCTATGATTCTGACTAATGATACTATTGTGATTTTTTCTGATAATGAGGAAACTAAAAGTCCTGGCTCGTACAGACTGTGAAAAAACCGGTTTAATCACATCTGAAACAAATCAAGATGATGGTAGTTTGCCTAACTACATCAAGTTCGAATAGGATGAGAAACCAGCTTCTAGATCTACTGATGATCAAACGAAATCTTATCCAAAGGAAACTTTGAACCGATTCCTTGATGGTGATCTTAAGGAATACAATTTTCAGTCACTTGACAGGAAACTTATACTTCTTCAACATACGATGGTAAAATTTTTGAAGGAAGTTTCTTGTCTTAAAAAACTGAAAGATCATTCCTCAGTAGAAAGACAGATTATACCACATCCCAATGAGATCAACTCAAAAGTGTCAAAGGAAAGAGTTGATAATCGCTTCTGGAAAAAGGTTCCTCCTCACCCATATCAAAACAATTCTATTTTTGATCAAGAACGACTCCAGAAGAAAGGGAAAGAGAGAATCTCTGCCAAAAGAAACAATCAGGAATTTCTGATAATTGTTTCAGACGATCATACTAATGTAGATCATAAGGAAGTCCTTAGAATGAGAAAATCTTATGAAAATCTCATCGAAAGAATTAAGAGAGATTTATATATCTCTGAGAATTATCACATTAGTACAGTTTATCCACATGATCATATCTCTAGAGTTAGAAAAAATCATTGTCTTGGGAAATTATATTGGGCAGAAATTCCCGAAGAGAAATATGAACTATGTTTCTGATATTCACTGTAAGCTGGAAAAAGCTTACTCCGATGCAACTTAGTTGTATCAAAATTGTGCATTCTCATCCTTTTTCGTGCTCATACTCTTGGATGGGAAAGGCACAATAAAACAGGAGCATATTTGTTTTTGTGTAGATGTTTATCAGATAATTCTGTGACACTTTATGGATAGCTGCGAATCCATGGATGTCAGAAAAATGTTCATGTTTAACATGTTCTTCCAAAAGAGGTTTTATTTAGAATTTTCGAATTTTAATAAACCTTCCAAATATGAGAAGTTCGGACTAAGGAAACGACTATATTATTTAATATTTTCGGATTCTCCTGAGGTTTTTTGGTCCTAAAGTTGTCTCTTTTAAAAAGAAAAACTATCTCATGTATGTATTATGAAACCCTGATCAATCCTTTTTATTTATATATACATAACCGAGCATGCCTCCAATAACTCGCAGTGTTACAAAGGCTAATAAGGAGGAAGCTCAAAAGGTTAAGGATTGTCAAGGAATCAATACAGAAAGGAAGAAGAAAATGATCATGTATGATTATGATTCTGATAGTTCTCACTGATCACAAGGTGAGTCATGCATGTTGGCTTACAACAAGCAAGATCCAACCAAAACCAAGTGGATTCGTTCTGACAGTATGTCTCAATATATCCAAGGTTTTGATGAATTGGAAACCAATCTTGTTATGACTGTTCCACATCAAGATTGGGTAAAGGAAAAGATTGAAGAAACAAGAGGAGTTCTTGCTGATCTCAAAGTTTTAATTGAGGAACTTGAGAAACAAGAAGTGGTTGCAGACAAGTATCTTGAGACATGCGTAAAGAGTTTGAACACTGAAGAGACCTCAGTGAACAACAAGAGCACCACTAGAGATTAAGTTATATGTTGTAATACTTAATCTAGTAAAATAGACATCAATTTTTGATTTCTTTCAATGATTGTATTGGTCTATTATGAATAAAACTATTATGAATAAAATTATTTGATTTATAATTTTTCTTGTGATAGTTTTTCGGTTTACATAGCCTGTGCTTGAATGCTTTTATCTTATTGCTATGTATGTTTATGGGATGTTTGATTTCGGTTTTATGACCTTAATATTCGATCTCATAATGTTGTGAACCCTTGTGGTTTGGGTGACTTTTTGATTTAGCAGGATTAAGTTCTAGCCCATGTTGGTAGGCTTTATCAAAGAATCATGAGGGGTTCTGGTAGAAACAATATGTGAAAAAGTCACAATATGTTGAATCGGTTTTGGTTTAGCATAAAAGCATATGTGTTTTGACTGTTTTCAACTTTTTCTTGCAATTGTTGAAACCGATTTTCAACCTTTCTCTGGTAAAGGTTGGTTGTTGTTATTCTTTTGTTTTGCATAAGGATGACAACATGATGATATTTCGATATCAATTCTCCCTGGACGAAGATGCAAACATATTGGAGAAGTGGATGCGAAATTTGAGGTAGCGAGTTTGTTAGTTAATCGTTTTCATGTTTAACAAAAGCCTGAGTTTATTTCATATATATTTATTGCTTTTGCTTAACAAAATTTTGGTACAATTGATGTTCATTCCATTATGTGTGTATGGATGTATGTGTTATTCAATTGGTTCCGGTTAAGAAAAACTATTGTTATCTTGCTTTATTGTGTGGTATCAATTGTTTAGGCTTACAAAATTTCGGTGCAATTGCGGTGCTTTAATGTCTATGTTGTTTCAAATTGCTTCCGGTTGAGGTGAATAATTATGCAAGTTGATTTATTTGGTTTGTATGAATTATTTATGGCTTAACGAAAGAAAAGGTTTACGGGACGGGTTGTTTAGTCCAATTCGATTCCGGATAAGAGAAACTAAGTTAATTCTGATCTTAGTTAGACTTATCGAAGTGAGGTTTCAGTTATTCAAGTCCAATCGAATGCCTTAACAAGAAATACTAGTTAACTAACCTAGTACTTGTCTTGTTTAAAATTGAAAGGTCTAAGTTTATGGATAATTAGAACCTAATGAGAAAAATAGAGTTATCTTTATTTTGGTCTTATCGAATTAAGCGGTTGTATTTGTACAATCGGTTAAGCAAAGGAACTAAGGTGCTTAGTTGATTTTTGGTTTGCTAAACCAAAGTGGGAAATTTTTTTTTCGGAAAATTGTTTCCTTGGTAACATATCAAAATAAAACAACTTGTAGTTTCGGTTTTTGATATTGGTTATCAGAAAATGGTGTGTGAAACCCTCGTGCTTAACTCTACAGGTTGCAAGTCTATTTTGAGATTTGTAAGATTCTTTTCGGTTTGTCCTTTATTTTTTCGTTTCTTTGTCATTTTGTGACAAAAAGGGGGAGAAATATATGGAGTAAACAAGTGATACTGGCATTGATTTTATATTGATTGGTCTCACTAAGGAAAAGAACATTGGTGCTTAAACGTTTATCTAAAAGAAAGAGTGAAAGCATAGACTAAGGGGGAGTAACATATCATATTAATTGGTATAACAAAGATGTGCGGATTAAAAATCAACCTATCTTCCTTAGGGGGAGTATTAGCTTTGTTATTATAATATCAACAACGACATTTTTGAGGATTGAATGTATGCAGATTATTGTGTTGTTGAATTCGGGAATCAAGCATATGTGTTATGAATTCTTGTAATTTGTTTATCCATACGATGTAAGAGTTTTGTCACTAAAATTGACGAAGGGGGAGATTGTTAGAGCATAGTTCGGTTGAACCCACCAAGCATTGGTATGTCAAGTTAGGTTGTCATATTTTAGTGAATCAAAACTCATGTTAAGAGTCGCTTGATTATGTACTAGAGTCAACTTCGTATAGGTTAGCTTGAAAGTATTAGGATAATGAGACTTTACAAGTATTGCGAAGACTTGAAGATGTGAAGAAGCTAGGAGCTACAACGACAACATCATCCTTCCACTTGAGGTTAGTGATATTTGACTTGAACTTCCCTAATGTATCTTTCAAGTCGTGCATATTGAAAACAAAATTGCGAAGCATGTTTGAACTCTAGATATACATAATATTAAGGAATACAATACGAGGTTTATTGCTTAACCATTAAACTTTGTAGATAAGACATCGCCATAATCATTTGAATGCTATTGTAATTATGTATGGGTATGAGGTGAGGATTTCATCCTAGGGAAAAATGTTTTACATGTGTTCTAAGGAAGTAAATTCATGAACTTGGTTTGTGAATCGAAAAGGAAACGCCAGGTGTTATTGGTATTGTTATTCATTGCATATCTTGTGAACATCCAATATGTGTGATTAGTATAACCGTTCATGACTTGTTTGTGTTCTTGGTAAAACTATTCACAAAGGCCTGACTTATGTATTGGTATGACTTTTATTAGTGAAACCGATCTTAAGTAATCATCTGAGATGGTATGATCGAGTTTGTGTTTTGCACCTGATCAAATATGGGTAAAGGGGAACTGATCCTAGTAAGAGGTGCAGTACATCAAAAAGGGGAATCGATCCTTGTATGAGGTGCAGCGGGTTTATAGCAGAAAAGGGAACCGATCCTATGGACATGTACAACACGTTTATAGGCAAAGGGGAACCGATCCTATGGACATGTGCAACACATATAAGTTAGATACCATATATATATGGGGAACCGATCCTAGTACCAAGTCAACCGAATTTTGGAAAGATAGTGTGACTATGCACAGTACTCACATGGAAGGTATAACCGAAACTTGTTTTGGTGGAACCGTCACACCCATGATTGTGATTGAATGTTATTTGATCAATCACATAGTTCTTGAAAGTCAGATGAACCAATTATAAACTTGTTTAGAAGTGTGGAAAATCAGTTTCAAGGTTGTAAGTATGAAAGAGGACTTACAAAGTAAGGATGTCAACATACTTTGAACACGTGCTGTGAATGTTTATATTTAATTGTTCAAAGTTATTCCTTAATAGCTAAGGGAAGAGAATCCTAGGATCGAAACATAAATAAGTTAAGAATCTTTTAATTATGGTTATTAATTTCATTTTTAGGAAAATAAGAATTAGTAATGTGCATTTACTAATTAGAGATTTTCCGAGAGATTTCGATCATTATTTTTGGACGAGCATTTTTCCGGGAATTATGGAAACCGAATTTGTGCTTTAATGAATATCTAGAGAATATTTTCGGTTTTGGAAATTCCTTGGTGTCCAAACTTCCTTGTCTATAAATACTTGAAGTTTGCATCTCTAGCAAACTAATCCTTCGTAACAGCAAACTACCTCTTGTTGTGCTGCTACTTTTGAAGCCACCTATTCGGAGAGGAGAGTAACCTAATTAGGCGAAATCTCTTACGGCCGCTCAGTTTAAAGTCTTCTTTGGGATTGAGAAGCTCTATTAGTGCCGTTGGTGGGAAACTAGATAATTGCGGTTTATCTTTTGTTTTCGATTGATTTGATTGACTAACGGTGGTTGAACTTTGATTGCACCTACTTTTTTATGCTTGAGGATATTCTTTTCTGATATAAGATTCACTCAAACTAGTTCAGAGTTTTGACATGGATCTTTAGACTGTTTGTAGATCTAAAGACGATCTTGTGATAATCCATTGTTAACAAACTCCGTTCTGTGCGTGATTGATAACAAGAGATTCAAGTTGTTGTGTGCAGGTTTTAATTGAAGATTTAAGAAGATTTGAAGACAAATAAGAGTTTGAAGATTTATGATTTGTGGGTTCATAATCTTTGGTGTGCACAATACTTGTTTCGGTAAAAGAGGATCCAACTTGTAATCGGATTTATCTTTGTGATAGAATTGGATTGATTAGTTGAGTAGATCGGCATCAACAAAGTTCTTTGGATTAAGAGTGTTGATTGCAAAATCTTAACGATTACTTCGGTAATTGAATATAAGATAGATCTAAGGACCTGACGAAATAGTTTATGTTAAGATAAACAGAAGATCCTTTGTCCAACTCACATCACTTGGTTGAAGAGAGTTGATACCAAACAGATTTGTTGTTCCTTTACTGTTTGGAATACGAACCAAAGGAACTGTTCTAAGTACGTGACTTATTTATATGTTGGAGGCGTGGGAATACAGACGGAACTAGGTGAACTATAGGTTTAGTTGCTTGGTCTCAACTATACGAAGTTAGGTTATTTTGTATAGCGGCTTAATCCTGAGAGTATTCAATTCTGGACAAGGTCCCGGGGTTTTTCTGCATTTGCGGTTTTCCTCGTTAACAAAATCTTGCTGTGCCATTTACTTTTATTTTTCGCATTATAATTATTTTATTATAATTAAAGTAAATCACACAAACGTTAATTCCTATTTACTTGATAAGTGAATCCTATTGTGTTTGGTTAAGTCCGAACCTTTTTATCAAGTAAACATACTTCGTTGTTGTATTGTCTCGATCTCGTATCCATAGATGAGCACACGAAGTGTGAACCGATTAGTTGCATTGTCTCGACTCAGTCTATAGACAATCACTTTCGGAGAAAGGACTTATAGGTAGGAATTTTTTTAGATTGAGGTATATTTGGGTACCCTCGTCTTTTCATACTCCATGTCCAAAAGCATGTGCAACACTATGAACATTCCCAGAAAATACGCCATGTGTATGTGCAACATTCTCAGAAAGGTTATATATGGTATCCCCTGTGTAGTTATAGCGTTGTCGACGCTTCCATATAAAGAACTTTGTGGTGCCCAACATAAAATCCTAGTACTCCATTTTCCTTTTTACATGTTCGTTTATGTATATTGGGAAAAATGGTTCGCTGGTTTTTTAGGAAAGTGAAGAGTCGAGCGTGTTGTCGAGACTCCTTGAACCGGGCAAACTGCTCAACCTCACATAGATACACTGCAAAGGGAGTGCTTAGATTCGAGAGATCAATATGTAGGACTCCGTCCTAAACCAAGTCAATGGCCGTTCTAGAGTCAATTCGGTCGCAAAGAGGGAGATGGGTTGATCTGTAGGAGGGAAGCTGAGAATTGTGTGGGATCAATGATGATCAAGGATTGTGGGTATGTTGAATGTTTCTGCAATAATTGGTGAACTGTTGAGTTCGAATAATTTCTTATGGATTGATGAATTCTTGAGAGTAGTTACTCGAGAAATTGCTGTGATCAAAAACGTTGTCCTCAATCATGGATTCAGAAACTTATTTATATTGTCAGAGTTGTGAACACCTTGATCCCTATAAGTGTGACGGTTTCATGAGTGGAAGAGTGGGCAAATGGAAGATCGTGGTAAAGTCAGTTCCATGTCGTGTGGAGACTTGACGGATCGTGCACTCACTACTTTGCTAACTCCTTCAACCGTTGACACAACCTACGCACATTTCTCGTCGTGGATGAATCCACGTGCTGTAGGCCGCCAGACCAAAACCCTAGTTGTTATCCCCAATTTGACGTGATTGATGTCTCACGAATCGTGGAGTCTATATGACAGACGTGTATTTAGTTTGTCAGTTGTTGACTGATTAGGCAATGAGACTAGGTTTTGTTGAATCGAGCATGTTTGGCAAATGCTCAGCGATTCATGAATGTTAACGTTGCACAAATATTGTAAATTTGACGAGTTGTTGAATATTGATGAGTTACTGAATATTTGTGGATTATTCGAAAGAACTGAGCAATTATTGCTTGATTCGACGAAATACTGATAAGTTACTGAATATTGATAGGTGGGTTAATATTCGAGCAACTGAGCAAGTATTGCTCAATTCGACGAATCACAGAATACTTGAGAATTTGACGTGCAATTGAGCAAGTATTGCTCAATCCGACAAATACTGAATATGAATAATTTGACGTGCAATTGAGCAAGTATTGCTCAATTCGAAAAAATACTTGATAAATTACTAAATATTGATAATATGACCAATATTTCAAAGAATCGAGCAAATGTCGCTCAATTCTACAAAATATTTATTGGTAACGTAACCCAATAAAATATTAAAATATTGGTATATTACCAAATATTGTATAATTAATCCCCGTGGATCAAAATAAATTCATTTGGCGTTCGAAACCTTAATTTTGAGCAATTGTTCAACAATTGATGAATTGCTGAAAATAGGTCATGAGTGATAGAGGGACCGACCACATGGGGTGATGGGCGTCCATGTGGTGCCCAGTGCTCGAGTGAGCGTACACCAGGGTTCTCAGTTGGAGAGTTGGTGAAAGAATGATGATAAAGTGTCGGTTTCATCATTTATTGAATTACTGCTGGGTTCAACATTAGGCAAAAACCTAAGTATGAATGCTGGGGGACCGACCAAGAGAGCATGGGACCGGCTCTTGGTGGTCACGGGACTAGATGTTGTCCGTTTGAGCGATCCCCAGGTTGGTTGGAGAGAGTTTGGGCCCAATATGAGCAATTGAGCAAATTAGGTCAGATTTATGAAAACATGTGGGACTGGCTTTGTGCAATCCCTAGGAATGACTCTGGTCGGTCATCAAGGCATGCACGTGTTACCACGGTGTCCATGTCTCCGTCTTCGAGAGTTTCGATTTTTTTGATGTGCGTTCGAGCAACATTGTGAATTTTCAGAAGAGTTTTATCTTGACTGAAATTCTTGATTTTTTGTTGGAATGAGCATGTATGCTCAATTGATCAATATTTTGTAAATATTAAAATAAGAGTATTTTAACATCCAAAATTGTCGTGAGAGGCTAGCCGATCATATGACCACGTTGGCTTTTGAATTTTCGTGATTTGAGCAATATTCGAGAAGTTATGAAGAAATCATGATTTTTGCTCAAACCAAGGAGTTTCATGAATTTGAGGAAAATAATAATTATAAAAGACTAGGGATTGCATGGTGTGGGACCGGCCACGGCTAGGGCATGGTCGGACGGCTATGTTGCCCGGTCCCACACTCCTTTCCCTGTTTTATAATATTATTTTTCATGAACCCGTGATGTTATGGAGAAACCATGGGTTTTTGTTGAAACGGAGGAGTTTCATGAGTTTAGGGAATAATAATTATAAAAAGCTAGGGATTGTGAGGTGTGGGGCCGGCCATGGCTTGGGCATGGCCGGCCGGATATGTTGCCCGGCCCCGCACACCTTTCCCTATTTTATAATATTATTTCATGAATCCATGAAGCTACAGAGAATCCATGAATTTTGCAAAAACAAGGAAAGTTGCTAAAATCAAGGAGTTTTTCATGAGTTCATGAAAATAACAAAATAAGGCAAAATAATGAAAGAAGCATGGGGACCGGCTACGGCTAGGGCATGGCCGGCCGGCCGGTGGGCCTGGCCCCTGGGCGCTCCTTATTATTTTATTAATATTTGTTGTTTTCTCCTGTTTTGCGTAGGATTCCTCATTTATTCGTGTTTTTGGATGCTCGTTCGTGCATCCGGGTGCTCAGTCGTGCATCATTGTCGATTACACTTACACCATTTTTCGTGGAGCTTACTCAGGGATGGTCCAGATGCCCGACTGTGAGTATTTGTTGCTGATCCATGAAATTTAGTGTAGAATAATTCATGAAATTGAACAAATGAGTAGTTATTTATTATCAATTCATAGGATCAGCTTTGGATTCGACCATGAATTCAGAATAATAAAATAGGCATTACCATTCCATGGGATCGTGGATTCGACCATAGAATCAGAGTAATAAAATTATCTTTTACCATTTCATGAGATTAGCAGTGAATTCGATCATGAAATCGGAGTAATGAGATAATATAAAATGTTATCGCCATTCCATGTGATCAAGATGAGATTCGATCATGAAATTGGATCAATCGTTATTGCCATTCCATGGGATCAGGACGTGGATTCGACCATGGAATATGAGCAATTTTTATTGCCATTCCATGGGATCAGGCCGTGGATTCGACCATGGAATATGAGCAATTGTTATTTCCATTCCATGGGATCAGGCCGTGGATTCGACCATGGAATAGGAGCAATTGTTATTGCCATTCCATGGGATCAGGCCGTGGATTCGACCATGGAATAGGAGCAATAATAGATCATTCTAGGAATTCAGTGGTGAATGTCACGGCAGAATTAATCTATGTGCATAGTCAGGAGACGGCTAATATCCTGAAGGCGCTCTCAGATCTTTCGGAGAACGCCCGAGTCTATACACGGTAGCTCTACATAGTCGGGATCAGTGAGTGTCACTGTCCTGAAGGCGTTGTTGCTCTCAATCTTACGGAGAACCGCCCAATCGTTCTTCTATGTAGAGGGTTTGCTCTCATGTAGTCAGGTAACAGTGAGTATCATCGACGTCCTGAAGGCGTTAAGCCCTCTCAATAAACAATTATGTAGGAGGACCGCCCAATTCTATTATTCTACATAGAGTGCACAATGAAATTCCAAGGATCGAACGCTCAGCTAGTGGAGGCTTTTCGAAAGACATGTTCATCATGGCTTCGTAAAATATGAATCTTCACATGCCTGATGCCGTACTTAAACATGCGATATCATGATTTTACTGCTTTTGACCTTTGTTGAAAATCCACCATCAACATTAAGTCCCCTCGCTTAGTGAGGAACAATCATGTTCCGCAAGAAAGCATTAGATGGTGATTTTCGATCGGCGAGATCGTGGTTGAACTCAGTCTACAAAGGTAGTTTCAGAATCCTCGATTTGCTCCAATGGTGTCATGTACGAGCAAATGTTCGGGTGAGGACCCTGATAGCGTGATAGAGCGTTATTTTGTGGACGCGGAGGGGTGAGGTGCTGCTGATTTGGACGTTCAAAGGCTTAGTTTTGGTCAGTTTAGGATTTACGGGTCCGAGTCCAAAAAAGGAAATCCATGTTTTAGGAACGGATGTTCGTTCGTTAGTTTAAGAAACGAGTAATCATCCCAGGAGGGATTTTTTTTTCCCGAATAGACGTGCGTCTATTAGTAATAAAATATTTGTCTATGATCTTTCATGAAAATTTTATTTTCGATATGTGAGCGTTACAAAATTTTGAAAATATACTCGTTTCAAAGGCGGATGCTCGCGCAAGGGAGCAAATATATATATTTTTCAAATTTACGTGAGTTTCACGTTAAAATATATTTTTGTAAATCAATGTTTTGATTTTGAACAACTGTTGAAAGTAGATAATTATACGTGGTGAAATAATGTAAATATGTGAGTTTTCACAATTGTAGAATGGACGTCTGTCCGATTTTGAGAAACCAGTGAACATTCACAGAGTAAAAATTTTACGTGGATTGTTCACGATTTTAAAGATTTTGTAAAATCAAGTTTTGATTTTAAACAATTGTTAAAAGCAAACAATAATGTTTTCGTGAATTTCGTGATTTTAAGAGGGTATGCACGAAAATGTTCACTCGGTGGGAATTTATGTGAAATTAAAATTTTGATTTTCAGCAATTGCTAGAAGTAAGCAATTTTTGATAATATACGGTTTGTATGGATTTTGTGATCTGATAGTGTATGCACAGAATCAATGAGTGTTCACTTGGTGGGGAGTCGCTCACACGGTGAAAAATAATGTGAATTGTTCACATGATGGAAGTTTCGTGAATTGTTCACGGCTTTATGAAAATCACGTTATGGTTTTGAATAACGAATTTTGTTCGTCTTTGCAGGTTTGAAGGAGCGAACAAATTCTCAAGATTGTAATCAATACAGCTAGTGAAATTGTAAATAGGTAAGAGTTGGATGGTTACCATGTTTGTAGATGCTGTTGTGAGCACCTTTATTCCATGATTCATCGTTTTGTTGAATCCTGCGCTTTGTATGAACGATGTGCTGAAGTAGCCACTTTTCAAGAATGACTGACTCCCATGATGACACTTCCAAAGATGGTGTTTCCAGAGATAACATCTCTACGGACGAAACTTTAAGAAATGGTACTTCTGGGACCTCTGAGTGATGGTGAGAGATCCTTCATACTGAGTTGTACTCCTGGTTATTTCATTAGCTTTACCATAGGATGAACGTGTAGTGAGATCCCGGATCAATGTAGACTCCACGGAAATGGAAGAAAGTCTACGGGAGCGGAGAACCCAAGTAAGGACTACGGGATGTTAGCAAATGACGTGCGGTCCCAGCCGTTTCTTTGGTGAGTTGTTAGCGCTCCTTGTGTCATGACTTTGCCCGTGAAATTAGGATCACGAGATCAAGGTTTGTTATTTCTTTTCAGACTTTTGCTCCATCGATTGACGGTCTTCAACTTGTTCCCGGGCAAACAATTCATGAATCCAGCACTGATGAAGAAGTCGATGTAAGTATCTTTTTCGTGCAGGTGATCGTGGCATCTTCTTGAATGAAATAATAATACTTGTTGTTGATGAATCCAGGAAGAAATCATTGTAGATAAGCAGCATGTTGATGAAGCGTACTCTTCTTTGGGATATGGGAATATGGATAATTCCCGAAATCCCGAACTGAATGGAGATAGTGGCGTTGCCAATGGAGATTCCGGCATTGCCGAGCCTTCAAATGATTTAGAGACTCCCCTAGTAAGTATATATCCTGTAATCTCTTCATAGAAGTATGAAATTGCTGATTTGTGAATGAATGAATGAGAATCCATGTGAGTATACGAGTAATTTTGCTGAAATACGTCACCAGAAAATTTCAGACTTCAGCCTTTTAGCAAAAACACCGTAGAATCTTCGTTCGAAGTCGGATTTTCGCGATCTGCATATGTATCTTCAAGCACAGAAAATTTCCAATCTTTTTAAATGAATTTTTTTGAGTTTTGAGCATGTTTAGGGCCTGAAAAAGGCGAAACAGTAAACTTCCAGGAGACTTTCAGAACTTTTTCAGATTGTATATTGTCAAATGTTTCAGCCACATCTCCTTGCTCGTTTCTTCAATTTCTTTTAATTTTGGATATGTTGTAGAGGACATCCATACAAAGAGAATGGTACATGACCCATCCCTATATTCTTTACAATTGCTCCCAGCTCGTTGGTTTGTACATGACAGTGTAAAATCATCTCAGACGAGCTTGCTGTAAAACACTCATGTTGTGTTTTTAGACCATTCACTTGTGTATTGAACGGTTGGTGAAGGATTTTAATGTCATTGATTCATTTGAGATTAGGACCCCTTGATTGATACATGAGTGTGGTGCTTGCAGTGCCATCTTGTTTCTGTTAGTCGCAGAAACATCACTTCTGAAATCCTGGTCACGGGACCATAACTGAGGTTGCTCTCAGAGAGGATGATGTAATGACCATGGTGGCATTTTCCGGTGGTAGCATTCCTTTTACGATGATTGATTAGCACTGGAGATCCCGGCACCACGAGTCTCGGATTGTGAAGTTGATCGTCATGATCAGTGGACCGTCAGTCCCCAGTATTTTGTTGAATCTCTCTCTTTCATTTTCCCTTCTTATGGCAAGACCTAAATAAAGGACCCGGGTAGAAAAATTGATGTAAAGACCTAGGTGGTCGAAGTTGGAGGTACCTTGATGAAGGATTTAGCGATGGTGGACACTGATCGACTGTGGAAGTTATGAATCCCGTCTAAGAATTGTTGCTTGCATGTTGTATGCTCTGAAAGCCGTAGAAACCTCATACGATGTCGGAATTCAGTGCTTGACCCCAACTTTTGAAGATAAGAGAATGAGTTATCGCATGAGACAAGAATCACTCAATTTGGAATTCAGCCAACGAAGTGCTCACATTTGTAAATTGTAATCCCGTACAAATTTTTCGGATTTCGTAGATCTGACGGTGAAGGCCATATCTTTCAGCTCGTATGTCCGATTGATGCGCCAGTTTGGTATGTTGTAGAAGAGACATAGACGAACATCTTTCGTTGAGGAAGTATTGTCCCATTCCTCACCCATTGGTACGTTTTTGTAAACCTATGTCCTGGAGCATGTCGTATCTGATTTGTAGAGGCGATGAGAACATCTTGTAGAAGACTTTGATTTGTGCCTGTCCGTCGTGCAAGCTTTGGGAAGATGTTCATGTTATCATGTTTCCATGTCTACATATCTTGATATGAATCATTTGGGCTTGGAGAAGTACGATCCATCGAGTAACACTTCAGAGAATGGATAGTTGATGAATCCGGATGTTGTGCCTGAGACTGTTATCGATGCTGAGACCATGATTCAATTTTCTCCAGAAGTTCTTGTTGATGTTGATACTATGGTTGGAGTTGCTACTTAGACCGAAGATGATAGTCTTTGCTCCTCCATCCAGTGAGCCTTTATATGCACGAACTAGTTGGTGAGTTGAGAATTCCCAAGATAAAGGTGTACTAGGATTTCAACCCAAATTCTCCTGAATATGACTTTACTGTGAAGTGGCTTCGTCAAGGATTCGTTGTTGTTGCACGGTATATAGCAGCAACAGTCTTCATTCTGGATATGATTGGTGAAGAGAGGAAGTTTTTCAGTCGTGCAGGGGTTAGCAGAGTTAAAGGAGTTTGTAGCATCCATTGATGAATGATGTTGCATCTGCTTCAGAAGTCTCATCGTGGGATAATGAAGACTTATCGATTTGTAATTCAGCCACACTTTGATCGTGTCGGTGTTGAACCATTGTGTCACCGTCGAGATGTTGTGCTGAAGCTAGAGGTGCTATTATCGAAGTTATACTCTTTGATTGGGAGTATAATTCGAAGGCTTCTTATATGCTTGAGCGTTGAAGCGTCGAACATCTTAGGCTTGATCGTCTCGGCCCGTGTATCTTCTGTTCATTTGGCATTCCGCTGCGATAGTGGGATTCAACATTTGTGCAGACATCAGAGATTTATGATTTTGTGGAACTCGTGGTCATTCCTGCAAATCTGTGGAGAAATTATCAAAGTGTTCTTTGCCATGCTTCCGTCATCTCTCAGTAGTGAATATCTCGGTGAGATGCTCGATTCGAAGCGGTATCAGATTCAACCACTTGGTAAAATATTAATGCGTGAAGTTACCATTCATAACGTCTTGCAAAGTTGCTAGCAGAATTGAGTCCCCATGCTAGGATAACATGTGAGGGAATAAATGACATAGACATGGGAGGAATGAAACTTGCCTGGAACCTCTTGATGAATGTCTATGCATCTTTTGCAGGTTCTTGCTTCAATCTCGTCAAAATTCGAAATTCCTCCAAGTGTTCTGATGATGGAATATCTGCCAAATGTTCTGGATCAGAACTTTCTTCGTTGGAGAGATGTGCAACTAAAGACGCTTTGTCAGTAGTCATCTTCTCGAATATGCGTCCGTCCGAGAATCATGTCGTATCTGGGATCTTCCCTGATTATGTGAAACTTGGTTTCTGTCCAGGTTGATCCAACTTTCATTTTGAGAGTGATGAAACCGTATGCATCTCTGAGCATTCCTTCATGGTCTCTGATTGAGATGAGAGCATGAGTAGCTTCTTGTCGAGTGATGCCTGCGACTCTGAGGTATTTCAGTGGAGAAATGTTGATAGCAGTGCCAGCATCGACCAACGTTCTCCCGGATTCGTTTCCTTTGATATGGACAACGGTAAGCAGTCCCCAGTCGTGCATCTCCTTGTCTGTGGATGAAGGTTTCAAGGAGTATTCTAGGATGGACAGGCGTCTGACACAATGTGATTCGGTGTTGTGAACATATCTTTCCTTTGTGCCTTAGATGGACAAAGCAATTCACAGATATGCTCGATCAACAATTGTACTCCTTCTTTGACTGGTTGTTCGGAGAGTGTAAAGGTTCTGATCGAGAGAGGATTCTTGTGTACTCCTTCAGTCCCCTGGGATTCTCCATTTTTATTTTGTTGGCTCTCTCCTGATGAATGACAATTTGATTGCACCATCTTGAACCCAGACTTCTAGTAACTTGATCACTCCTTCATGGGAAGAGAGAAGTTTGAGTCTGTTTGATCATTTCCCGTTAGTTGATGCTGGGTCGAGGTTTATGCATTTTAGGATTGGTTATCTTTTCTTTACTCCTTTAGAGGAGCCTGGGATGTTGGAGAAGCACTCTGATGATGTGTCTCAGCTTTCTCTTCATTCCTACCAGCAACAACGTTTGTCGAAGGCTAGAGATTGCACTGATTGTTGACTAGGCGTCGGCTGCTTCGAGGTTCCTCGATCTTGCAGACTTTGCTCTTTCCAGGAAAGTAGGTGTAGTAGTCGTTGATCGTTTGGCTGCTTCATGAAGCTCTGAGAAAGTCTGGAACCGGAGATTTTCCAGCAAGGCTCTGTAGACCAGGATCATTCTGTTGATGCACAAGTCCACCAGTTTTTGTTCAGTGACATTCGTGTCATGACAATCCAAACATTAGACTCTGAACATCTTCACATAGTCGTTCGGATGTTCATTGTTCTTCTGAGACATTCTTCCTAAGTCGGAGAGAGTAATTTGCTCTGAGACGAAGAAGTATTTCCGGTAGAAAGCGTTAACCATCTCTCCCCAACTAGCGATGCTCCCTGGTGCAATGTTGTTGTACCATGTGTATGCTCGTCCTGTCAGGGATTTCGAGAATCCTTCAGACGGACGACATGGTTGTGTTCGTGCTCTCCTAGTGCTTCCAAGAATCGAGAGACGTGTTCTCGAGCATTCCCTGTTCCGTTGTACAGCGTGAACGTTGGAGAGATGTATCCCTTTGGGAGAGGGATCCTTTGCGTAGCAGCAGGGTATGGAGGCTGATGAGACGGTACATTTCCTTTCCCTTGATCCTCCATAAAACGTTCCAGGTCTTCACGGGTGATGAAACCGGCAGGTTCAGGTTCTGCAGCTTTGCGGGTTTCATCGTCGTCAGGGACTGGAATAACTTCATGATCCGTAGTTGGAGATGTTTCCTTATCTTTTCCCTTCTCCTAAGTTTCATCTGACATCTTGTCAATGAGAGTTTTGAGGTAGTTACATAGCTCCTTCTGAGTAGCAGCCATATCGCCTTGATTCTTGGCGAGAACTTCCTGAACTTTCATGAGATCGGCAATAGTCGGTGGATTTTCCCTGATTTCTTCGGGAGATCGTCTGAAGAGGGGATTGCTTACAATGTTGGCTTGAGGAGGAGTGGTATCAACAGCACCGATGTCGGAAGCAGACGTAGCTTCTAGAGTACCGCTTTTGTTGCTAGTGCTAGTGTTGTTTGGGTTAGGATTGGTAACTAAAACTGACCTAAGATCAACCATTTTATGAAAATGAGAGATTGCAACTGAGAGATTAATCTCCCACTGTGGTCGCAAATCTGTAGATGGGGAAAAACGGTTCGCTGGTTTTTTAGGAAAGTGAAGAGTCGAGCGTGTTGTCGAGACTCCTCGAACCGGGAAAACTGCTCAACCTCACACAGTGCACTGCAAAGGGAGTGCTTAGATTCAAGAGATCAATCTGTAGGACTACGGCCTAAACCAAGTCAATGGCCGTTCCAGAGTCAATTCGGTCGCAAAGAGGGAGATGGGTTGATCTGTAGGAGGGAAGCTGAGAATTGTGTGGGATCAATGATGATCAAGGATTGTGGGTATGTTGAATGTTTCTGCAATAATTGGTGAACTGTTGAGTTCGAATAAGTTCTGATGGATTGATGAATTCTTGAGAGTATTTACTCGAGAAATTCTGTGTAGATCAAAAACGTTGTCCTCAATCATGGATTCAGAAACTTATTTATATTGTCAGAGTTGTGAACACCTTGATCCCTGTAAGTGTGACGGTTTCATGAGTGGAAGAGTGGGCAAATAGAAGATCGTGGTAAAGTCAGTTCCATGTCGTGTGGAGACTTGACGGATCGTGCACCCACTACTTTGCTAACTCCTTCAACCGTTGACACAACTTACGCACATTTATCGTCGTAGATGAATCCACGTGTTGTAGGCCGCCAGTCCAAAACCCTAGTTGTTATCCCCTAATTTGACGTGATTGATGTCTCACGAATCGTGGAGTCTGTATGACAGACGTGTATTTAGTTTGTCAGTTGTTGACTGATTAGGCAATGAGACTAGGTTTTGTTGAATCGAGCATGTTTGGCAAATGCTCAGCGATTCATGAATGTTAACGTTGCGCAAATATTGTAAATTTGACGAGTTATTGAATATTGATGAGTTACTGAATATTTGTGGATTATTCGAGCAACTGAGCAAGTATTGCTTGATTCGACGAAATGCCGATAAGTTACTGAATATTGATAGTTGGGTCAATATTCAAGTAACTGAGCAAGTATTGCTCAATTCGACGAATCAATGAATACTTGAGAATTTGACGTGCAATTGAGCAAGTATTGCTCAATCCGACAAATATTGAATATGAATAATTTGACGTGCAATTGAGAAAGTATTGCTCAATTCGACAAAATACTGATAAATTACTAAATATTGATAGCTGGACCAATATTTGAGCAACTGAGAAAATGTCGCTCAATTCGACGAAATATTTATTGGTAACGTAACCCAATAAAATATTAAAATATTGGTAGATTACCAAATATTATATAATTAATCCCCCTGGATCAACATAAATTCATTTGGTGTTTGAACTTGCTCAGAATGATGATTCCGTGAAGCGTTTGTTCGAAACCCTAATTTTTGAGCAATTGTTCAACAATTGATGAATTGCTGAAAATAGGTCATGAGTGATAGAGGGACCGACCACATGGGGTGATGGGCGTCCATGTGGTGCCCAGTGCTCGAGTGAGCGTACACCAGGGTTCTCAGTTGGAGAGTTGGTGAAAGAATGATGATCAAGTGCCGGTTTCATCATTTATTGAATTACTGCTGGGTTCAACATTAGGCAAAAACCTAAGTATGAAAGATGAGGACCGACCAAGAGAGCATGGGACCGTCTCTTGGTAGTCACGAGACTAGATGTTGTCCGTTTGAGCAATCCCCAGGTTGGTTGGAGAGAGTTTGGGCCCAATATGAGCAATTGAGCAAATTAGGTCAGAATTATGAAAACATGTGGGACCGGCTTTGTGCAAGCCCTAGGAATGACTCTGGTCGGTCATCAAGGCATGCACGTTTTACCACGGTGTCCGTGTCTCCGTACTGAGAGTTTCAGTATTTTCTGATGTGCGTTCGAGCAACATTGTGAATTTTCAGAAGAGTTTTATCTTGACTGAAATTCTTGATTTTTTGTTGGAATGAGCATGTATGCTCAATTGATCAATATTTTGTAAATATTAAAATAAGAGTATTTTAACATCCAAAATTTCCGTGAGAGGCTAGCCGGTCATATGACCACGTTGGCTTTTGAATTTTCATGATTTGAGCAATATTCGAGAAGTTATGAAGAAATCATGATTTTTGCTCAAACCAAGGAGTTTCATGAATTTGAGGAAAATAATAATAATAAAAGACTAGGGATTGCAGGGTGTGGGACCGGCCACGGCTAGGGCATGGCCGGCCGGCTATGTTGCCCTGTCCCACACTCCTTTTCCTATTTTATTATATTATTTTTCATGAACCCGTGATGTTACGGAGAAACCATGGGTTTTTGTTGAAACGGAGGAGTTTCATGAGTTTAGGGAATAATAATTATAAAAAGCTAGGGATTGTGAGGTGTGGGGCCAGCCACGGCTTGGGCATGGCCGGCCGGCTATGTTGCCCGGTCCCGCATACCTTTCCCTATTTTATAATATTATTTCATGAATCCATGAAGCTACGGAGAATCCATGAATTTTGCAAAAACAAGGAAAGTTGCTAAAATCGAGGAGTTTTTCATAAGTTCATGAAAATAACAAAATAGGGCAAAATAATGAAAGAAGCATGGGGACCGGCCACGGCTAGGGCATGGCCAGCCGGACGGTGGGCCCGGCCCCTGGGCGCTCCTTATTATTTTATTAATATTTGTTGTTTTCTCCTGTTTTGCGTAGGATTCCTCATCTATTCGTGTTTTTGGATGCTCGTTCGTGCATCCGGGTGCTCAGTCGTGCATCATTGTCGAGTACACTTACACCATTTTTCGTGGGGCTTACTCAGGGATGGTCCAGATGCCCGACTGTGAGTATTTGTTGTTGATCCATGAAATTCAGTGTAGAATAATTCATGAAATTGAACAAATAAAAATGAGTAGTTATTTATTATCAATTCATAGGATCAGCTGTGGATTCGATCATGAATTCGGAATAATAAAATAGGCATTACCATTCCATGGGATCGTGGATTCGACCATAGAATCAGAGTAATAAAATTATCTTTTACCATTTCATGAGATTAGCAGTGAATTCGATCATGAATCGGAGTAATGAGATAATATAAATTGTTATCGCCATTCCATGAGATCAAGTCGTAGATTCGATCATGAAATTGGAGCAATCGTTATTGCCATTCCATGGGATCAGGCCGTTGATTCGACCATGGAATAGGAGCAATTGTTATTGCCATTCCATGGGATCAGGCCGTGGATTCGACCATGGAATAGGAGCAATTGTTATTGCCATTCCATGGGATCAGGCCGTGGATTCGACCATGGAATAGGAGCAATAATAGATCATTCTGGGAATTCAGTGGTGAATGTCACGGCATAATTAATCTATGTGCATAGTCAGGAGACGGATAATATCCTGAAGGCGCTCTCAGATCTTTCGGAGAACGCTCGAGTCTATACACGGTAGCTCTACATAGTAAGGATCAGTGAGTGTCACTGTCCTGAAGGCACTGTTGCTCTCAATCTTATGGAGAACCGCCCAATCGTTCTTCTATGTAGACGGGTTTTCTCTCATGTAGTCAGGGAACAGTGAGTATCACCGACATCCTGAAGGCGTTAAGCCCTCTCAACAAACAATTATGTAGGAGGACCGCCCAATTCTATTATTCTACATAGAGTGCACAATGAAATGCCAGGGGATCGAACGCTCAGCTAGTGGAGGCTTTTCGAAAGACATGTTCATCATGGCTTCGTAAAATATGAATTGTCACATGCCTGAACCCGTACCAGAAACATGCGATATCATGATTTTACGGTTTTGACCTTTGTTGAAAATCCACCATCAACAGTTTACTAACAGAAAATCCTATTTTGTATGCATAGTTATTGTAAAATTCAAATAATTCATCAACACTTTCAAACCTCATACCAAGTTTCGGCTCTACTATTTGATCACCATGGTTGCTATCCTCATCCAATACACTGCCATACTTTTCAGGTTCCTTACTCTCCAATTGGTTTTCATTCACGACTGCATATTCAGTAAACATATATATATATATATAATTAAGTTAGATTCAAAAATTAAATCTATATACTAAATAACTTGAGTAAGCTATCAACCGGCCAGTAAACTTCTTTTTTAATTAATTTAGCTACAGCCACAATGGCAAATAAAAACCAAGGATATTTGGATATGAAACTGTAGACCCTAGTCTTGGTACAATGTAGCACATATTAGGCATTACTTGAAGAAATTTAAACAATATGCATGAACAATAAAGCCCCGATTCAGAGATGTTGATTTCTACTTCAACAAAAAGTACTAGTCTTACAAATGCATTAATGTGTGATAAACCTCTAGATATTATTATAAATGAATGTAAAACTATTGAAGGGATAGTGATTGTAAAGATTGCTTAATACATACGAACTATTCGAAATTCAATTCTGCAACTCCAGGTGCGTTATCAATAGTAACCATAACCATAGACATTTCATTGAGATGCTGAAAAACCGGGGGTACAATAACCACACCCAATAATTCGTTTAGGCAATATGTATGGACTAACACCAATATAATTCCAAGAGAATCAACTAGACAATTAGACTCAATCAATGGAAATATATCCAAGAGTTATATCTTGGTTTCTCAAATCAATCTGCAATCGAACAGATAGAAATCTGTGAGCCGGATTAATATGAGAAACAACTTGAACGGTACCAAAGACCAATGTTCAAGTGTCAATCAATTTATATCAACAACGAAAGGTTGGATTATCTAATTGATTGAACTTACGCACAACCTGTGATATTTCAATTATAAAACAAATATAATACGGAAAAAAAACAACACAGACACCAGAAGTTTTGTTAACGAGGAAACTACAAATGCAGAAACCCCCCGGAATCTAGTCCAGATTGAACATCACACTGTATTAAGCCACTACAGACTCTAGCCTACTACAAATTAACTTCGGACTGGAATGTAGTTGATCCCTAATCAATCTCACACTGATCAAGGTACAGTCGCGTTCCCTTACGTATCTGAATCCCAGCAGGACTCTGCGCACTTGATTTCCTTAGCTGATCTCACCCATAACCAAGATTTGCTACGACCCAAAGTCTAAGACTTTAATAAAAAAATGTGTCTCACACAGAAAAGTCTATTGAATAGATAAATTTGTCTCCCACAGAAATACCTATGAGTTTTGTTCCGTCTTTTGATAAATCAAGGTGAACAGGAACCAATTGATACACCAGACTTATATTCCCGAAGAACAACCTAATAATATCAATCACCTCACAATAATCTTAATCGTATGGTAGCGAAACAAGATATTGTGGAATCACAAACGATGAGACGAAGATGTTTGTGACTACTTTTTATCTTGCCTATCGGAGAAAAAATCTCGAGCAAATCTTAGAGAAGATAGTACTCAATACAAAAGAAAACA
This sequence comes from Papaver armeniacum, assembly GCA_023531295.1. Classification (NCBI taxonomy): domain Eukaryota; kingdom Viridiplantae; phylum Streptophyta; class Magnoliopsida; order Ranunculales; family Papaveraceae; genus Papaver; species Papaver armeniacum. Next base: position 67,742 of record JAJJWW010001238.1, on the reverse strand, counting down.
ACAAGATCAGAACATGCAACTATAGAGAAAATAGTTGGGTCTGGCTTCACAATCCAATGAAGTCTTTAAGTCGTTAACCTACAGGGTTTTGGAAAAAACCTAAGGTTAAAGGAGAATTGACTTTAGTCGCAACTCGTATCACACATGAGGTGTGGGGATTAGGTTTCCCAGTTGCTAGAGTTCTCCTTTATATAGTTTTCAAATCAGGGTTTACAATCTAAGTTACCTTGGTAACCAAACATTCAATATTCATCGTTAGATGAAAACCTGATTAGACTCAAGCTAATATCTTTCAACCGTTAGATCGAACTTAGCTTGTTATACATAAATGAAATGTGTTTTCATTTAGATATGGGTAACCGTACCTAAACATGTACACATGGTTGGTTCAACAATAGTTAACCGAAGTTAGCCATATGAATACTTTCTTATCAACCTTGTTCATCCCAATCACAACTAGTTCAAATGACTCAAATGACATTAGTTATGGAGTTGTTCAATTGTTTATATTCTCATAGAAGAATACAAGACACAATTGAAGCAAAATCGATTTTGATTCACATGAATCAATTCATCAACATTATAGCCACGGTTTGCAAAAGATTGCATTCCTTAATATATAAATGTATTAATTCATGAACAAACCGATTTTGGAACTTTAACCTACTCAGGTATGCAAACGGGTACGCATACCTAAGTGGTCGGACTAAGTTTGGGTTCGCTAGTATGCGAACATGTACGCATACCACCAAACTAAGTAGAAATTTCGGAACTTGAAACTCACGCCAGTACGCATACCGGTATGCATACTAAGTTCCCGGACTTTCACTAAACCAATCAGTACGCATACGGGTATGCATACCATGGTTCCCGGAATTTCACTAAACTAATAGGTAGCGTACGGGTATGCATACCATGGTCTCCGGATATGGACAACATATATGCAAGTACGCATACTATGTTATATCCAATTATGGTTAATCGTTCGAAACTACCATTTTAATCAATGAAACATTCTTGGAAAACGGGAATAGATGTGTCACACAAACTTTTAGATTCAATGCAATTTTCAAGTGATAAAATGATCAATACGAAACATTCTGAGTCTATATCAAATGACGGTCTCACACAAATCATGTAAGATGTTACAAGGCGATTTCCACATGATCATCTTTTGATTTGCGTCAAGAACATAAGATGAGCTTGGAAAAAGCAAAAGCTTACCAACATATATTTTGAGAAATATGTAAGCGAGTTAAACTCAGCTTGACATATCAAAAGTGTTGTTGATGGTGGTTTTTAGTTCAGGGCTAAATTTGTAAAGCTGCATTTAATGTGCTGTCATTCTACAAAGAAACGGAGCCATGTAAAGTGACGAGTGTCCAACCTCTTCACTAGCGCATTTATTGAGCAATTCAATATATTCACATGAAATTTATCCATAATGGTGCATGTAGCAACAATCCCAGATATTCTGTAAATTTCGACACCTTGCATGTATTACCCAATTAATATAAGCTTCTTTGAATGCTTTCTGTGCTATGTTCCCCGGCTGAACCCTTAATATTGATATGGCATGACAATTTTTGTTCACTCGCAGCAGAGTAGCACGAATTTCCAAGTATCACGGCTAAGGTCCTTGCATAAAAGTACTCAATCGGAAAGCATAATGCTCTCTGGCAATAAACTTAAAGAACTCTATGTCAACACATAGAATTCAATTAATTTTGTGATAATTCACAAGATTCGGATATTACCCTGACTAATTTGCAAAAATTAGGGTTTTGCGCCCTGTGCAATATATTAGACCCCGCCGGTCGAAATTAAGCTTAGGCGAACTAAGCAATTAATCCGCCATGGATTAGTAAATGTAAAATCCTACCCAAAATCAGAAAACAAGGAATAAAAGGAGCCACGGAATAGGAGCAGCAACAAAGGGAGGTGAGGCCTTTCCATAGGTCAGCCGGCGCCACTTGCAAGTGGCCACACCCCATGTTGCCCGACCGGCCCTGTTTCCCGTCGACCAATCAGGTCACCTTAAACCCGCCACACGCACATGAGTTGTGGCTGGGCCCATACTTGCCAGCCCTATTTCCCATCGACCAATCAGGTCGCTCTAAATCCGCTACGCGCACTGGAAGAGTGGCCACGCCCATGCTTGGCCGACCCCTCTTTTTATCGACCAGTCAGGTCGGTCTAAACCTGCTACGGTACTAAAAGAGGCAAAATTGGGCCAGATGGTCACAATGCCAATTGGCTTTCCAAAATCGCACCAACATACCTGTGGCATGCCAAACATGCCATGCCGTGTCAATGTGCATGCCAAGCATGCCAAACGTGCCACTTTGCCACAGCAGCATGCCGAACGTGCCAACGTGCTATGAATAGCGCGCTTATGCCCTGACCCACCTTTTGTTCATGGCCAACGCCATAACAGACTTCAATTAGGGTATCCTAATCAGGAACACGGAATTTCTTTAGTGGCGTTAGTCGAAACCCTAATTTTCAGTCGTGGCCCAAATTACGCCGCTTCAGGCCCCACAACATGCCACGAGCCATGTGGGATTCAGGAAACCCTAAGAATGGCACCACACTATAACCACTCGTAGCAACCCTTGCTCTTGTAGCCGTTTCCACATTATGGCCTTGCTATAGTTCCTTTGGCATGGCTATTTCACCGTTTGCACAAAAAGCGTCACCATGCCGCATTCCACTCGCGCTAATTAGGGTTTCGATGTTCCAAACCCTAATTTAGCTAAGGTTGCCACGCCAACCAAGTCAATTAATGCTCCCTAAGGAATTAAGTTTGATATGGCAACTGGAGCCAATGTTGCCGAGCCATATTTGGATCTAAGGCCAATATGCCAAAAATATAGCTGCCATAGCTACGCCAGGCGCAATTTGTGCCACTATGCTGCTAGCATATGCCAGCCATGTCGTTGTGCCACTACCATGCGCTAAACATGCCATTACGCCATTGGCATGTGCCAATGGCGCCACTGTGTCATTATCAGGCGCCAACAGAAAGTGGCCATAATCAATGGCCAGTCTCTCTCATGAGTCACAATCTCAGCCCCCCGAATTCGCCACAGAATTGACAGGCCTATGGCAAGTCTTAGGCGACCATCCAAGACAAGCCTAATAGCATCACATGTAAAAAGGCGAGGGTACCCAAATATACCTCAAGCTAAAGATTTTTCTACCTATAAGTCCTTTCTCCGAAAGTGATTGCCTATGGACTGAGTCGAGACAATACAACTAATCGGTTCACACTTCGTGTGATCGTCTATGGATACGAGATCGACACAATACAACGAAGTATGTTTACTTGATACAAAGGTTCGGACTTAACCAAACACAATAGGATTGCTTATCAAGTAAATATGAATTAACGTTTGTGTAATTTACTTTAATTATAATAAGACAATTATAATGCGGAAAATAAAAGTAAATGACACATCAAGATTTTGTTAATGAGGAAACCACACATGCAGAAAAACCCCGGGATCTTGTCCAGAATTGAATACTCTTAGGATTAAGCTACTACACAAAATTACACCTAACTTCGTATAGTTGAGACCAAGTAACTAACCCTATAGTTCACTTAGTTTTGTATGTATTCCCACGCCTCCGACTTGTGAATAAGTCACGTACTTGGAACAATTCCTTTGGTTCGTATTCCAAACAGTAAAGGAACAACAAATCTGTTTGGTATCAACTCTATTCAACCAAGTGATATGAGTCGGACAAAGGCTCTTCTGTTTATCTTAACATAAACTCCTTCGTCAGGTCCTTAGATCTATCTTATGTTCAATCACCCTAAGGTAATCGTTTAAGATTAATCCAATCAATACCTTTAATCACAAGGAAGCGTATTGATGCCGATCTACTCAATTAATCAATCTAATCTACCCCAAGGATAAACCGATTATTAATTGGATCCTCTTTTACCGAAACAAGTATTGTGCACACCAAAGATTATAAAACCCAAGTCAGATCTTCAATATTTTCTTTGTCTTCAAATCTTCTTAAATCTTCAATAAAAACCTACACACAATCACTTGAATCTCTTGTGATCAATCACGCACGTAACGGAGTCTCAGTAACAATGGATTATCACAAGATCGTCTTTAGAACTAACAACAATATAAAGATCCCTGTCGAAACTCTGAACTAGTTTGAGTGAATCTTATGTCAGAAGAGAAGATTATCAAGAATAAACAAAATAGGTCCAATCAGATTTCAACCACCGTTAGTCAATCAAATCAATCGAAAACAAAGATAAACCGCAATTATCTAGTTTCCCACCAACGGGTCGTGCTAGAGCTTCTCAATCCCAAAGAATACTTTAAACTGAGCGGCTGTAAGAGATTTCTCCTAATTAGGTTACTCTCCTCTCCGAATAGGCAGCTACACCAGTAACAACAACAAAAGAGTAAATCTGTTATTACGAAGGATTAGTTTGCTAGAAAGGCAAACTTCGTGTATTTATAGACAAGGAAGTTTGTACACCAAGGAATTTCCAAAACCGAAAATATTCTCAAGATATTTATAAAAGCACAGATTCGGTTTTCATAATTCCTGGAAATGCTCTGTCCAAAAATAACGATCGAAATCTCTCGGAAAATCTAATTAGTAAATGCACATTACCAATTCTGTAATTTCCCAACAAAATAAAATTAATAACCTTAATTAAAAGATTCTTAACTTACTTATGTTTCGATCCTGGGATTCTCTTCCCTTAGCCGTTAAGGAATATCTTTGAACGATTATAGAAATAAACATTCACAACACGTGTTCAAAGTTTGTCGACATCTTAACTTTGTAAGTTCTCTTTCACACTTACAACCTTGAAACCGATTTGGCACACTTCCAAACAAGTTTAGAATTGGTTCATCTGACTTTCAAGAACTATGTGATTGATCAAACCAACATTCAATCAAAATCATGGGTTTACGGTTCTACCAAAACAAGTTTCGGTTCTACCTCCATGTGAGTATTGTGCATAGTCACACTAGCTTCCCAAAAGTTCGGTTGACTAGGTACTAGGATCGGTTCCCCCACATATATATGGTATCTAACTTATATGTGTTGCACATGTCCATAGGATCGGTTCCCCTTCTCGCTATAAACCTTGTTGCACCCCATACAAGGATCGGTTCCCTTTCCCTTACTATGATCGGTTCCCTTTCCCTTACAAGGATCGGTTCCCTTTCCCTTACAAGGTCGATATACAAAATCCGATCATACCACGTGATTACTTAAGATCGGTTTTACTAATAAAAGTTATACCAATACATAAGTCAGGCCTTTGTGAATAGTTCTACCAAGAACACAACAAGTTGTGAGTGGTTATACTCTATCAGGCATATTGGTTCTTCATAAGATATGCAATGAATAACAAAACCAATAACACCTGGCAATTTCCTTTTCAGTCCACAAACAAGTTTATGAACTTACTTCCTTAGAACACATGTAAACATTGTTCCCTAAGATGAAATCCTCACCTCATATCCATACATAATCACAATAGCATTCAAATGATTATGGCGATGTCTTATCTACAAAGTTTAATGGTTAAGCAATAAACCTCGTATTGTATTCCTTAATACTCTGTCTATCTGGAGTTCAAATATGCTTCACAGTTATGTTTTCAATATGCACGACTTGAAAGATACGTTAGGGAATAAAACAGTTCAGGTCAAATATCACTAACCTCAAGTGGAAGGATGATTGTTGTCGTTGTAGCTCCTTGCTTTTTCACATCTTCAAGTCTTCGCAATACTTGTAATGTCTCATATCCTAATACTTTCAATCTAACCTATACGAAGTTTAACTCTAGTACATAATCAAGCGACTCTTAACATGAGTTTTGATTCACTAAAATATGACAACCAAACTTGACATACCAACGCTTGGTGGGTTCAACCGAGCCATGCTCTAATAATCTCCCCCTTTGTCAATTTTAGTGACAAAACTCTTACATCATATGGATTAACAAATTACAATAATTCATTACAATCCGCTTGATTCCCGATTCAACAAAGACTCAGAAACCGCTTACATTCAATCCTTGAAAATGTCGCTGTTGACATTATAATAACAAAGAAAAAGAGTAATAGCTTTGTTAAACAAAGACGTCTTTGTTATATCACTTCATATGACATGTTACTCCCCCTTAGTCTGTGCTTTCACTCTTTCGTTAGATAAAACATTCAAGTACCAATGTTCTTTTCCCTAGCGATGCCAATCAATATGAATATCAATGCCAGCATCACCTGTTCACTCCATATATTTCTCCCCCTTTTTGTCACAAAAATGACAAAGAAACGAAAAAGTAAAGGAAAACACAAAAAGAGTCTTACAAATCTCAGAATAGACTTGCAAACCTGTAGAGTTGGGCACGAGGGTTCCACACATCATGTTCTGATAACCAATATCAAAACCGAAACTACAAGTAGTCTTATTTTGATATGTTACCAAGGAAACAATTGTCCGAAACAATTTTTCCAATTTAGTTTAGCAAACCAAAAACAACTAAGCATATTAGTCCCTTTGCTAAACCAATTGCTCAAAAATAACTGTTTAATTCGATAAGACCAAAATAAAGATAAACTCCATTTTTCTCATCAGGTTCTAATTATCCATAAACTTAGACCTTTCAATTTTAAACAAGACAAGTACTAGGTTAGTTAACTAGCATTTTTTTTAGGCATTCGATTAGACTTGAATAACCGAAACCTCACTTCAATAAGTCTAACTAAGATCAGAATTAACTTAGTTTCTTATCCGGAATCGAATTGGACTAAACAACTCATCCCGTACACATATTATTTCGCTAAGCCATAAATAATTCATACAAACCAAAATAAATCAACTTGCATAATTATTCACCTCAACCGGAAGCAATTGAAACAACATAGACATTATAAGCACCGCAATTGCACCGTATTTTTGTAAGCCTAAACGATTGATACCATACAAGAGCAAGATAACAACAGTTTTTCTTAACCGGAACCAATTGAAACACACATCCAGACACACATCATGGAATAAATATCAATTGAACCGAAATTTTGTTAAGAAAAAGCAACAAATATATATAATATAAACTTAGGATTTTCTTAAACAGGAAAACAATTAACTAACAAGATTGTTACCTCAAATTTCGCATCCACTTCTCCAATATGATAGCATCTTCGTCCAGGGAGAATTGATATCGAAATATCACCACGTTGTCATCCTCATGTGTGAACAAAAGAATAACAACACACCTCAACCTTTACCAGAGAAAGGTTGAAAACCGGTTTTAACAATTGCAAGCACAAGTTGAAAACTGTTGAAACACATATGCTTTTATGCTAAACCAAAACCGATTCAACATATTGTGACTTTTTCACATATTGTTTCTATTAGAACCCCTCATAATCCTTTAATAAAGCCTACCTACTAGGGCTAGAACTTAATCCCGCTAAATCAAAAAGTCACCCAAACCATGAGGGTTCACAATATATGAGATCGAATATTAAGGTAGTAAAACCGTAATCAAACATCCCATAAACATACATAGCAATAAGGTAAAAGCAATTAAGCACAGGCTATGTAAACCGAAAACAATCACAAGTAAAATTACCAATCAAATAATTTTATTCATAATAGTTTTATTCATAATAGACCAATACAATCAATGAAAGAAATCAAAAATTGATATCTATTAAACTAGATTAAGTAATACATAAAATAACTTAATCTCTAGTGGTGCTCTTGTTGTCCACTAAGGTCTGTTCAGTGCTCAAACTCTTAAAGCATGTCTCAATAGACTTGTCCGCAACCACTTTATATTTTATAAGATCTTCCAACCGAAGCTTCAAGTTAGCAAGATCACTTTTTGCCTCCTCTAAACTTTCTTTTAGTTCATCTCGTTCTTGCATCAAGGAGAAAAGACTTCTTATGAGTTCATCAAACCCATGCATAGCTTCATACATACCATCAGTGGAGAACCACTTGGTAGATTCTGAATCATCGATCACAAAGACTAATTTCTTCTTGAGATCTATCAGAGTTATTATTAGACATGCTTCTTGAGACAATCTTCCCGATTCTTTGATATGGGACAAACCCTTGACAGTTTCTTACTTTTCGTGCTTCCCTTCTATCACTCCTTGTAACACTGCGAGTTATAGGAGACATCTTTATCAAGAAAATACAATAATCTTAAGAGATGATTTTTATGAACCAGGTGTTGATGGTGGATTTTCATTTAAGGTTAAAATTGTAAAAAACCAGAAAATTATGCGCTGACATCTTGTAAAAGATAAAGCCATTAATAAGTGTTGGATACTCCTTCACTTTACTAATTCACCTTAGAATGGAGCATGTGGCAACAATCCCATTCTGCGAATTAAATACGCGAAATTCATCCTGGTTGGAGCATGTAGCAACAATCCCATATACCCTGTGAATTTATAGCATTATTAATTAATGCGTAAGCAGCCTTGTATTTCATGTACTCATTATCGCTGCGGCATGACGACCGAGTGTTGCTCTCACAGAGCAACACGAACCTCCAAGCATTATAATGAAAGCATGTACGAAATAACCGTACGAGGTTGCAACTCTCGGTGTGTTATACTAGCCCGATTGAGAACTCTCGGTGTGTTATACTAGCCCGATTGAGCATCCGGACTGTCCGTATCGGTCCGGATATGATCTCGTTCATCCAACCTCACCAGGCGTGATTGGATGACTCCGGATCAATTCCATAACCCCCAATCGGTATGGAATATTCACTGCCGAACCAACGCGGACCCCGCATGGTCGGCCTCCCCAAAATATTGGCATAGCTTACCAAAACGTCCAAACCAGAGCGTATGGACGGAAAACCCTAAATTAGGTTTTACGGCATATTACATGTGTCGCAAAACAGTCTCAACCATCCATCTTCGCAGGTATAGATGGAGGGCGTAGATGTAGATTCAAAGGGCCCAGAGCATGTCAACACAATTACCGTGGGCCCGCCTACATACCTGACCAATCGGTCAGGACCAACCATGGTTGGTCATCCCACCCGTGCGCCCGAACATAGCATGACACACGGCCGTGAAACCCAAAAATTAGGGTTTTGAGCATCACGAGCGTCCATCTTCTCCTAAGCACGAATGGAGGGTCCCCAGATTAGATTAAGCAGTCCTGGTCATACCGGCATGACTAGTGGGCCTGTCTATCCCCTCACTGATCGGCCAAGGCATATCATGCCCGGCTATCCAAAAACGCGCGTCCAAACTTGCGTGGTCATACTTCCCAAATTGCAACCGATCTCGATCACTCAACTTCACCGGACGATTTGAGTGGCTTAGATCCACGTTTTCATGGGACAATCGAGTATAGGCGTGAACACCAGCCTACCACCTACACTCCCCCAGACCGATCGACCAAGACCGACCAAGAATTGGTTGTCTTGGAACGCGCGCCTGAAGATGGCGTGATGTGCGGCTCTTGCGACACTAGTTTTATGTCACAAATTGATCTCGACCACTCAACTTCACCGGACGAATTGAGTGGCCCAGATCATACTTTCGTGAGGTAATGGGGTATGGGCGCCTACACCGTCATGCCTTCTACACGCATGTACGATCGGCCTGGCCAAAATCGTCTCCCAAGCTTGGATTCGACCAAGTCAAGAATGATGCTGCGCACCTCTTCAAAACCCTAATTCCATCAACGGTCGCAGATGAGTGTCTCAAAGATCATCTCATCCGTCCAACTTCACCGGCTTGGTTATACAACCCTGGTCAGGAGTTAATTGGTCAGTGAGGCGTCATGGTGATCACCACCCGTCACTTTACCACACCATGATGCAAGTACTCGCATAAAATACACATGATACTTCACAAGTATCAACTTCCTGAATAACGCAGTTATTCAATTTAGCATTACATGCTACCTTTTGTGGGTCCCACGATCCACACCCTCGAGACATCAATCATGTCACAAACTGGGGGATACATATCGGGGTATTGGTCTCAGCGGTTTACAACACGTGCAACGCGCCATCACAAGAACGTGTCAGGAAGTCATGGACGGTTAGAGATGACAGGAGAAGTGGGCAAGACTGGTCGTGTAACACCAACACACACCTCCACTACTCCATCACTCCACTTCCTCCACTTTCCACGAGAGACGTGAATAAGGCTCAAATGACTTGTATAAATAGGTTCTCCTCCCTATTTTCAACACAGGAGAAAAACAACACAAGTCCAGACGAGACAGAAACCAAGTGTTAATACAAAACATATTCAAACACCCAGAGCCTTATTGCATCAATCGTAAGCCTGCTCACCTTTCTATTACAAGTCATAAGCAAGCCAACACCTTCACAATCTCAACACCTTCTTCGCTTCCCTCTTTAAGATCAACCCCATCTCCTTCACTTTGTGACCGAAACAAGTCTGAAACGGCCATTTTTTGGTTTAGGACGGACTTGCACAGATTGATTTCCGAATCTACAAGCACTCACCGCGCAGTGCATTTGTTTAGGGTTTAGATTCATTCCTCATCCACACACCCCAAATTACCAAATCAGGCAGGAATAGTTTTTACCCATAAACAATTGGCAACCACAGTGGGAGGTTGATCTCTCAGTTGCAAAAAATTGAATTCTCAATTTTTTCGGTTTTCATCTCACGATGTATCCTCACTCGGAGACCACATGTGGTTCAGATATCATGGGAAGTGTAGCTAGAATGCTGGAGGATATCTTGGCAAATCAAGCCGGTATCGCTAGAAGACAGAGCGAGACATTCCGCCTTTTGAATGATGTAACAGTGCAATTACAAGAAGGGTCGGCAGGCATCTACTCAAACAGTGCAACAAACGCTGGATCCTTAGTCAGGAGTCACACCTTTACAAGTGGAGATGCAGAAAGAGCGCGTAATCACAGGGGAATCAGGAGAGACGAACAACATGTTCGAGCCGACAACGAAGACTCGAGGCAACTCCACATAGGAAAAGACTTGTCCGGGGTACCACAACGTCTACCGGATAAAGAAATGGAGCCTACAGCTTACGGATCCCTACTGGAAGATTTATATCTCAAGACCCTTGTCGAAGCCCGGAAGACTGTTCAATCCGCATCGACCTTTCAACTAAGTGAAGAAATGCTTGAGGAAGGAGAGATCAATCAAGGAACACGTGAGTACAGAGGATGGGAACGTTCAATTCGATCACTTAGCAGTGATATTACAACACCTTCCATCACCAGAGACAGAGCATCCGCAAATCCTGGCATATCATCAAGTGTAACACCTCTGGTAGTCACCAGAGCAACAACTTCCACTCCTTCATCAGGACGAGGAGCCGGAGGGACGAGAGGAGGACCATCCCCCATTACCATTGCAGACTTGATGGAGAAGCGTGGAAGTTCTTGCTAAGACTCAAACGGATATGGCCGCAACTCGGAAAGAGGTACTCACTTTTCTTAAGACATTAACTGATCGATTTCCACAAGAGCCGTGACAGCCCCTGGAGCAAAAAAGGAACGCATTCAACGCACCGGAGAAGGTACTTCAGCGGCATGGACCTCCATGGACCTGATCAAAGAAGCGACATCAGATATGAGCGGTCCTGTCATAGAGAATCCTACACTGGGGACTGATCCTCACAACGATCCTAAGTCAATAAGTTTCACTATGAACCAGAGGCCGGTGGATCGGGAAGCGGTTTCTCTAGTGGAAAGTTTATGCGAACTTTCACACCTCTCGAAGAATCGGCGCGCGGAGACGTTTTGCTTTGCAATCAACCGAGAGGAAGGTCACGACCGTGCCCTACATGTCACCGCACGCATCAAGGATTCAGAGTTCAAGACGGCCCTTATCTACACAGGAGCGTCTTCGAATGTGATTACTCTCAAGACTCTTAGGACATCCAAGGTTCTCCCAGGCAAGGTCGTACGAAAGCCTACCACAATGACGGACTTCGAGGGAAACCAAACCAGCACACACGGGAGAAACTCCGCGGAAAGAATCATACAAGTTCGTTGCGTCCCACTCCCCACGTGGGCGTCAATTCAGGAAGAAGACCGGCTTACATCATTGAGGGCTAAAACCCACGATGCATCTTTGCTGACGAAGCATTCTTCTCCATCCTGTGAAGCCACGACCCACGAAGAGGGAACGAACTTTTGTGGCGAGTCGTGACCGAAAGGGAAAACGGTATACCGACACGCCATTATCAATTAGCGGGGAGATCACACCCGGTCTCTCCACCCAATGGAATGCTACGACAAAGAACGAACCACAAGAACAAGTGTTAGATGCTCCACAACAGCTGCAAGATGGCACCAACTCCACAACCGATGAGATTGAAATCGTTGAGGAATCTCCTAGGCCTATCTCCATCAGCTCAACCTTGTGTACGGATAAACGCACGAAGCTCGTGGAACTTCTCAAAGATTACCAGGACATATTCGCTTGGAGATATGAAGAAATGCCGGATTTAGATGAAAATTGGTCACCCATCATCTACATGTCATACCTGGATCCAAGTCGGTTAAACAGTTGTAGTTAAGACACGAGGAAAATGGATAGATCAGGTGCTGCATAGATTTCAGAGACTTGAACAGGTGCTGCTCCAAAAACGATTGTAGTTGCAGGAAATCCCACACTACACCCCTCACTATATCTTGATAATAATTTCTAGATCTAAACTTATTAATCATCTAAATTTCAAATATAAGTGCTAGAAATTTAAATAGACACATAAGATTTTTTACGTGGTTCGATCAATATGATCTACATCCACGATTCTTCACTATGATTGTTGAGGTTACATTTGAATTACATTGAGAATCTCCATTAATGGATATTTTCTAGAGCTCTAGATCTAATTATTTGGGGAAGAAGATGATAAAGAAAATAAAATCTTTCTCTCTCTAAAAAATATCTCTCTCCAAAATATCTCTCTCCCTCCTACTAAAAATCTTCCCCCTTTCTCTCTCCTGCTCTCTTCTTTATATAGGATATTACATAGTGGGTGACAGCTCATATTCTCGCGAGCTCTTTGATAATTTCGCAGGCTCTTGCTACCTTCTCGCGAACTCTTCATACCTTTTCTCGTATTTCTGCTGGTGTCGTTTGTTACGTTATTTTTGATGTTAGTCTGCGACGGTTTCGCAATGTTGCTAATGACAATATCGCGAGTACGTTGTTGTTGCGATATTCTAATCCTACATCTTGCCTCTTTTTCCTTGAATATTGCTTGAAGAGCGATCTTTAAGGAAAAATCTGTTGTTGTAGTAATCTTTGATCTTTGTTTGATGAAGGAACGAGCGGAAGAATACTGGATTTGAAAAGTACGTACTTGCCTCTATTCTTTTGCGAAGTTCCGAAGCTTTGCGAAGTAAATAAGAAATACTATCCCGAAGTATATGAAGTATGAAGTATCCTTGAAGAAGTATAAGAAGTATGAAGTATGAAGTATGAAGTATCCTTGAGAATTATAAGAAGTATGAAGTATGAAGTATCCTTGAGAATTATAAGAAGTACTTATTCTTCTAAATATAAGAAGTATTGCGAATCCATCATGTGAAATTCTCGCTCCATGTTCTCTGCCTCATGCAATGCTCTATTCTTTTGCGAAGTTCCGAAACTTTGCGAAGTGAATAAGAAGTATTAATCCTTGAAGTATAAGAAGTATTGCCTCTGTTCATGCGAAGTTATTATTCCATTTTTGGTGAAGATTCTTGTTGTTCACTGGTGAATATCTTCTTTGGAAGTGATTCTTGCCGAGAAGATAAAGAATATAAAATTTTTTCTTGGTTATCTATAATTGCCTCTGTTCTTTATCTTTGAAGGTAGAATCTTTAAGAAAATGTTGGATGAGGGAGTTGTATCTTCATTCTCATTTTGCCTCTGTCTCATGCTTAGTGCTCATGCGATAGTATAATCTCTTCAAGTTGCTTATAATTTTGCGAAATAACCACATTTCGCAAACTAATCACATTCCGAGAAATTATGACTCATTCTCTGCGAAATTCTGAATAATACCTTGAGAGATTCCAAATAATATCGCTGAGAGATTCTGAATAACACTCTTGAGAGATTATAAATAGTTATATTTGAGAGATTCTGGATAATTCTGTAAAATTTTGTAAAATACTTGTGCGAGTATAATGCTTATGTAATGATTATGTTATGAAATGTGTATGCAATGGTTATGCCATGAAATGCTTATGCAATGCTTTCATGATGCGATTATGATGCTTGTATGATGAGAATGCTTATCTACTGCAATGTATAGCTAATGTTTGTGTTACTTAGCTCATTTCGCCGTTCTAAAATTGATGTAGCTTTAAATCACTTCCATTCTTCATTTATCTGATTTTGTCTTTAGCATATGCATTCCTCTTTGTGTATTTATTGTTTCTCGCAAGTTCTTACTTGTGCTTCATCTTTTCTTATTCCTGCACTTCATCCAAATTGTTTATGTTGAATTTTGTCATTGCGACAAGATCGCAGGACGTCTTTACATTTTCATGTAATGACCCCTTGATCTTGCCTTATCATTGTTTTTGTATGGTCTTATTTTGCCTTCCTAGTTAAAGGTCTTATTTTGCCATCCCTCATTGCGACAATATGACAGGCCTAAATATCCTCGCGAACATAAAGCCCCATGACATTGCCGTCTTGCGACAAAATCGCAGGACGTCATTACACTTTCATGTAATAACCCATTGATCTTGTCTTATCATTTCTTAGTATTATTGCCTCTGCAGGATGTTTTAGTTGCGACAATATGACAGGCCTAAATATCCTTGCGAACATAAAGCCCCATGACATTGCCGTCTTGCGACGAAATCGCAGGACGTCCGTACACTTTCGTGATAAGACCCATTGATCTCGTCTTACCCTCGCGTTAGTATTATTGCCTCTGCAGGATCATTGCACAAATATGACAAGCCTAAATTTTCTTGCGAAAATAAAGCCTCATGACATTTGCGTCTGTTTTGACACTCTCCCTAATGGAGGGTGTCGCCCTTATCATCTCCCTGGTTGCCCCTTCAAGGAGGCTTACATCGGCCATACAAGACTAGATCCTCCCATCCGGTCTTAACAACAACCAGTTGTTTTCGCAGCCTCTTATCCCTTATACCTATATGGCTTATGGTTACGAGACGCACCTAAGTGGAGTTTTCTTCGGGCCGAAAAGATGCGCCAAGACTTGTCAAGAGTGGTAAGGAAGTTCCATGCTCCCGCACTCTTGACTCAACCGTGTACCTCGGCGCCTTGATCATACGGCCGACTCCTTGAAAGAGACCCTCGGTCGCCCAACCGGTATAACCTTATATATTTAGTTGGGAATCCAAGGTACCTCTTCCTGATAGGCTTTCATGGGCCCCAAATCTGCATGACCCGGAGTTCCGGGGCGGTGTAACCTTTTCCTGAGCCATGTTAAGAGATACCCCCTTATATGACGCACTTTAGGTCTTACATTTGCCTCTTACGAAATATCATTCGCGAACTAGGGTGTACGCCATAAAGGTTCGTCCCATTCAATCACTCATTCATTTTTGTCAATTCATTCAATCATTCACTTTTGATTATCTCTTCTCATTATCTTTGCGAAATTATCGCATGTCTTCATCCTTTCATTCATCCTTTCATTCATTTCTTCATTTCTGTCACTTCCTTCACTTATTCTTTCATTTCTCATCATTTCTTTCATTCATTCTCATAATAGCATATCATTTGCGGTTTGTTCTTTGTTGTTGTCTCTTGCGAAGTATATGATTTGCTTGAAGCTATCATCCTTGAAATATATGAACGTCGCATAAAATATAAACATCTCACAAAGCAAAAAGAATTGTGAGAAATGAGATTTGAACCCTTGACTCGCCTCTTTATATTCTCGCACCATACCAACTGTTCTAACCTCATTTGCGAAATTAACTTGCGAGATAATCATCAACTTTCTTCTTTGCGAGATAAGCAATGTCATGTGAAATTTTGCATAACAAAAATAAATGTGCGAGAGCAAGAATTGATCCTGCGACCTTACGCTCGCGTTCATGCCTCCCGACCAACATGCTAGCCAAGCCTCTGCGAAATGTTTCTGCGAAATAATCACTTACTTTCTTCTTGCGAAATATACTTGCGAAAAACCCATGCGAAAAATACACGTTCGTTGAGATTTGAACTCGCGACCATGAACTCATTAATTTCGCAGGTGACCAATCTGTCTCTTGCCTCTTGTTTGCGAAAGAATGAAACAACCTTGCGAAATTATCCATTTTTTCCCTTCTTTGCGAAGCAAAAAATTCTTTGCGAGGTGGGAGATTCGAACCCGCGACCTTAAGCTCCTCTTGTTCGCTCGTGACCAATTGTGCTACTCCTCCTTTGCGAAAGGATCGCGAGAATGCTAATACATGACTTATATTCACCCTTTGATATTCAAGGAAAAAGATGACAAAAATTCTTCGCGAAGGGTAAGACTCGAACTCGCGACCTTATGTTTATACTCTTCGCCGGTGACCAATTGTGCTAGCTTCTGTTTTGTGAAAGAAACACACAATACTATAAATTTATTCACTTCTTCGCTCTCGGAAGTTCAAAAATATGTAAAAGGTGGGATTCGAACTCGCAACCCCAAGCTTATTCTCTTCGCGAATGACCATCTGGGCTACTTGCTGCTTGCGAAGGAAACACACAATGCTATAGCTTTATTCCATTTTTTCCCCTCTTGAAAGTTCAAAAATATTTGAAAAATATGATTGTGGCGAGATTTGATCTTGCGACATCAAGCTTCTTCGCTCCAACTCAAACCATCTCATGCGAGCTTCCTTTTGTGATAAAAATCACGCGCGTTTTGTTCTTATCCTTTTCTTCGTTCTTCCTTAATTTCCTTCAACAATTTTCCTCTTTTCTTTTTCTCCGAATATGAAATCTTCCATTAAAAAATTAGCTTTCTTCCTTGAATTTTATCACATCAAACCCCTTTTTTTATGTTCTTGAATTGTTGACGGTATTTTCTCCCTGAAAGTGTGATTTCTTCCATAAAACTTCCATTTTTGAACCTAAATTTTATAGATCTAAATAAAAAGTATAAACAATAATTACTTTTCATGGAAATTTCTCTTAAAGTTTATAGATCCAATTGAATTCACCACCACCAACAGTAGCCGTTTTTTTTCTAAACTTTCTTGAACCAACAAGATTAGGTCCCTGTTTCTAGCGCATATGTAGTTGCAGGAAATCCCACACTACACCCCTCACTATATCTTGATAATAATTTCTAGATCTAAACTTATTAATCATCTAAATTTCAAATATAAGTGCTAGAAATTTAAATAGACACATAAGATTTTTACGTGGTTCGATCAATATGATCTACATCCACGATTCTTCACTATGATTGTTGAGGTTACATTTGAATTACATTGAGAATCTCCATTAATGGATATTTTCTAGAGCTCTAGATCTAATTATTTGGGGAAGAAGATGATAAAGAAAATAAAATCTTTCTCTCTCTAAAAAATATCTCTCTCCAAAATATCTCTCTCCCTCCTACTAAAAATCTTCCCCCTTTCTCTCTCCTGCTCTCTTCTTTATATAGGATATTACATAATGGGTGACAACTCATATTCTCGCGAGCTCTTTGATAATTTCGCAGGCTCTTGCTACCTTCTCGCGAACTCTTCATACCTTTTCTCGTATTTCTGCTGGTGTCGTCTGTTACGTTATTTTTGATGTTAGTCTGCGACGGTTTCGCAATGTTGCTAATGACAATATCACGAGTACGTTGTTGTTGCGATATTCTGATCCTACAACGATCCTCCTCTACCTAACATCGACATGTTAGTAGATGCAACAAGCGGACACGGCATGTTCTCCTCCATGGATGGATGTAGCGGCTATAACCAGATAAGGATGTACGAGCATGATGAAAGTAAGATAGCTTTTCGAACTCCTCTCGGAAATTTTATTATACCATACTGCCATTTGGTCTGCCATTTGGTTTAAAGAATACCGGTGCAACGTATCAACGCTCTATGACGGTAATCTTCCACTGGAGCCGATACCTCAAGGGAGCAGCCTCAAGAAGATAACGATGTCCACGCGTCATATCGAGCAAGATCCGGGTGAGTCACTCTATCAGACAGTGGTCGAACAAGATCCGGGCGAGTCACTTTATCAGACAGTGGTACATGTCGATCATGCTATGTTGAAAAATCCGCGCTTTTGGTCATCCTCTGGAGCTGTTTAACGCTCATGTACAACAACATATGCACTGATAGAAAGAACCAGGCCTGCCGGTAATGAAGAGCCTCATAATGTTTGTAGGGGCATATATCTCACCAACAGGCGATACAACCTTCACCTTTCATAAGCGGTTCCACTGCCGACAAGAGGAAAACCATCGAGATACAACATCCTGCGCGTCCGTCAACTCCAACTCCAGTACCACATGCACGACTCCCACAATGATGAAACAATGTATTCCATATCTGGCTCGACAACAACCACTAGGAACAAACCATGTAAACCACGCTTGGGGGGATCGAGGCTCGGCATGAAGTTCCTTCACCGTCGATCAAGGAATTCTTCAACATGAGAGAGATGGTCGGTTAAGAAGCATGGAATTCGCAAGGGTAAATCGAATCCTGAAGAGGGAAACACTTCAACGCTCCCTCTAGCAGAAGCTGCTTCAATGGTCTATTCAAGAGCCGCCTCAACGCTCTCTCCGGGACCCACGTTTGCTTCATAATCCTTCTTCAACACTCTCTCCAGGATTCACCTCAACGTTCGCACCAGAAACCACTTTAACATCCTCTCGAGCCGTTTCAACACTCAAGCTGCATCAATAATCTGTGCTCTGGTCAAGTTATCTTTGATGTACTCATTGCTAAACATATGTCTCATCCATCCTTCATAAGGTCCCAACGGAGCATGAAAAACCTTGAAGTCGATAGGAGAAGGGTTATCTTGTGGAACGGATATTTTCATATAGTTGAAAAGGCGCGGTGAACAACTCATCATCAATGTTCGGCATATCTTTGAAGCTGTCAACACCTCCTGACTTGGCACCAGCATTATCCCCAGAAGGACATCTCAACAGGAGTTCTTTTCTTCATTCTACAATAAAAAAAAAACATGAGTCAGTACTTGTATAAAAATGCGTGAGATGTGTAGTCACACACGACAGAACACACATTCACGTTGGAGTACACAAGGCTGGTATTGGGTCCAAACACCGGTATTACTCAAGTCTCAAGTCCAGTGTTGATCAAGTCACAAGTCCGGTATTGCTCAAGTTTCAAGTCCGGTGTTTATAAAGTCACAAGTCCGGTATTGATCAAGTCACAAGTCAGGTATTGCTCAAGTTTCAAGTCTGGTATTGATCAAAGTCACAAGGATGGTATTCGAATAAAAACAGGCGCACGCAGCAGGGCCGGTTTTCAGTCGAAACACAGGGTCGACGTTCAGTCAGGCACGCGGCGGGTCCCACTTGATCCCAGCCCCAGATTGGTCGAAGAAGACACAACCGCCCCCAATCAAAGCTCTCTCTCCAGAAGCTTGCTCACATTGGGTCCCACGTTCGATCAAGCAGACAGAGCGGAGCCACGATTAACCAAAACAAGCACATCAAGCCCACGTTCGATCAAGCAGGTGCAGTAGCCCCACGAACGAAACAGGCGTAATAGTCCATCGAAGCAGGCAAGACCGACATCATGCTAGGGAACACTCTCCCGGACGCCTCTTGAACGTGACATGCTCCAAGGACAGGATGACCCGTCTCTCCAGTAACATCTAACTTTGTCTCATAAGCTTTGTCTTTAATCGTCACCATCTCATGCCTACCCCACAATAGTGTAACCATTATGTGCTAGGCGGGGGGACTTAATGTTGATGGTGGATTTTCATTTAAGGTTAAAATTGTAGAAAACCAGAAAATTATGCGCTGACATCTTGTAAAAGATAAAGCCATTAATAAGTGTTGGATACTCCTTCACTTTACTAATTCACCTTAGAATGGAGCATGTGGCAACAATCCCATTCTGTGAATTAAATACGCGAAATTCATCCAGGTTGGAGCATGTAGCAACAATACCATATACCCCGTGAATTTATAGCATTATTAATTAATGCGTAAGCGACCTTGTATTTCTGTACTCATTATCGGTGCGGCATGACGGTAGTGTTGCTCTCGGCGAGCAACACGAACCTCCAAGCATTATAATGAAAGCATGTACGAAATACCCGTACGGGTTGCAACTCTCGGTGTGTTATACTAGCCCGATTGAGAACTCTCGGTGTGTTATACTAGCCCGATTGAGCATCCCGACTGTCCGTATCGATCTGGATATGATCTCGTTCATCCAACCTCACCGGCGTGATTGGATGGCCCGGATCAATTCCATAACCCCCAAGCGGGTATGGAATATTCACTGCCAGAACCAACGCGGACCCCGCATGGTCGGCCTCCCCAAAATATTGGCATAGCTTGCCAAAACGTCCAAACCAGAGCGTATGGACGGAAAACCCTAAATTAGGGTTTACGGCATATTACATGTGTCGCAAAACAATCTCAACCATCCATCTTCGCAGGTATAGATGGAGGGCGTAGATGTAGATTCAAAGGGCCCAGAGCATGTCAACACAATCACCGTGGGTCCACCTACATACCTGACCAATCGGTCAGGACCAACCATGGTTGGTCATCCCAGTTCGTGCGCCCGAACATAGCATGACGCACGGCCGTGAAACCCAAAAATTAGGGTTTTGAGCATCACGAGCGTCCATCTTCTCCGGCACGAATGAAGGGTCCCAGATTAGATTAAGCAGGTCCGGTCATACCAGCATGACCATCGTGGGCCCGTTTATCCCCTCACCTGATCGGCCAAGGCATATCATGCCTGGCTATCCCAAAACGCACGTCCAAACTTGCGTGGTCACACTTCCCAAATTGCAAACTGATCTCGACCACTCAACTTCACCGGACAATTTGAGTGGCTTAGATCACGTTTTCATGGAACGATCGGTATAGGCGTGAACACCAGCCTACCACCTACACTCCAGACCGATCGACCAAGACCGACTAAGAATTGGTTATCTTGGAACGCGCGCCTGAAGATGGCGTGATGTGCGGCTCTTGCGGCACTAGTTTTTTGTCACAAATTGATCTCGACCACTCAACTTCACCGGACGAATTGAGTGGCCCAGATCATACTTTCGTGAGGTAATGGGGTATGGGCGCCTACACCGTCATGCCGTCTACACGCATGTAAGATCGGCCTGGCCAAAATCGTCTCCCAAGCTTGGATTCGACCAAGTCAAGAATGATGCTGCGCACCTCTTCAAAACCCTAATTCCATCAACGGTCGCAGATGAGTGTCTCAAAGATCATATCATCCGTCCAACTTCACCGGCTTGGTTATACAACCCTGGTCAGGAGTTAATTGGTCAGTGAGGCGTCATGGTGATCACCACCCGTCACTTTACCACACCATGATGCAATACCTGCATAAATACACATGATACTTCACAAGTATCAACTTCCTGAATAACGCAGTTATTCAATTTAACATTACATGCTACCTTTTGTAGGTCCCACGATCCACACACTCGAGACATCAATCATGTCACAAACTGGGGGATACATACTGGGGTATTGGTCTGGCGGTTTATAGCGTGCAGCGTGCAACGCTCCATCACAAGAACATGTCAGGAAGTCATGGACGGTTAGAGATGACAGGAGAAGTGGGCAAGACTGGTCGTGTAACACCAACACACACCTCCACTACTCCATCACTCCACTTCCTCCACTTCCCACGAGAGACGTGAATAAGGCTCAAATGACTTGTATAAATAGGTTCTCCTCCCTATTTTCAACACGGGAGAAAAACAACACAAGTCCAGACGAGACGGAAACCAAGTGTTAATACAAATCGTATTCAAACACCTAGAGCCTGCTTGCATCAATCGTAAGCCTGCTCACCTTTCTGTTACAAGTCATAAGCAAGCCAACACCTTCACAATCTCAACACCTTCTTCGCTTCCCTCCCTAAGATCAACCCCATCTCCTTCACTTTGTGACCGAAACAAGTCTGGAACGGCCATTTCTTGGTTTAGGCCGGACTTGCAAAGATTGATTTCCGAATCTACAAGCACTCACCGCGCAGTGCATTTATTTAGGGTTTAGATTCATTCCTCATCCACACACCCCAAATTACCAAATCCGGCAGGAATAGTTTTCAACCATAAACACCAAGGTTTTCGAAAATATATACAAATATGTTTTCGAACTTCTCTTCTTCTAAAGAATGAAATCGAAAGATATTCCAAAAATATCTCCTTTTTACCAAAAAAAAAAAAAACTTTCTTTATCATGTGCTCCTTGTTTATACGTGCTTTTCTCATCCAATATTAAGAGCACAGTATGGGATGAGAGTGCACGATTTCGATACAACTAAGTTGCATCGGAGTAAGCTTTTTCCAGCTTACAGTGAACATCAGAAACATAGTTCATGTTTCTTTTAGGGAATTTTTGCCCAAAATATTTTCTCCCAAGATGATGATCTTTTCTAGCTTTAGAGATGTGATCATGTGGAGAAAATGTACTAATGTGAGAATTCTCGGAGATAGCTAGATCTCTCTTAATTCTTTCAATGAGATTTTCATAAGATTTCCTCATTCTAAGGACTTCCTTATTATTCACATTAGTGTGATCATCTGAAACAACTATCGGAAAATCCTGATTGTTTCTTTTGGCAGAGATACGCTCTTTCCCTTCCTTTTGAAGTCGTTTCTAATCAAAACCAAAACTGTTTCGATATGGGTGCGGAGGTGTTGATGGGTGAAAACTACTCCTGCAGAATTTGGTAATTTGGGGTGTGGATGAGGAATGAATCTAAACCTTCAACAAATGCACTGCGCGGTGAGTGCTTGTAGATTCGAGAGATCAATACATGCAAGTCCGGCCTAAACCAAGAAATGGCCGTTCCAGGACTTGTTTCGGTCACAAAGTGAAGGAGATGGGGTTGATCTTAGGGAGGAAGCGAAGAAGGTGTTGAGATTGTGAAGGTGTTGGCTTGCTTATGACTTGTAGCAGAAAGATGAGCAAGCTTACGGTTGATGCAAGCGAGCTCGAGTGTTTGAATACGGTTTTTGTATTAACACTTGGTTTTACGTCGTGAACTTGTGTTGTTCTGTCCCCTTTGAAATAGGGCGGAGAACCTATTTATACAAGTCATTGAGCCTCATTCACGTTTCTCGTGGGAAGTGGAGGTAGTGGAATGATGGAGTAGTGGAGTTGTGTGTCGGTGATACACGACCGGTCTTGCCCACTTCTCCTGTTCATCTCTAACCGCCCATGACTTCCTAACACGTTCTTGTGATGGCGCGTTGCACGCCGCACGCTGTAAACCGCGGACCAATACCCCGGTATGTATCCCCGAGTTTGTGACATGATTGATGTCTGGAATGTGGATCGTGGATCCACGAAAGATAGCATGTAATCTTTGAATTGAATAATCTGCGTTATTCGAAAGTCGATACTTGTGAAGTATCGTGTGTATTTCATGCAGTGCGCATTGTGGTGTGGTAAGGTGATGGGTAATGACGCCTTCTGACCAATTGACTCGACCGGGGTTGTATAACCAAGTCTGGTGAAGTTGGACGGATGAGATGAGCCTTGAGACACTCATCTGCGGCCAGATTAATGAATATTAGGGTTTTTGAAGAGGTGCGCAAGCATCACTCTCGGCTTGGTCGAAACCAAGCATGGGAAGGATTTTGGAGAGGACCGACCATACATGCGTGTTGACGGCATGATGGTGTAGGTGCCTGTATTCCGTTCCCTCATGAAAGCGCGATCTGGGCCACTCAATTTGACCGTCAAAGAGGAGTGGTCGAGATTGATTTTGCGATAGAAGTTTGATACCGCAAGAAGCCGCGCGCCACACTCTTTTCAGCGCGTTTTCCAAGACGACCTAACTTGGTCGGTCTTGGCCGGCTGGTTTGACGTGAAGATGGTAGGCTGATGTTCACGCCTATACGACTATCCCATGAAAACGTGATCTAAGCCACTCAATTCGTCCGGTGAAGTTGAGCGGTCGAGATCAATTAGCAATTTGGGAAGTGTAACCACGCATGTTTGGGCGGGCGTTTTGGATTAGCCGAGGCATGATATGCCTTGGCTGATTACATGAGGAGGTAGATGGGCCCACGGTGGTCGTGCTGGTATGACCGGACCTGCTCGATTTGATCTGTGACCCTCCATTCATGCCGGGAGAAGATGGACGCGCGTGATGGCTTGAACCCTAATTTTGGCTTTCAAAGCCGTGCGACCATGCTCTTTCAGCGGACGAATGTGTTGTAACCAATCATGGTTGGTTTTGACCGATTAGTCAAGTGTGTAGGCGGTCACATGGTGATTGTGTCGACATGCTCCGGGCCCTTTGAGTCTACATCTACACCCTCCATCTATACCGCGAAGATGGATGGTTGAGACCGTTTTGCGGCACATGTAATATGCCGCAAACCCTAATTTAGGGTTTTCCGTCCATAATGCTTGGTATGGACGGTTTCTTAGCAAGCAAAGGCCAATAGTCGACCATGCGGGGTCGGTCGTGTGTATTCCATACCTACTTGGGGGTGATGGAATTGATGCGGGTCATCCAATCATGCTTGTGGAGTTGGATGACTGCGATCGAATCATATCCGGACTGATATGGTCGGTGCTTGGGATGCTCAATCGGGCTAGTATAACACACCGAGAGGGCTCAATCGGGCTAGTATAACACACCGAGAGGGCTCGGGCTAGTATAACACACCGAGAATCAACATGTACGGGTATTTCGTACATGGTTTCATTATAGTGCTTGGAGGTTCGTGTTACTCGTAAGAGTAACACTCGGTCGTCATGCCACACCGATAATGAGTACTTTGGAAATACAAGGATGATATGAAATTCACGGGAAGGGATTGTTGCTACATGCTCCAACCTGGAGGAATTTCATGTATTCACAGAATGGGATTGTTGCTACATGCTCCATTCTTGGTGAATTAAGTGAGGGAGTATCCAACACTTTATAAATGGCTTTATCTTTTACAAGATGTCAGCGCATGAGTTTTCCGGTTATTTACAAATTTAACCTTAAACGAAAATCCACCATCAACATTAAGTCCCCTGCCTAGCACATAATGGTTACACTATTGTGTGGTAGGCATGAGATGGTGACATACATATGTGAGAAAGACAGGATAAAAGAAGTTTACCCGGAAGAGTGTTGGTCGACCGCTAGTTTTCCACGCCGTCACGCTTGTATGGAATCCCTTGGTGGGGTCGGTTTCTTTCTTTGGGTATTTGAATCGAAAGAGGAAACCAAATAAGAGAGGAATCCTTCTTCTATTGAGATTCTTCTAATTTTTGTCTATAAAAGAGACAAAACCCTTTTTCTCTTCTCACGAAATTTTTTTTTTTTTTTTTTTTTTGTTCACTGTTCTCGTCCGCGACCTTGCTTCTTGTCACTCGGCTGCCGGAGCCGTAGCCGAAACCGCCGCCATCCGTTGCTTAGGAGTTGCGCCGTCAAGGTAAGTTTCGGTCCTTTTTTTTTTTTTTTTTTTTTTTAAAAGGTAAAACCCTAGTTTTTAGGTAAACACCTTTTGTAAGACATGTGCATGCTTAGCTTTCTCCACCATTTGGCTTGAATCCCGTATACACGATTCCCATGAATAAAGAAAATCGTGTTATGATGCATGCGGATGAATGTGGGCCCGCCGTGTATGCCGGAACGTGGGTCTTATTCACACATGTTTGACTGAAATTTACACCGAACTTGGACTTGTACCGGACTTGAAACCAATACCAGACTGACTTGAAAGTTATACCGGAGAACTTGAAATCAATACCGAAACTTGTATGATGTTTGGACCGGCCATTGTGTGAGTCGTGTCTTGCCGTGTGTGACTACACTTCTCATATGCTTTCATACAAGTTCTAACTCCTATCTTTTATTTCATTGCGGTAGAAAAGAACTTACGTCGATATGTCTTACGAAGATAATCTTTGGTGCCAAGTCGGGAAGTGTTGATAGCTTCAAAGATATGCCGAACATCAATGATGAGTTGTTCACCTCGCCTTTTCCAAATATTAGGAAGCATCCTTCTCATAAGATAGTCTTGCTTTCCGATTCAGAAAATATGGATGCTGATCCATTTTCTTCTTCCGCACTTGTGATGAGATTTTGTCTCCAAAGAAACGAATATCCGCCTTCTCCTATTGACTTCAAGATTTGCCATGCTCCACTGGGTTCTTCATTTCTCGGTGGCGTATTTCCACTCACACAGCCATATCTAGATGGGGAGAGATGACTATTACTTTGGAGAGTGTAGCTGCATTAATGAACACCTTTGTTCTTTGGAAGTCTTTCTTACGAACTCTCGATACGGAGAAGAGTAATTATGCCGCTATACTTCAAAGGTGGCGGAATTCGACAATACTGGAGAAGGAGGAGAAAAAAGACACGAAATGCTTCTACACCTGGTGGGTTTCGGAGTGGTCTTCTGGACCCGAGTTGAATCAAGAGTTGGAAAACGAGCTCGGCTGATCGCGTTCATGTCTCTATGGCTATCCGAGAGATATATTTGATGACGGTTCCGGAAAGAAGACAATTAGAAGTGACCTTGTCAAAATTGCTATAAAGGCTGGCGCGAGGTGAAGTTCTTCCTCTAGGTGCATTGTTCCTTGGATCGTTGTATTCTCATCTCGGACGCTTTAGCAATGGATATGCATGTTTCTAACGGGTACAAGAAGGTGGAGTCGCACATTCACTTCGCTTTTCTTCAAGCGCTCTTATGGGAACACTTGAAGTTATGCTCCTACTCCTGCACCTTCACTCGTTAACTTGTACGGCGGCTCGAGAATACTCCGATGGAATAAGAAGCGTCCTAAAGCCGGTGCGAAACTTGTGGAGGTATTTGACAACATTTCTTCCGTAGATTTTCGTCCATGGGGGCCGGTCCACCATTCCATTGTCCACCAAAAGACTTTTGCTATCACTTCTAACGGTCCCGATCTTTGTGTTGCGTACCGATGCTAAGACCGCAAAGTCCGGAGAACTTATTTACTTACACAAATGCATTCCGGATATGTTCCGTCTCTATTCAATGAGGCTCTTCTCGTAACTCCGTATAATATTGACGGGGCTGCTCGTCAAATGGGATTCGATCAGGGTGTCCCATTTATCCGCCCACCAGGGGTTCCGAAAGAATTTCTCCCGAATATTCTTAATGCTAATGTGTTTCTAGAACGGGTGAGACTTCCTTTTTGGCCTATTGGGAGAAACCCAGTGGTAACCGATAAGTATAAGGAGTTTTGGAGTAGACAATGCTGATCTTCCGAAGTTTTCGGAGAGTGTTGTGACAGATCCCGTGGTGAACCATCTTCGACGTCTTGACGAAGCGTTTCCGATTGAAGCGCTCCCGGCCAAACGGACCGGAGCCGAGGATTGCAGTCCCCAAGTAGGAGAAAGACCTAAGAGGCAAGCATGCGGTCCGGTAGTCCTCAATTCCTCCAATATGCAGGTATTTAAATCTCTTCCGGCTCTTTTATTTCTCTAGTGTAAATTCTTCTAAAAATGTTTCTTGCTTGAAATTAGGGAATTTCGAAAGAGAATGTCTTCACAAGGTTGGCGCGCATTCAAGCTGAGAAGTCCGCGATCTTGACCTTCATCTTTGAGAAAGTCGGCGGTGCTGACCTTCATCTTGAGAAGTCCAGCGATGCGACCTTCATGCTGACAAGTCTGGCGGTACTGACCTTCATGCTGAGAAGTCTGGAGAAACCGCTCCTTTTTCCGACCACGACAGAGATGATGAAAGCTCGGTGGAACAAGGCGCTTCCCTTAGTGATCTTGTTGACGGGGCTGTGATGGAAATTAGCACCCGAGTGAAAGAGAGGCGGCACTGCTGTAGTTGGGGCGGCTCCCCTTGAAATTCGTCTGAACAGGCTCCGGTCAATATGGCCATTGTGGTGACTCCTTACGAAAAGCCCCTGCACTGACGGGGTTCCGCGGTTGGTGAATTACGGTGATGCGGCACTGGGGCTTTGTTCGATCCCCCTTTTGCTATCCCTTATCCAGGCCATATGTTGGTTGGTGGATTCAGCGTGCCGGTTCAATTTGAAGAGTTGTACACGGCAATATGGGAGAAACACGGACATATTGCTACCACCACGAAGCTCAAGAGTCGTCTTGCATTGGTCAACCGCATCCAAGAAGCTTTAGTTTCTATCCAGGGGATGAGCGCTGCGACTGGTGGAACAGTTTCTGAAGAGGTGATTGAAGATTGGAGGTGCCATCTGGACGTGTTTGCGCAGTACAGCTTCAATGCTCCTTGGTTCTTCAAAGGGTTCTCCGAGATTCAGGAGCTCCAGAAACTACATGATGAAGTCCCTTCCGCGGACCGTGTTGCTCGCCAGGAAGAAGAGGTTGAGAGGTTGTCTAAAGAACTGGAGCTGAAGCAGGCCGTGCTTCAAAGGATGAAAGTCTCTCTTGCCCAGAAGGATGAGTTGTTGCTTAAATACTTTCCTTGAAGTATTCGTGCTATATACTGGCGTTTTCTCTTATATGCTTTTCTTTTTTGAGTGATAGTGAGGATTTTCTTTGACTTCCGGTTTTGGATTAATAGGTAATTGAATTGGCTTATTTTGAGATAGTTTTGTGAACAATCCTTTTGAAAGAGATTATGTTAAATGAGATTTGCATCTTGGTCATGAATGATTGCACATATTACATGAAATTGCAAATGTTATGTAAAAGGGAGGTACGAATGGAAACAAACATGGCGTTTGATCATCGAGCCTCTTTCTCCACGTGCGGGATGCTAAGTCCCCGTGAATTCTAAACTATCTTTCTTGTAAAGTTGTTGAGTAAAACTTACTTGCCTTTTGAAGCCTCACTTATATCAAACCGGAGTAGTCTCTCTAAGAAAATCCTCGAAAGCTATCTCTCCGAACCAAGCTTCTCTGAACAATGCGCTTCAAAGCGTTGCATTCAGCGGTGGGGTGATGAAGGAACCGGTGGTAATGACAAGACCTCGGGTCCATTACTTCTTGATCGATGGCGGACGCCATACCGGGGTAGCTCCACCTCTCCATTTCGCACCCACGTCTCCGGCGGTTCCTAATCTTCTTCATTGGGAAGGGGAAATGTAAGTACCTTGAGTCTAGCTTTTCCTGCGTTAGCGGGCGTTGCAATGTCTCTGCGTGGCTTTGATGTGGAACAGGAGATGAAGTTGGAAGACTTGTGAGTGTCATCATATCTGCGGATCGCTTGCCTAGGTAGCGGGATGTGGAAGGTGTCGTAATTTCACCGCTGAGTGACCGGATTGAACGCTCCCATCCTCTGTATTCAGGCATTTCCTGATTGATTTCTCCTTCCTCAAGCGTTTCTTCAGTTGGTTGGAAGGCTAATGCGGATTGGACAGTCTTCCGTGCTTCAATAAGAGTTTTGAAATGCAAATCTCCTAGCAGGGATCCATAGGCTGCAGGCTCCCTTTCTTTATCCGGCAGACATTGTAGTACTCCGGGCAAGTCTTTTCCTCTGTCCGGATCATGTTGTCCATCTTTCCTGATTCGCTTGCGATTACGTGCTCCTCTTGCTTCTCCACTTGTAAAGGTGTGACTCCTGACTGAGGATCCAACGTTTCTTGCACTGTCTGAGTTGATGCCCATCGACCCTTCTTGTAGTTGTGCTGTTATACCATTCAAAAGGCGAAATGTCTCGCTCTGTCTTCTGATGATACCAGCTTGATTTTCCAAGACATCCTCCAGCATTCTATCTACACTTCCCATGGTATCTGAACCGCCTATGGTTTCCTGATGAGGATGCATCGTGAGACGAAAACCGAAGAATTGAGAATTCAATTTTTTGCAACCGATAGATCAACCTCCCACTGTGGTCGCCAATTGTTGATGGGTGAAAACTACTCCTGCAGAATTTGGTAATTTGGGGTGTGGATGAGGAATGAATCTAAACCTTCAACAAATGCATCTGCGCGGTGAGTGCTTGTAGATTCGAGAGATCAATGCATGTGCAAGTCCGGCCTAAACCAAGAAATGGTCGTTCCAGACTTGTTTCGGTCACAAAGTGAAGGAGATGGGGTTGATCTTATGGAGGGAAGCGAAGAAGGTGTTGAGATTGTGAAGGTGTTGGCTTGCTTATGACTTGTAACAGAAAGATGAGCAAGCTTACGGTTGATGCAAGCAGGCTCTGAGTGTTTGAATACGGTTTTTGTATTAACACTTGGTTTTTCTGTCTCGTCTGAACTTGTGTTGTTCTGTCTCCCCTTTGAAATAGGGCGGAGAACCTATTTATACAAGTCATTGAGCCTCATTCACGTTTCTCGTGGGAAGTGGAGGTAGTGGAGTTGTGTGTCGGTGATACACGACCAGTCTTGCCCACTTCTCCTGTTCATCTCTAACCGCCCATGACTTCCTAACACGTTCTTGTGATGGCGCGTTGCACGGTCAGACGCTGTAAACCGCCACCAATACCCCGTATGTATCCCCCGGTTTGTGACATGATTGATGTGGGAATGTGGATCGTGGATCCACGAAAGATAGCATGTAATCTTTGAATTGAATAATCGTTATTCGGAAAGTCGATACTTGTGAAGTATCGTGTGTATTTCATGCAGGTACTTGCATTGTGGTGTGGTAAGGTGATGGGTAATGACGCCTTGCGACCAATTGACTCGACCGAGGGTTGTATAACCAAGTCAGTGAAGTTGGACGGATGAGATGAGCCTTGAGACACTCATCTGCGACCGTTAATGAATATTAGGGTTTTTGAAGAGGTGCGCAAGCATCACTCTCCAGCTTGGTCGAAACCAAGCATGGGAAGGATTTTGGAGAGGACCGACCATACATGCGTGTTGACGGCATGATGGTGTAGGTGCATGTATTACGTTCCCTCATGAAAGCGCGATCTGGGCCACTCAATTTGACCGTCAAAGAGGAGTGGTCGAGATTGATTTTGCGATAGAAGTTTGATACCGCAAGAAGCCGCGCGCCACACTCTTTTCCAGCGCGTTTTCCAAGACGACCTAACTTGGTCGGTCTTGGCCGGCTGGTTTGACGTGAAGATGGTAGGCTGATGTTCACGCCTATACCTGACTATCATTCTTCCCCTTCTCCGCCGCATAACCTTAGCTAGCTCCAGCTACCACTCGCCTGTGACTTGACGTCTCTGCCCTTTATGCTCCAAAAGAGTGCTTTCTTCCTTCTTTTGCTCCAAATGACTCCATTGCGCCTAATAACTAAAAGTAAACATAAGATACATAATTTACAAGAAAAGTAGCAAAGAAAGCATAAACAATAGATAAATATCAAGGTGTTTATCACAACTATCAGATTCCCCCACACTTAGACTTTGCTAGTCCTCGAGCAAATCAAACTAAAAAATTCTTAAACATACATACAACTCCGTGTCGTCGAGGTTACGGTCACACTTAGAATGTATAACAAGATTTTGAACCCATAGGTGTCCCTAGTGGACGAGTTATAGTCTCGTGAGGGCTTACTAGAGATATACCCACAAAACCTATTTTCCAACTTACTAGTTCTCCGAAATGATAGCATCCAACTCGCTAAGAAGACATAGAAATTCTGCACACTAGTAATAAGAAGTTAGACAAATATACGAACACAATCTCATCCTTAAAAGTTGAGAGAGAAATAACCATCCCTTCTCTAAACAATTCGGGTTTGAGGGTGATCGAAAGTATCGACTCTGCCTCACCAGAAAGGGTTTTATGAAGTTGCTCTCAATAATAAATACTTTTTTTATGGGTCACACATGTGTCCAGGTAGGAATGAAGAGAGAATCCTGCGACACCTTGAATGGTAGGAAGGCAAAAACCTCCGAATTGTTTTGAAAACCCACATCTTTTATCGTTTTTGAAAACCCTTTTTTTCTGACGATCTCTACGAAAGGAAATCAACCACTTAACGAAAGTGGGAATATGCTTACTTACCTCGTTATCCGTTCAACGTGCAGCTAGCACCACTCTCACAGCATCCATAGAAACGTCTTCGGCGATCTTCAATCCTTGTCTTCATCTTCGTATTCGGTTTTCAACTTTTGATGATAACTCTTGAACTTCGTAGAATCATGACAATGTGAATCTTTCCTCTAATTTCTTGTTGCTTGAAACTTCGTTATAGATATTCCTTCTTCCATTGGCTTTATTGAAAGAACATAAAACTAAAAACAAACCAAAAATATGATAGAACACATTTTTCTTGTCTCTTTTTCTTGTCTCTTTTTTTTTTCTTTTTCACTTTTTTTTTATTTTTTTTAATTGAGACAAGAAAAATAAAACAAAACAATAAAACTAATAATGAACCTAACAAAATTTTCTCTTATCTCTTTTTTTTTTCTTTCATTTTTTTTCTTTTTTTTTATTTTTTTTTTTGAGACAAGAAAAAATGAAATACAAATACACATAAAAATAAAATAAAAATGCAAGTACAAAGGCCATGGTGTAAGTACTTTTCTGCTTGATTCTTCACAACGTGTATGTCTCGATATCACAAACTTCTTGAACTCTCATCTTGATAATCTTCACTCTTGTACAATAGTCTTCAACTTGTAAAAATTATGCTCCTTGTTTTGTTGCTTTACTTAAATCTGAAATCTGCTCATTTCTGTACTGTTGCTTGTAAACCTTGAACGTCTTCAACTTTCCTTAGAATTTGTGATGCTCCTCTTGTTGATGATGATGGTGTTTCTATGGACATGTTGGTGTAGAGAGAGATAAAGTGGATGGTGCTAACTGCGAACAAGATTACAAGTGGTATGTAAGTTAGCAATTCGATGTCACCATCATGATTGATAAAATAACACTCAAGAGATCAAAGTAGTGCTTCTATTGGTGGGAGGTTGGGTAGCTCACCATTCTACCCGGAGTTTACGTACGGTGACACACACTCTAAAAGCACATATTTAGACACGTACAAAGAATTGAAGGTCGGTGCCTGATGCGTGTCGTAGGTGCAATCAAATTAATTAATATTTCCACTCAATTAAAAATAATATAATGGAAGTCAAGTTCGTTCCCACGAGGAGCAAGAGATTCTAGTTGTAAAAATTGTCACAAAAGGGGGGTGTAAAAAGCAAAAGAAAATAAGCAAAGCAATTAAAATCGAAAGTTGAAAGCAATAAGAGAGACAAGACCAAGGAATCCTTCTTCGTTACGAAACAATGAATCAAGTTATGTTCTTTTCTACTTGTTATTAGTCACAAATTATCACCAACCGTAGGTAAAGCAGCTAGATCGGTGCTAAACCCTAAATCCCTTGTATCACCGGATACGGAAGTTCTCGACTACCGGATTCTATTTACCAAACCACCTAGTAGTAGATCACTCTAGATGTAATTTAAATAAACGCATTAAGATTTATGAACTTATTAGGTCAATATTAGTAGTTAGACTCTTAGATCAAGGTCTACTTGCTAACGTTGTTTTCACACACAATTGCTCCACGGAATCCCTCCGCAAGGTCTCGTGTTTGCTACTTATGTAAAGAGTCAAGAAACGATTACTTATCCCCTAACTTTCACTAGCTTTAGATCAAATTAACAAATCAATTTAGCGTGCACTCTAAACAATCTATCAATCAATCATGAATGTCATTAAGATCATTCCTATTAGTAAAAACAAACGATAATTATGTGAAAAACTTCAAGATAGAATTAAAACAAAACTCAAATCATGTATTAAGAACTAGGAATTCATCCTCAATCAATAATAAAATTAGCTACTCATGTTAAGGAGTTCACACAAAGAATAAGAAAAGAAAAGTGTTGTGTGTGTAGAGATGTGTAAAAGATGTAGAAAACTTCTCTATTTATAGGCTTCAATATTCTCCAAATCTTCCAAGGAATAGAATCCTTTTCCTTTAGCAATTCAATTTCCAAATTCAAGTCTTTCTCTTCTCTTCCATCTTCTCTTTCCAAATTTGAGTCCAATTCTCCATCCAATTCCTAGTCCAAGTCTTCACACCCATGAGAGAAGTCCATAGAAAATTCTGGAATTTTTGGCTCACCGGAAAACTGGTATTATGGCCGGAATCCGATCGGAAAAGTCACTGTCGGCCACCTGAAAATTTCTCCGTCAGTGGAATATTCGACGGAATATTCCGCCAGTCCACCGTTAGGACTAACGGTCAAAGTGGTCAAACCGTCAGTCAACTGTTAGTCAACAGGGTCAAGGGAGGTGGAGTCGGACATTGAATCGGCTATGAGTCGGCTCCCTGGTGGCTGACTTGTCTTACTCAAAATTCTGAGTGAATCGGATTGGATCACCGGCCGGATCGGTTCATCGCCGGTTGACTCGCCGAAGAGAAATTTGGGCGAGTTCATTTATTTCAGGGCTTTCTCATGCCAATTTCAGGCCGATCTTTAGCTCCATTCCCTGCTAAGAAGCCTAACACATACATCTAATTCTTCCATTCTTGCAACAAAGCTTCAGCTGCATTTACTTGTAACAGCTTCATTCATCTGCATCTCAGCTAAGACAACTTCATCAACTTGCATTCTTTACAGCCAATGCACCTTCATATCTATTCTGCAGCTTCAATTCCAACTTCAGCTCTTCCCATTTTCTACATTCTCAGCCTGCTCCCAGCATCTGAAACATCATTACACAGCACCAGCAAATTCCATCGATCCCTGCTATCATTCATCCCATCACCAGCTTCACTGGCAACAGCCATCGGCTCAATCTTCTCAGCCCATTTTCAACTCAATCCACTGAATTCACTTCCAGCAGCAACATCAATTCCATTCTCTTCTTCAATTCAGCTTCACTGACCCATATCAACGGCGGCAGGGTCTTCTTCTTTTGCTGCTTAATCAACCAATCTCTAAATCAGCTCAAACCCCTTTTTGTTCTGCATCAAACTGCAACAACATCGAACCCTGATTCTCTGATTTCTTGAACCTCTGACGCCACCCTTCTCTCCACGGCACCGATTTACTTAAACCCATTCTCTGAATTTCATGTTTTGCAGATCTTGGAATCAATATTGTCTTAGACAGATTAAACCCATTATTCAGTTCGATCTCAATACTCTGTCTCTTCACAACAACCATTTGAATTTCCATTATGGCTGTAATTCTCGATCTCTTCTCTCGGTTTCACTCAGCGTCTCGATCTGGTCTCAAACTTCAATTCCTCCTGAGTCTCTGAGTTCGATCTCTGGCTCTCGTCGTTCATCTCTCTCGACTTCAGGTCTCTCGATTATCAGCAACCACAGATCCTTCAAACCCTGGCATGAATTCATCATCGATTTCGATCTGCTTCTTTCTCTCTCGGTTTCTCTGAATTTAGCCTCTCGATTTCAGGCAAAATGATTGAGAAATAAATCTTCTCAATTTAGGATAGGGTTATAAAATTGGGTTCGGACTCGGGCATGGATCCGGGTACGGGTGTGGGTCTATGGGTTTGGAGGATCAACATCCATGGACATAACCCATCCATTTTACCAACTGATAACAACACTACGTTTCTGGATAAGGGCTACCCAGTTTGGCATCCCCTTAACTTGAACTGTCCTTTCTTTAGTAATTTGAGTAACCTTTTAACCTTGACTGGGCTCCAGATAGTGTTCGCCTGTGAAATGACTTTTCTGGCCTTTTGGTTCAAATTGAGTGATTGCTTCTTCTTTTCTCCCATGCGACTCCAAAGTAGCTATAAAACTCAAAACAAGCGTAAAATACATAATTTACAAGAAAAATAACAAAGAAAGCATAAACAATAGATAGTAAAATAGGATGTATTCTACACCCTATCAAATTCCCCCACACTTAGACTTTGCTAGTCCTCGAGCAAATCAAACTAAAACTTACAACTTCAAAGCTTTCTAGCGTCACAAGCATCCAAAGAGTTATGAGGACATAGAGTTTCTGCATTCTAGTAATAAGAAGTTAGAAATACTAAAGAACATATTCTCATTCTTAAATGTTGAGTGAGAAATAACCACACCATAATGAGAGAACGCGTGTTTGAGAAATGATCAATAAGCATTTCGCCTCGACTTCTGCCTCACCAAAATGGATTTTATGATAATTGCACTCAAAAAGACGGCTTTTTTATGGGTCTCACATGTGTGCAGGTAGGAATGAAGAGAGAAATCCTGCGACACGTTGAATGGTGGGAAGGACAACTTCCGAAATATTTTT
Organism: Papaver armeniacum; assembly: GCA_023531295.1. Taxonomy (NCBI): domain Eukaryota; kingdom Viridiplantae; phylum Streptophyta; class Magnoliopsida; order Ranunculales; family Papaveraceae; genus Papaver; species Papaver armeniacum. Next base: position 31,504 of record JAJJWW010001238.1, on the reverse strand, counting down.
AAAAACCCACATCTTTTATATTTTGAAAAACCATTTTTCTGACGATCTCTAAGAAAGGAAATCAACCATATTATCGAGGATGAGATTACTTACTCACCTTCACATCCGATCGCCAATTATGATAACACCACTCTCACGGCATCCAATAGAAACGTCTTCCGCTCCTCGTCTTGATCTTCATCGTCTTCGTCTTCGGTTTCAACTATTGATGATAAACCCTTGAATTTCATAAATCCTTGACAATTTATAACTCTTTTACCTTAAATCCTTGTCGCTTGAAACTTCCTTATATATTTTCCTTCCCCGCGGCTTATTAACAAAACAAATATTTCTCTTTTTTTTTTTTTTTTTTTTTTTTTTTTTCAATTTTTTTTTTTTTTTTTTTTTTTTTTTTTTTTTGAAACAACCATAGCCGTGGGAGAAGTATTTTACCGCTTGATTCTTCACAACTTGTATCGTCTTGAAATCATAAACTTCAAAAATTCTCACCTTTTGATTTTCTTCGCTCTTGTGAATAAGTCTTCATACTTGGATATAGAATTACCTCATTGTATTGTAAGTCCTCAACTTATATGTAAAAATCCGCTCATTTGTATGTTGCTTTACTTGAATTTGAAATTTGCTCTTTTTCTCATTCCGTTGCTTGTAAACCTTAAACTTTTCCAACTTTCCTTGTAGATTTTGATGTCGCTCCTTGTTGATGATGAGAATGTTTCTATGGATCCGTTGTTGTCGAGAGAGAGAATGGTGCTAACTGCAAATCGAACTACAAGAAGGAGGCTTTCATCTATAGATGTCACCCTCATGATTGACAAAATTAGCACTCAAGAGATCAAAGAGTAGTGCTTCTATTGGTGGGAGGTTGGGTAGCTCACCATTCTACCCGGAATTAACGTATGGTGACACACACTCAAAAGAAGCTCTTTAGTAGATAGAAAATTTCTGGTCGGTGCCTCACATGATATGAATACGGGTAGTCTCCACTAATGATTGATCAGCAACTCTAATAATGCACTTCTCCCTGCACCAAATTCGCATCACCGGCATGATTAAATCCATTATTTAACACTCTAACAAGCAAGAAATCCGAATGTGGTTCTCTAACATTTCCAAGTTCAATTATGTCGGTCAAAATCTCTATGTAAACATACCTAGAAGTATGCTAGTGACTCTAAAATCTTTAAAAGTTGGAGTTTTTATGTAAAACTTTTTTTTTTTAATTTTTTAATTTTTTTGTAATTTTTTTTTTAAATACATGCTTAACCACTCCCCCACACTTAAACCTTACATTGTCCTCAATGTAATTGAATCCTCCTAGTAAAGGCAAGGTGGGAAATTTTAACATGATATGAAACAAGAAAAAGAAATAACAAAAAGCAAAAGGATAAGAAATACAAAACCTATGGGTTGCCTCCCATTAAGCGCTTGTTTTAAAGTCGACGGCCCGACTTAGCTCTTGCACGATTAATTAGCCCGGATCAATCTCTTTCACGGGAAAACATGATTTCACATCACTAGGGTATCGCGTTGTCTCAAAGATATTGAAGTGGATGAGTGTACCATCAAACTCCATAGTCAAGGTGCCATTTTGGACATCAATCTTTGTTCCGGCGGTGCTTAAAAATGGTCTACCCAATAGCAAAGGTGTAGACTTGGAAGAATTCTCATCATTCATGTCTAAGACATAGAAATTGGCCGGAAATACAAGCTCATTAACCTGCACCAAAACATTCTCAACAATCCCTTTCGGGTAAACATTAGATCGGTTAGCAAGTTCAAGAACTACCCCGGTCTCCTTAAGAGGACCAAGATTCAAAGAATCATAAATCGAGGAAGGCATAACATTAACCGATGCACCCAAATCTAGCAAAGCTCGAGTAAACCTTGTTTTACCAATTGTGCAAGGTATAGTGAAACTACCGGGGTCCTTTAATTTTGGTGGGAGTTTCTTGAGAATGAACGCCGAAGCATTTTCCCCCACACTCATGACTTCATTCCCATTTAACCTTTTCTTCTTCATGCACAACTCCTTTAAGAACTTTGCACAACGAGGAATTTGACGAATAGCTTCTATGAGTGGAATATTGACTTGTACTTTCTTAAGGATGTCCCACATATCCTTGTATTCCAAGTCTTTCTTCGAATTAGCAAATCGGCTAGGAAATGGGGGTGGAGTTGTGAAAGTAGGAACCGTCTCCTCGGGTTGGTTGGTTGGAGATGTTTTCTCCTTTGGTGCGGTTTCAATTTCCTCTTTCTCATCATACACCTTATCTTGTTGATTTGGTTGCTCCACTTGTTTCCCACTCCTCAAAGTAATCGCATTAACGCTCTCTCTTGGATTAACAAATGGTTGTGAAGGAAGCTTTGTGGACGCTTGAGCTTTCAATAGATTCACATCGGTCGCTAATTGCCCCACTTGAATTTGTAAATCCTTGATTGCCGAATCGGTCTTTTGTTGGTGTTGTTGGACCAAAGTGGTGAGACCTTGCACACCTTGCATTAACGCATTGAGCTTGTCATCATTCAAAGAATCACGCTCCTTGACTTGTTGTGGTTGAAATTGTTGTTGAGGTTGGAAACGTGATTGTTGGAAACCACCTTGTTGCTCATACGGATTGGGAACCGCCGCTTGCTTATTTGCATAACTAAAGTTGGGATGATCCTTCCAACCGGGATTATAGGTATTGGAGTATGGATCGTACCTTGGCCTTTGATTTGGATATAAAGCATTCACTTGTTCGGTCTCACCATCCGGAATAATTACCGCGGCCATCCTTTGCATCATTATCTCCATGTTACTCATACTTTGATCAAGATGTGATGATGAATCACTAACTTCATGCACTCGCCTAACCATTGGTTCATCCCTTGTGTAGAATTGTTGCGAGTTTGCCGCCATACTTTCAATCAACTCTCTAGCTTCGGTCAAAGTCTTGTTCATTAGTGCACCACCACCCGCGGCGTCAAGAAGAGACCTATCACTTGGGTGGAGAGCTTCGTAGAAGTATTGGAGTATCATAACGTCACTAAATTGATGGTGTGGACAGCTTGCCACCAACCTCTTGTATCGCTCCCAACATTCATACAATGATTCTCCCACTTGTTGTTTCAATCCACAAATCTCCTTGCGAATTTGAGTAGCTTTGGATGCGGAAAATATCTCTCGAGGAAAAGTTTCTTCATCCCATTCCATGTTGTGATACTTAGGAAGGCAAATAATATAACCATTCCTTAGCATTGCCCGCCAAAGAAAACGGGAAAGCTTTCAACATTGCTCCATCCGCATTAGTCTCCGGTGGAAGCATAGCCATAACTATGGTATAAAAGTCCATAAGATGTTTGTTTGGGTCCTCATTCACCATGCCATGGAACTTTGGTAACTCTCTAATCAACCCCGGCTTGATCTCAAAAGTTGAGTTAGTTTGGATACACCATTGTTGTGTGTCAAGCTTGTGAGAAGCTAGGTCCTTGAGTGTACGTTCAGCCATTGTTTCTTCCTCTTTGTCCGAATCACTTGATGAAGAAGGAGGAAGTGGAGTGTTAATCGCTCGAATGAAATCCTTTAGTTGAGTGCCGGATCGAAGACGTATTGGACTCGGTCTGCCCTTCTTAAGCATTCACCAAAGGTATACACCTGAAACAATATTCTCAAAAACTAAGTTAGATACGGTATAGAATCTAACAAAGCAAGAATATAGCAAAAATAAAAAAACAACTAAAAATCATCCGCTGCTCCCCGGCAGCGGCGCCAAAATTTGGTGCGTGTCGTAGGTGCAATCAAATTAATTAATATTTCCACTCAATTAAAAATAATATAATGGAAGTCAAGTTCTTTCCCACGAGGAGCAAGAGATTCTAGTTGTAAAAATTGTCACAAAAGGGGTGTAAAAAGCAAAAGAAAATAAACAAAGCAATTAAAATCGAAAGTTGAAAGCAATAAGAGAGACAAGACCAAGGAATCCTTCTTCGTTCTGAAACAATGAATCAAGTTATGTTCTTTTCTACTTGTTATTAGTCACAAATTATCACCAACCGTAGGTAAAGCGACTAGATCGGTGCTAAACCCTAAATCCCTTGTATCACCGGATACGGAAGTTCTCGACTACCGGATTCTATTTACCAAACCACCTAGTAGTAGATCACTCTAGATGTAATTTAAATAAACGCATTAAGATTTATGAACTTATTAGGTCAATATTAGTAGTTATACTCTTAGATCAAGGTCTACTTGCTAACGTTGTTTTCACACACAATTGCTCCACGGAATCCCTCCGAAGGTCTCGTGTTTGCTACTTATGTAAAGAGTCAAGAAACGATTACTTATCCCCTAACTTTCACTAGATTTAGATCAAATTAACAAATCAATTTAGCGTGCACTATAAACAATCTATCAATCAATCATGAATGTCATTAAGATCATTCCTATTAGTAAAAACAAACGATAATTATGTGAAAAACTTCAAGATAGAATTAAAACAAAACTCAAATCATGTATTAAGAACTAGGAATTCATCCTCAATCAATAATAAAATTAGCTACTCATGTTAAGGAGTTCACACAAAGAATAAGAAAAGAAAAGTGTTGTGTGTGTAGAGATGTGTAAAAGATGTAGAAAACTTCTCTATTTATAGGCTTCAATATTCTCCAAATCTTCCAAGGAATAGAATCCTTTTCCTTTAGCAATTCAATTTCCAAATTCAAGTCTTTCTCTTCTCTTCCATCTTTTCTTTCCAAATTTGAGTCCAATTCTCCATCCAATTCCTAGTCCAAGTCTTCACACCCATGAGAGAAGTCCATAGAAAATTCTGGAATTTTTGGCTCACCGGAAAACTGGTATTATGGCCGGAATCCGACCGGAAAAGTCGCTGCCGGCCACCTGAAAATTTCTCCGTCAGCGGAATATTCCGTTAGTCCACCGTTAGGACTAACGGTCAAAGTGGTCAAACCGTCAGTCAACTGTTAGTCAACAGGGTCAAAGGGAGGTGGAGTCAGACACTGAATCAGCTATGAGTCAGCTCCCTAGGTGGCTGACTTGTCTTACTCAGCTGAGCTGAATCGGCTGGATCACTGAGCTGGATCGGTTCATCGCCGGGTTGACTCGCCAGAAGAGAAATTTGGGCAGAGTTCTGTTTATTTCAGGGCTTTCTCAGGCCAATTTCAGGCCGATCTTTAGCTCCATTCCCTGCTAAGAAGCCTAACACATACATCTAATTCTTCCATTCTTGCAACAAAGCTTCAGCTGCATTTACTTGTAACAGCTTCATTCATCTGCATCTCAGCTAAGACAACTTCATCAACTTGCATTCTTTACAGACCAATGCACCTTCATATCTATTCTGCAGCTTCAATTCCAACTTCAGCTCTTCCCATTTTCTACATTCTCAGCCTGCTCCCAGCATCTGAAACATCATTACACAGCACCAGCAAATTCCATCGATCCCTGCTATTATTCATCCCATCACCAGCTTCACTGGCAACAGCCATCGGCTCAATCTTCTCAGCCAATTTTCAACTCAATCCACTGAATTCACTTCCAGCAGCAACATCAATTCCATTCTATTCTTCAATTCAGCTTCACTGACCCATATCAACGGCGGCAGGGTCTTCTTCTTTTGCTGCTTAATCAACCAATCTCTAAATCAGCTCAAACCCCTTTTTGTTCTGCATCAAACTGCAACAACATCGAACCCTGATTCTCTGATTTCTTGAACCTCTGACGCCACCCTTTTCTCCACGGCACCGATTTACTTAAACCCATTCTCTGAATTTCATGTTTTGCAGATCTTGGAATCAATATTGTCTTAGAAAGATTAAACCCATTATTCAGTTCGATCTCAATACTCTGTCTCTTTACAACAACCATTTGAATTTCCATTATGGCTATAATTCTCGATCTCTTCTCTCGGTTTCACTCAGCGTCTCGATCTGGTCTCAAACTTCAATTCCTCCTGAGTCTCTGAGTTCGATCACTGGCTCTCGTCGTTCATCTCTCTCGACTTCAGGTCTCTCGATTAGCAGCAGCCACAGATCCTTCAAACCCTGGCATGAATTCATCATCGATTTCGATCTGCTTCTTTCTCTCTCGGTTTCTCTGAATTTAGCCTCTCGATTTCAGGCAAAATGATTGAGAAATAAATCTTCTAAATTTAGGATAGGGTTATAAAATTGGGTTCGGACTCGGGCATGGATCCGGGTACGGGTGTGGGTCTATGGGTTTGGAGGATCAACATCCATGGACATAACCCATCCATTTTACCAATCGATAACAACACTACGTTTACGGATAAGGGCTACCCGGTTTGGCGGCCCCTTAACTTGAACTGTCCTTTCTTTAGTAATTTGAGTCACCTTTTAACCTTGACTGGGCTCCAGATAGTGTTCGCCTGTGAAATGACTTTTCTGGCCTTTTGGTTCAAATTGAGTGATTTCTTCTTCTTTTCTCCCGTGCGACTCCAAAGTAGCTATAAAACTCAAAACAAGCGTAAAATACATAATTTACAAGAAAAATAACAAAGAAAGCATAAACAATAGATAGTAAAATAGGATGTATTCTACACCCTATCAGTGCCTCACATGATATTACAATAGGTAGTCTCCACTATATGGAACCACAACTCTAATACCGAATTCAGTCTGCACCTCATTTGCCACTGGCATGGTTAAATCCAACTTTAACTCTCATACAAGTAAGAAACCCGATCACGTTCTCTGTCATCTTAAAGTTTAGTCACTCTTGTGAGAATATCGATGTAATCTTAACGACATGTATACTATGTGACTCTAAACTAACTACAAGTTGGATTTTTTCATGCACTAATTTACAAAAAGTTGAAAAATCATAAAAATTTACAATGCAAATGCTTAACCATTCCCCCACACTTAAACTTTACATTGTCCTCAATGTAAATTGAATCGTCCAAGGAAAGTCAAGGTGGAAAATATTATAATGATATGCGACAAGAAAAACTAAATACAACAAAAGAAAAAAAAAGAGATAAGAGATACAAAACCAGTGGGTTGCCTCCCATGCAGCGCTTGGTTTAAAGTCGTCAGCCCGACTTGGAAGTTGAATTCCCCATACACCAACAACCTGAAAAGTTTGGGATCCTCCCATAGAACCTGTTTTGTAAACACTAACTTCACACAAATATTAGTAATAGAAAACAGAAATGAAGCTATTAACCGATAAAAGTTTCCCCCATACTTATTCTTCTCCACACTTGGAAGTGTGTAAAGAATATAGAAGTCGGGTACTTCCATGGTTTCTTGTTCTAAAACTTGCATAGTATGAGAATCAAGCATCTATAATGGATGATATCTAGAAACAAAGTCATTCAACAATATTCTCGAAGCACATATATTCAAACCAATAAGAGGTAAAGGAGAAGAATCAATAGTCCAAGGGTTAGACAAACCTTACACAATCTCTTGTATCATGGAATCCTCTTCATCCTTGAAAAAATCAAGTGAATTACTCACCTCTTTTATATCATGGTCCTCTATCAAACCTTGCAACCATTCTTCGTCCGTTTCTGCCTTAACCAAAATTTCGGCATCAACATCTTCATTACAATCATTTGCAAGCTCAATTGGGTCTTCCAAAATATCGGTCATAACGGTCACATTCTCAACACATTCTTCTTCATTAGACTCAAACCTTGTTGCAAGGAAATTTTGTAAAACACTAGTTTCATCATACTCATGTACCTTTTGAATACGTGCTTGATCATTATAAAGATCAAGAGCTGAGTCAACTACACTAATATCATCAATAATTCCCAAAGGTTGGTCCTTTACAACACAATCATCTTCATTTTCAGACTCACCGAAATCAGAATCGTCGTCGGTTTCCCAACCTTTATCACGACGCCGTTTAAGTTCCATACGTATTGTCCTACTAATTTATTCAACAAGCTCTTCCGAGTCTCCATCATCTTCCAACTTGTATAACTTCTGTGCAAGTTTCCTGACGTTCACACGTTTACCATCATTGGCTACAATAGGTTCTCTTTCCCACAACTCTTCCCTTTGAATGGGTGAATGATCATAACTACAATCCAGAGTCGGGTAAGAAAAAGTGTTGCAGAAATTGGTTTGTGCCACGTTCTCTCTATCACGTCCAAGTTGGTCTAGTCGTTGTTGCATGTCTTGCAATCCATTCGCAATCTGCATACAACTCGAAGCCAATTAAAAGTAGAATTATCCCACCTTGGTGCTTGACTTACATACCCACTAAAAGGTTGTTGTTGGTATGTATGAAAATCACCGTAAGGTTGTCTAGGATATGCATCATGGCCAATAAATTGGTTTTGATTGTATCCCATAAGTGGTGGGCAATTCTCATAGTGTTAAGGAGGTTGAAAACCGTATCCGTTGTTCCAATATGCTCCTTCCATAATAAGTACCTGAAACAAGAGTTCTCAAAACTATGTTAAAAACCAGAAAATAAGAAAATTAAAACAAAACTAAGAAACAAAACAAACAATAAGAAACCGAAAACAAGTGACAACCGCTGCCACCCCGGCAGCGGCGCCAAAATTTGATCGATGTCGTATGCATCAAAAATAATTACACTTTCTTACTACTCAAAATATATAATGAAGCAAGGGCACGAAAGGATCGTTCCCACAGAGATCTCTTAGGTTGTCAAGTTGTTTCGGTTTCCTGTAATAACAATTGGGGGTTTTGTGATTTATGTAAAATAAATTAAACTAAAAACAAATAAAGAACGTAAACACACAAATCAATGATATAAAGATATTGGTTCATGATTCGTTTTCATTCACTAACATGTTCTTGTCATAATAACTAGAATTGATATTTAATCTCTCATTATCAAAATCCCTAGAATAACTTGTCGAAAACATATCCCGCTAATTTCCTGATTTCATCAGCAAACACATTAAAAGATGCGAATATGAGTTCTACCAAAAGAATAACCTAACGCCTTGCACTAATAAAGTTCAATTCCCATGGAGCATTAAGAATCATGAAATAAGGCAAATCAATGCAATTGAAGTACATTGCGCAAACAATTTAACAAAGGTCATGATTCACATATGATTACAAGGATGTATCACTACAAGCTATAACCATATTTATGCTACTTTTATTTAAGGATTATCGCTCGATGATTAACCCTAAACTAGCAATAGATGTGATTACAAGTTCTACCAATTTGCAACTTGACAAAACAAATAATCAATCATATTGTAATACGCCAATCATACAACTATATTTTCTGAGAATCATGAACGATAAATATGAGAGAAAACTAATTTATTAAATCCAAAATCATGTTTTGTGAAATCAACTCAAACCTTAAACCAATAATAAAATTCTAGCTCATGTTCATGGAGTTCATAACAAGAATAAAAAGGAGTTTCATGTTTCTAAACCCTAGAACAAAAAGTAGAAGATGAGACAAAAGAGATAATATACAAGCTTTTTTTTATAGCCTGCACTTGCGACCCCTCTTTAATGAGAAACACTCGAACTTGTGTGAGTAGTCCAAGCCAAAATCCCATCTCGGCTAGGTTCAAGCCCACCAAAATCGCAGGTCAAACTTGGTCAACCCTGGTCAACATCGATGTCCATTCCTGCACGGCAACCTCCTGCTACAAGATTAACTATATGCAATATTGCTTCCATCACCAACTGCAGCTGCAGCATCCTTCAAACTGCACCATGCCTCGCAACACAACCAATTCCAGCTGCAATCCCTTCTAGCCCGTGTTAAAACGATACGCCTAAAAAAATATTCAGCCGTATCGATACGTATTTACACGGATACGCGTACTAATACTCCCAATACTTCAAGATACAACTCAGTTAGAAAACTTTGACTAGATGTTAGAAAATTTAGATATTTTACTTAGATTCTATGAGAAGTTTTAACTATAGTGACAAAATATTAGTTCCGAATCTGTCCACTGATCTTGCTCTAGACTTTCTTCCTTCTTATCCAAATTTTTTCTCTCTTCAGTGAGGTTAATCATACAGATTATATTTTAAACATGCAAACACATGTATGTATTTTTTTAAGTTTCTATCTTATATACAATATATTTATGTTAAACTACTGATCAATATTGAGTATGTTGTATCGCCGTATTTTAGTTTTTCAAGTTCGTGTATCATAGTAGCGTATTGGTATCTTGTATCCGATACCATATCCGTATCGTTACAACACATCTTCTAGCCATGACCATCAATGAGCTTCCCCATTACTTACAATGCTTCAACCAACTTCAATTCATCTGCTGCTTCTCAGAACCCCTTGTAAACATCCACCAGATTCATTTGTTCTTTCCCTGTAATGCACATCTCTACCAGAATAATGTTCTGCAGCTTCTGTTGCCTTCTCTCATTTGTTCTTCTCCCAGTTCAGACCAATGCACAATTATTCAGTTCATATCAATACCCTGCAATGCAGCTTCACAAGCCAATCACACTGCACACCATTATCTTCTCTTGCTACACCAGTCTACCTGACCTCATTACCACATGCACTTGTAGTTTGTACCTGCCCTAGACATTCATCTAAACAGTTCATTCATTCAACTGCATCACTTCCTTTCCATTTCAGTTTCAATTGATCTTGCATAACAGCACCTCGTTCGAGCCTCCATATTAAACTGCAACTGTGACTCCATCTCAGTCATGAACTAATACGAGTTCATCCCCTTCAGTCTTCATCTGCAATTTCCGGCACAAACCCATTTCTATCTCTACAACTCATTCAACATTTCTTCTCTGCCAACACAACCCAAATCAGACTCCACAAACCCTTTGCGGTCCCTCTTATCTTATGGCAATGGCAGCTGCATCGGCACCACCACTAATCTCAAACCCATTGCACTAGCATTCAACCATTCCAGCATACCTAACATTCATCTAATTTGTGAATCTGATCCATTCCGCCGACTCATCGAGGCATTAACTCTTCCTTCTTGTGCACCACCAGCCATGACACAACCAACAACATATGGATCTATAGCAATTCATTACCACCAAGTACAACTGCAGTGCATCATCTTTCCCTTGGCACAACAACTGCATCAATAGTTCAACCTCCATGGTTCACTGTAAGCACCCAGCTTCAATCTGTAGCTCAAACAAATCTCTGGTAGCAGCAGCTCCAACTTCTCACCATGTTCAAGAACCTGAATCTATATTGAAGCAAAATTCATCTCTTCCTCGTTCTAGCAGCAAATCATCACAGTTTCTACCGCAACAATCACCAGTTTGCACCACCTGCAACATAGCTAAACAGACTCACTTCTATCTCCTTTGCAACACCATTCCTTTGAGTTCTCAACCAGCAACTCAGTCGTCCACACAAATACCAGCTCCATTAGCACATGTATCAGATGAGTCTGAGACATTGCATACATAGCCACAACCACCAAAACCCATTTTCTTGTCTGCTCAGCATCAATTCCTCTTCTAACTCACTTGCACCCTTGAATCCGGCCAACCCAAACCTGTCTTGTTTTTTTAATCAATTGACAGCAGCAATTTCATTTACAAACCCTGATTTCTGTAATCATCACCAACATCTTCCACAAACCCTAGGTTCATTCATCAATCGAGAATATCAACAAAGTCCAATAGAAACCCTAACTCTGAATCACCACAGCAGCAGAAACCCAGTCTTAATTTCCTTTTCAACCTTCGAACAATCTCGATTCAGCAGCAAATCAATCTCACTGTAGTCTTCAAATTCAAGTCAGCAAAACCCTTTGTAATCATCAACAACACGCTCAAGATTAAACCCATCTTACTGCAACTCAATAGAAATCATTTCTCCCTTCGAACTACTCGATCTCTCTGTCGATCTCCATGACCGCCTTCTCCCAGTTTCAGGTAGAGAGGAACAAATGTAAATGTTTATAGAAATTCTTCACTGATTTTTAGGTCTTCTGTAGGAGAATAAAAGTGGATATAGCCACCCAGGTGAGCTAGATAAGGGTCAACTAGAATGATTCTAGGCACCCCGTAAGTTGATATAGGCCACCAAAATAATTTAGCTTGTCAGTTACAAGTAACCGACAGCTTAATTCTCTGTTCAGCTCAAATGTCAGTTGCGCGGAACTGACAGTTCATTCTTCCCCTTCTCCGCCGTATAACCTTAGCTAGCTCCAGCTACCACTCGCCTGTGACTTGACGTCTCTGCCCTTTATGCTCCAAAAGAGTGATTTCTTCCTTCTTTTTCTCCAAATGACTACATTGCGCCTAATAACTCAAAAGTAAACATAAGATACATAATTTACAAGAAAAGTAGCAAAGAAAGCATAAACGATAGATAAATATCAAGGTGTTTATCACACCTATCACCTTTCATTTTAGACAAGACAAGTACTAGGTTAGTTAACTAGTATTTCTTTTCAAGGCATTCGATTAGACTTGAATAACTGAATCCTTTCACTTTGATAAGTCTAACTAAGATCAGAATTAACTTAGTTTCTCTTATCCGTAATCGAATTGGACTAAACAAATGGTTTCATATTTTGTTAAGACAAAAACAATACATACAAACCAAAAGAAAATTGACTTGCACAATTATTTATCTTAACCGGAAGCAATTGAAACAAACATAGACATTAAAGCACCGCAATTGCACTGAAATTTCGTTAAGCCAAAAACAGTTGATACCAACAAAAAGAAATATAACAATAGGTTTTCTCAACCGGAAATAATTGAATCACACACACACACACACACATCCATACATAAATAATGAAATGAACATCAATTGTACCGAAATTTTGTTAAGCAAAAGAAAAATATATGAAATATAAACAGGCTTTTCTTAAACAGGAAAACGATAAACTAAAAAATTCACTACCTCATATTCCGCATCCTCTTCACCCCAGAAATATATATCATTAAGCGCAAGTTCAAGCTAGAACTCTCCCCCATTAATGTTGTCATCCTCTCGCAAGAACAAAAGAACAATAATAACAACAACCTTTACCAGAGAAAGGTTGAATCGGTTGTCACTAATGCATAACAAAAGTTGAAAACCCGAAACACATATGCTTTTATGCTAAACCAAAAGTCACCCAAACCAATAAGGGTTCACATCATATGAGATGGAATATTAGGGTTATGAAAACCGAAATCAAACATCTCATAAACACATAGCAATAAGATAAAGCATTCAAGAACAGGCTATGTAATCGAAAAACTATCACAAGAAAAATTATAAACTAATAATTTTATTCATAATAACTAGTTTCTTTATTAGTCTCATTTGTAATTAAATAAATTAATTCATTTGTTGAAGAAAATTACAAACTTTTGGAAGGCAACCTAGCGACAAGCTGGGCTCCCACTCCCTTTCGAATAGCAATGCCTAATCTATGAAAAATAAAGCTACCAAAACCACTACTAGCGTCATTACTAGCTAAACAATTATTCAGCCGCTTGAAAAAACATAAAGTATCCTCACCAAGTTCTCCTAAGGTAGAGAAAGCTAAAACACCCAGACCATAACCATGTGATGAATACTTGTCCAAGTATTTAGTGCGTTTTCGTGAAACAGCACTAGAAATAGCTTTACCTGGAACGAAAGAGCGAATGCCTTCACCTGTGAAGGGAGAGACCCCTGTAACATCCATGCAAACATCTTATCCATTGTCCCAATTAAGAACGAGGATATCAGCAGGCCGTAAATCCTTGTCATCATCTGAAAGAAACCCAAGGGATACTTCCTTCCGCGCAGGTGCACCATCTTTGTAACAAATGTCAGCGATGATATCACGTACAAAGTCATGTCGAAACTTACTTCCAACATCCTTAGCACAATGAAGCGCGTGATCTCCAAAGATATCCATTGGTCTACTACAACTTGAGCATAAACCATTCTCAACAAACAAAGGAATACCCAGGCGATAACAAAGGACAGCTCTGAACTATCTCGGCCCGAGGCATTGATTAAGCCAACTGATAGGTACAACTAATAAATAATCTTGTGCATGCTTAACTTGGTTACACTGACACAAAATGGAATCTCTTGCGGACATAGAGAGGCGATGCAGGATTTGCTTCTTAATTGTATCAAAATAAGTGGCGCCCGGGGAGTGCATGGAAGGGGGGCGATATCATCGTCACAATAAGAAGAAGGTAATCCACATACACAGAATAAAATTAGAAGAGTCAACGAAAGCGAGAACCTTTGTTTGTTGAGGATAAGTTACCAAGGATCACCTTCCTTTGAAGCCGTGGCTCTGAGAAGCAAGATAACAGTAGGCGCAGGTGTATTCCATGGTATAAATTCCCAAGCCACCATCCTTGATGGGCAAGGTAGCTAATCGGCTGGCAGTAAAGGACCAAATCCGGGACCATCACCGGTGTGAGGAGTCTCAAGTACTTGAGCAAATGATCATCGAAAAGATCAGTGGCTTGTTGAAGGGCTGCAGGATTGGTAGTACGCAATGCAAAATATAATCTGGAAATACCGGTGCAATTGCGAAGTAAAAGCATCTCACTCTGAGGATCCTTGAGTTTTTTGATGGCCGACATAAGTTGAACAGTCTTGTTTACTCTACTCAACATCATATCACTAATAAAGTTCAAATCCAGACTCACTTGGGACCCCCAAAGTTTAACACCATTAGACGGTCTACCAATATTAGGAGGGAAAACACCATCAACAATACTTCAGGATCAATAGAAGGCCAAAAGACTTGATTTTCTTAATATTGAGATGTAAACCTCTACCTGTTCCTTCAGTTTCTATTATGCGCAAGGCCTTGGACACCTCAAGAGTGTCACCAATGATTGTACCATCATCAAGGTACCACGCGTGCAAATCGAGTTTGCAATGGAAGCAATAATCTTCACAAGGGGGTGAAGAGTCAAGGCAAACAACAAGGGACCGAGAGGTCACCTTCTTTTGGACTCAGAGAGCGAGAAGACAAAATAAATTGGTAATAATAGAGTTTAGCGAGGTCGCATGTAGCAAAATTCTACCCAACGAGAAATACCTGGACAATGGAGATGAACCTCTTTGATGAGTTGAGATTTTCTCACCATGTTGAATGCGTTAGAGAAGTCAATGAGCAACATTGACATCGTGTCCGAGTGACCCTTCAACTCTAGTAGGCTATTTACAACATGTAAAATACTTTCTCCTCCAGCAGGTACACCAACCCCGAATTGGTGATCACCTAAATAAGAAGTCATATCTTTACCCGAAGAGAAAGCAGCCACTTTGGAGACCAACCTACGCCAAACCGTGCCCACTTGCAATAGGCCTAAGGCCACCCCCAGGCTTGAGTAACGGTGTCAAGGGTGCACTAGCAATGAACTCACCTAAACCTGCAGGGCATTTTCCACCCAACCAAAGATTGACAACCCCTGTAATAGAAGCGAGTAACTCTTCTGCCACGGCAGCAGCTGCACCACTCAACGCATCAACTAAATGCTGCGCCCTCAAACCATCTCGCCCGCACGAAGTGCCCCAGGAAAACTTTTAATATCTCCCAAGACTTTGCCCGACACTCCACAAAAATTGGGTCGACTGAAACATCATCAAAAGGGTCGGTAGGAGGAGGTGTTGTTGGGTGTTTATCAAGCAACTCAGCATAGGTTTACTCATTACAGGGTGCAACTCCATTCGAAGAGAGCACATGAATCACAACTGCAAAGTGACCACAACTTATCTTCTTGTGGCAAGCTGTAATATTAGATACACCCTGTTTCTTTGCATCTACTTGCTTGGGAATACGGACTGGAAGTTGCAGCAATTTTTTAACCAATGTGAAACAGCCGTTGGCCCCATTCCACATAGATAACGCTTGGTTAATGACATTAACTTGTAAACGTTTCCGGTTACCAGACTTTGCCTCTCTTTGAACTTCTCGAGTGCAGTATAAAGCAAGGGTACAAATAGGAAACAAAATAAGCAGCAGCCAAGCATTCATATTGGTAGGGTTCACAATCACCTTGTCGAGGCATGATTTCAAAGTTCTTGAGAAGGATAACCGGCATTTATGAGGGATACTAGTTACTGTGGTGAATTGTCGCTGGAAGACAACATTGAGCAACTCTGTTGACAAGAACCCAACAGACTCTGCCGCATCATCATCACCAGACTCCACCGAAACACCACAGACTGCATCGATGGAAGTTTCCAAAGCAGCATCACTTACCTCCACCGGCTTGTCAACACCATGAATAAGGAATGCTGCACCTGCACCCCTAAAAGTCCCAGCAACCACATCTCCGTGAACACCTTCCCAACCCTTGCAAGGCATTTTCCAGGCATGTAGATGCATGCATCTACAACACAACCACATCCTTAAAAAACCAAGAACCCTCTCCCAGGCGTGATATATATGCAGATTCGTAGCAATCCTTCCCCTACAAATGGCTTTGTTATCGTCAGTAGAGAAGTGCCGATCATGTAGGTGCTTCAAAAATGACCCTCTGGCATATCCCCTTCCATGAACACCGTCCGAACATCCATCAAGCCCCTTAAAGGACAGGTGACAAAAGCCATTGTCGAAAGCAGCTTCATCTGCAACGAACGGTGAAGAAGATGAGTGCAAAGACATCTGAGAGGAGTGGGTAGCTGTCAATGATCGCCGGGAGGAGCCTCTGGTAGATCTTGCCATGGAAACTAAGAGCAAACCCTAGAAGAAGAAAAAACAGAAAAACAAAAACTAGAACCCTAAAAACGAAAAGCGGCAAAACCAAATACAGGGAAAGAAAAAGAAGGAGAAATCGTGGAAAGGAAATCAAAAGGAAATCCAAATCGAAAGGAAAACGTGGGAAAACCATGGTGAATCCGAAGGAAAAAAATGACTTTCAATCGCCAAAGTTTTCGCCGGAGAAGGAACCATGTTCGGATCCCTGACTTTTAAAATATTATTATATTATTGGATAACAATAGATAGTTTTATTCATAATAGACCTTATACAATAATTGAAATAAATCAAAAACTGATGTCTATTTTCTTTCATTCATCTTTGTTATCCTCGATTTCATCAAGATTTTCTTCAAAAGTTTCAGTTGTCGGCATGAAAGTCTCTATAGGATGGCCAGCATACAACATGGAAGATAATTTCCTTGTGAGCAATTGAGGAAAATTCTTTTATGAGTTCTTTTCTTGCAATCAGCTCTAAAACTCCTTCACAAATACTTGCCTAACTTCGATTAAGGAGGGCATAATCGATAAGAGCGAGTTTGGAGCAGAGTTCGATCTTCCCTTATTAGAACCATCCAGAACATCTTCAACTTCTTTGATACGGTATTCCCCAACAAATTCACTGAACACCTCCTCATTCTTAGAGAAAAGGATTATATGAATCTTTCTAGATAACAAATTTCGAAATCTACAGAGTATATCAAGTTTGATATAGCATCCTTTAGGTCTTCCATTTTTTTTCCAGACAGATCCGAATATAAGTTAAGTTCTTATAAGATTTTTAACCTCTTATAAAAATAAACCTTTTATTCGAATATTTATTTATTTTTTGAAATTTTCCGAAATCTTTCTTACAAGGAAATAAATGGAATTACTTAATTTTAAACAAATCTCTATAACACACGGGTTTTTGGTAAGTAGAGATTTGTTTTTCATATAACAATGTATTATTTTTTACTATTTTTCCTTTTCCATTTCTTGAGATATGATGCATCATCATAATCAAGAATTGTTTCCGAAATTGTTCCCTTTAAGGGATGAGAAGCAAAGTTTTCTCTTTTAAAGTTATTTTCCTTATACCCCCTTTTAAATAACTTTGGACCAAACAAAACAAACCAAGGATGTGGAGAGACATATTTCTTAATTCCTTTGATACAATACTAAGATCATTTTGCATTTTGCGAATCTTACACCTTCTTTGTAAATGACTTCCGTTTCCACAATAATAACAATGTTTAATATAAACGTTATGAGGTTTGTGGTTACCTGTCATTGAAATGCCTTGTGATGATTCGTTACTTTTCTGCACCTTTGAAGTCTTTGATACCTTTGCATTTCCGAAAGACCTTTTCTTCAGCATTAGAGATTCATTGTCCTTGATTCCTTCACCATTATGTAGATCATTCTTTTGGTACTAGAAGCTTCTGTCACTTTAGAGAATTCAGACGATTTGACAAATTTTATCTCTTTGTTATTGACCGAGGTAATGCAACCTTCAAATCCCAAACCACGTGTATCCCCATGACTTCTTCCTGTATCTAATAAAGAAGATAAGTGATTTGTGCTATCATTGAGCTTTCTCAGCCTGGAAATTTCTTCTTCTAATGATTTATTCTCATCAAGGACAGAATTGAGATTATTTTCTAAATGCTTTATATATTAGATAAGAAAAAATTCTCTTTTTCCTTGAAGCACTTTTGTTGAGAACAGGACATTGCAGAAACGTCAGCAAGTTCTTTCTCTAACATAAGAGATTTTTTTAGATATTCATCCCTTTTTTCTCGGCATTTTACGCTTGAAATGAGTTCATCACTAACCCTTTTTTAAGACATGGTATTTGTTAAGAGAGTTGTTCTTTCAACAAATCATGTTCTTCACCAAGTTTTTCATACATGGTAGTTGTGAGTTACTCACGTTCTAGTGATGAAAGAAGTTCATTAGAACAAAGAAGAAATTGGCTAGTTAGCTCTTTTAGTTCAGAGGTTTTAACACTTGATCGTTCACCAGGAATTTCAAGTATAGAGCTCAGTTTTATCTTGTCAGAGATATCTTCGACTGAGAAACATGAACTTGATGAGAGATTTTATTTTGAGCACATATATTTTGATATGTTAACATGTTCTTTTGACATTTTTCGTATACACTTAGTCTTTGCTTGACCCATAGCTTATAGGTTGGATCACACCAAACACAGATTGTTAGATCTTTTTGTGTTTGCCTGCTTTGATACCAATTGAAAAGACGAGGGTACCCAAATATACCTCAATCTAAAACTTTTCCACCTATAATTCCTCTACCGAAAGTGATTGTCTATGGACTGAGTCGAGACAATGTAACAAATCGGTTCACACTTCATGTGATCGTCTATGGATACGAGATCGAGACAATACGATAACAAGATAACTTGTGTGATTGACTATGGATACTAGATCGAGACAATACAACAGCGAAGTATGATACTTGATAATAGGTTCAGACTTAACCAAACTCTATAGAATCACTATCAAGTATGAACGGAATTAACGTTTGTGTAATTTAATTTAATTATAATAAACAATTATAATGCGGAAAACAAAAGTAAATGACACAGCAAGATTTTGTTAACGAGGAAACCGCAAATTCAGAAAAACCCCGGGACCTTGTTCAGAATTGAATACTCTCAGGATTAAGCCGCTGCACAAAATTACACCTAACTTTGTATAGTTGAGACCAAGTAACTAACCATATACTTCACTTAGTTCCATCTGTATTCCCACGCCTCCGACTTGTGAATAAGTCACGTACTTGGAACAATTCCTTTGGTTCGTATTCCAAACAGTAAAGGAACAACAAATCTGTTTGGTATCAACTCTATCGATTCTTTTCAATGAAGACATCTCAAGTCATACGCAAAGGACTTCTGTTTAACCCGATAAACTCATTTGCCTGGTTAGATCAATCCAATCTTCAGTTACTAAAGTAATAAGATCCGGATTTGCAACAATAAAATAGAACTCAAGAGATCAATTATTGTTAGCGATCTCACAAAACCAATCAATCGAATAAATTCGTTATCAGTTGAATCCCAGCCGATCAAGTTTTTGTGCACCAAAGATATAGAACCCAAATCGAAATCTTCTTTGTCTTCAAATCTTCTTAGATATTCAATAAACACCTACACAACACAACTTGAATCTCTTGTAATCAATCATGCGCGAGAACGAGTAAGCAATGGATTATCACAAGAGGCGTATTTAGATCTACAAACATTTGTAAAGATCTCGTCGACATTTCGATCTAGTTTGAGTGAATCTTATATCAGAAGAGAAGATTCTCAAGAATAAACAAACTAGGTGCAATCAAATTTCAACAACCGTTAGTCAATCAAATCAATCGAAAACTAATAATACATTGCAATTATCTAGTTTCCCACCAACGGTACTCGTAGAAACTTCTTTATCCCGAGAGAAGTCTTTAAACGAGTGGTCGTAAGAGATTTTGCCTAATTAGGGTATTTTCCTCTCCGGATAGACGGCTCCATCAGTTACAACACAACAAGGTAGTTTTGCTGGCTCTTAGGATTAGTTTGCTCGAAATGCAAACCTTTGGTATTTATAGACAAGGAAGTTTGGACACCAAGGAATTTCCAAAAACGAAATATTCTTAAGATATGCAATATATTCCAAATCGGTTTTCATAATTCCTGGAAATGCTTTGTCCAAATATAGCAATCTCAACTAGTAAATGCACAATCTAGATTTTTATTCTCCAGAGATTACAAAAACTAATAACCTTAAATAAAAAGATTCTTAGCTTATTTTCGGTCAGGGATTTCCTTGAGTAAATAAGGAATATCTTTGAACAATAAAAGGTAAGAATTACTGCACGTGTTCAAAACATGTCGACATCTTTTCTTATGTAAATCCTCTTTCATATGTACAATATTGGAACCGATTATACCACACTTCCAAACAAGTTTAGAACTGGTTGATCTGTATTCCAAGACAACTATGTGATTGATCAAATATCAATACACTACTCATGGGTTTATGATTTTACCAAGCATAAGGATCGGTTCTACCTCCATATGGTTCTTGGGACCCGATTACATCGATTACTAGGATCAGTTACATCGATTACGAGGACCCGGTTACATCAATTACCAGGACCGGTTACCATATTCTCATGGTATTACTTGTGATCGGTTACACAAGTCATTAGGATCGGTTACACCAATTGCTAGGACCGGTTACGCCAATTACAAGGATCGATTACACAACTCTTTTGTGATCGGTCACACCAATTACTAGGATTGGTCACACCAATTACAAATATCGATCATACCTTCATAGGTGATTACTTAGGATCAGTTACACTAATAAAAGTCATACCAATACATAAGTCAGGCAATGTGACTAGTTTTACCAAGACACATAACAAGTTGTGATCGATTCTACTAAATTACACATATTGGTAATCCAAAGATATGCAATGAATAACAATACCAATAAGCCTAGTGATTTCCCTTTCTATCCATAAATCAGGTTTATGAATGTACTTCCTTTAAACATATGTAAACATTGTTTCTAAGGATGAAATATTCACCTTTACCCATACACATAATCAAAATACCATTCAAGCGATTATGTCGATGTCTTATATACGAAGTTTAAAAAATAGGCATTATACTTCGTATTCTATTCCTTAATACTATAATCATATGATCATGTCCTATTACTAGAGTATTAATCATTCACAACTTCGCAGTTATGTTTTCAATATAGCATGACTTGAAAGATACGTTAGAAATGAAACAGTTCAAGCCAAAATATTACCAACCTCAAGAGGAAGGATGATGTTGTCGATGTAGCTCTTTACTTCTTCATATTCTTCAAGTCTTCGAGTAATACTTGTATGTCTCATAATCCTAATCTTTCTAGCCTAACTTATACGAAGTTGTCTCTAGTACATAATCTAGCGACTCTTTAATTGAGTTTTGATTCACTAAAATATGACAACCAAACTTGACATACCAACGCTTGGTGAGTTCAACCGAGCTATGATCTAACACTTAGTACTCAAGGAGATCATGTGCCGAAATAAATTGAGAATCTTTTAATTAAGGTTTTTAGTTTTATATGCTTTAATTACCAGCAATTAAAAGCATATCTCTAGAGAATAAAAATTAGTAATGTGCATTTACTAATTGGAGAATTTCTATTGAGGGATTTCAGAAATTTTGGACAAACATTTATGGGAATTAGAAAAATCAAATTTTTCTATTCATTGCATATCTTGAGAATATTTTCGATTTTGGAAATTCCTTGGTGTCCAAACAACCTTGGTCTATAGATACCTAAGTTTGCATTTTTAGCAAACTATCCTAAGAGCCAGGCAAACTTCATCTTTTTGTTGTTTCTGGTGGAGCCGTCTAATCGGAGAGGAAAGTACCTTAATTAGGGTAAATCTCTTACAACCGCTCGTTTAAAGAATTTTATGGGATCAAGAAGCTCTACGAGTACCGTTGGTGGGAAACTAGATAATTGCAGTCCTAATTAGTTTTTGACTGATTTGATTGAATAACGGTTGTTGAAACTTTGATTGCACCTAGTTTGTTTATTCTTGAGAATCTTCTCTTCTGATATAAGATTCACTCAAAGTAGATCGAAGTATCGACGGGATTTTTAGACTGTATGTAGATTTAAAGACATCTTGTGATAATCCATTGTTAATAGACTCCGTTATGTGCGTGATTGATCACAAGAGATTCAAGTGGTGTTGTGCAGGTGTTTATTGAAGACTAAAGAAGATTTGAAGACAAAGAAGATTGGTTCGCATATCTTTGGTGTTGCACAAACCTTGATCGACTAGGATCCAACTAGAATCGTTTTTATTAGATTGATTAGTTGCGTGAGATCAGTAACTCCTAATAGTTCTCTTGAGATCTATTTTGATTATTACAAATCCGAATCTTATTACCTTGGTAATAGAGATTGGATTGATCCAACCAGGCAAAGGAGTTTATTAGATTAAAAGGAAGAGACTTTGCATATGACTTAAGACTTCTTTGAAACAAAGAATCAATAGAGTTGTTTCCAAACAGATTTGTTGTTCCTTTACTATTTGGAATACGATCCAAAGGAGTTGTTCCAGTGCGTGCACTCATCGAAGTCGAAGCGCAGAATCTTGAGTAAACTAAGTGAACTAGGGATAGTTGCTTGGTCTCAACTATACGAAGTTGGTGTAGATTTTGTATAGCGGCTTAATTCTGAGATTATTCAAAATCTTGTCATGTCTTTTACTTTTCTATTTCCGCAATTATAATTGTTTATTATAATTATAAATAAAGTACACAAACGTTAATTCCATATTACTTGATAGTGATCCTATAGAGTTTGGTTAAGTCCGAACCTATTATCAAGTAATCACACTTTGGTAGTCGTATTATCTCGATCTCGTATCCATAGACAATCACACAAAGTGTGAATACTTGGTTTGTCGTATTGTCTCGACTTTGTCCATAGACAATCACTTTCAGTAAGAGGACTTATATGTGGATATTTTAAAGATTGTGGTGTATTTGGGTACCCTCGTCTTTTCAACACCAAACCATAAGTCTAGGATTGTGATCGGTTATACCAAGATACATAACAGAGTTAAGATCGGTTCTACCAACTCACACATATTGGTCATCCAAAGATATGCAATAAACCTATTGATTTCCCTTTCGATTCATGAAACAAGTTCACGAACGTACTTCCTTTACACAAATGTAAAAAATTGTTTCCTAGGATGAAATCTTCACCATAACCCATTCACATAATCATATCACTATACACAAGATTATGTCGATGTCATATCTACGAAGTTCAAAAGATTAGCATTATACTTCGTATTCTAATTCCTTAATACTATGATCATACTATTATGATCATGTCACATCACTAGAGTATTATACAATATGTAAAGTATATACAGCTTCGTCGTTATGTTTTCAATATGCACGACTTGAAAAGAAATGTTACGTAAAGGGCGTGATGGTTTTATAAAACTATTTACCTATTTTTATATTATTTATCTTTGACCGTGCATTGACTTAAATTTGGACAAAACATTTCCCTCCTCGCATCCGTTGTTTCCCTCCCAATAACAACAAAAAAAAAGGAAAAAAAAAACGGTTTGGAGGACGGATATAGCCAGAGAGCCTAAAGCCCATTAAAGAAAGGGATTAAACGCTGATTTCTCCGATAGGAAACTACACACAAAACTAGGTT
This sequence comes from Papaver armeniacum, assembly GCA_023531295.1. NCBI lineage: Eukaryota > Viridiplantae > Streptophyta > Magnoliopsida > Ranunculales > Papaveraceae > Papaver > Papaver armeniacum. The sequence continues at coordinate 7,593 of JAJJWW010001238.1, read as the reverse complement.
AGTTGAACTAAGGTATAACCTCAGCCGTCCAAGTTAGGTTGAATCCTAGTATAAATTGGGGCTTCTATCCTTAAATCTTTGCGCTAGTATCTTTTCTCCAGGGAAAAAAAACAAAATCAATCTACATAGGGTCCGGACCATGGGACTTCCAATTTGAACGCATAGGTTAGAAAAACTTTTATAACGTCGATTACAAAGTATCCAACGGCAACACGTTTTCGTGAGGTGGCATTTTTTTTAAGCTTAAAAACCACAATACGCCTCTTACTCAATCCGAGACGATAACGAACCAATATCAAGGAAACAATTCCATAAAAGATCTCTCCATCCATATACCCCTTTTTTCTATTTGTTACTTTGGTACTGCTTCGTAATTGTTACCGAGTGAGTTTGTTGTTCTGAATTCATACTATAAACTCCCAGGTAAGATCTTTTTTGATCCTATGTATTCTAATCGGTTTATTGTTTCTTATGTTTCTTAATTTGTCTGAAATGCCCTAATTTTGGTTTTGATTTGAGTGAAGTATTGGGTCTGAATCATTCATGAACCAGAAAAATTGTTACTTTAATACCGTAGCTTGACCAAAGAATTATTATAAACACCTGGAGTATTTTCTCAAAGGTGTTATTCATTTTGAATTCTTTAATTTTATGAAGGAACCAATTTTGATTGCTAAGGCCTATTCCTATGCACATGACAAAAGAAAGTTGTATGGCATACCAGGTGGCATGACAAACTGATTGTGCCACTATGGGAAAACCAGCGGCGACAGACTTTTTAGCAAGCAATATTTATTCTAGCGCTAGCGTTATAATTAATATCGCCAACGTTTCGAACCGTAGTGAACTCACTACAAATGTTCAGGCTAGTCAGGGTAGTTTTATCAGAATAGAAGCTATTGAAAGGTAAGAACTAGAACAGATGAGAATGGTAGCAGAGAAAGGGGATCGGAGAAGAAGAAGAAAATGAAGATTTAGAGATGTCAGAGAATAAAAGAGAATGAGTGGAGGAAAATAGATTTCAGTACCTAATAATCCACATGTCTCTACAACCAAAAGAATAGTTCAAATATAAAGCTATCCAAATACATTCACGTCATGCATGTGAATGTAGCTAAAGGCAGACAAGGAATGATAAGGTCACCCACCGACAACTACCTAAGGTTCATGACAACTGCCTACTGCTCCAAAGGATCCTTCACCTCAAGGATCATCTGAGGAAAGTTCTGCTCCACAATAGCCTTGTCCTCCCAAGTAGAATCATCAGGGGTGGAGTGAGACCAATGAATCAGTACCTGATCTATAGTTTGTTTGTTCTTTTTAACCAATATGGAGCTCAGAATGTGCAGTGGAGAAATATTCATGCATCCTTCACTATCCAAAGTTGGTAAGACAGTTTGAGGAGTAACAATTTGTCCCACCTTGAGCTTGAGCTGTGATACATGAAAAACAGGATGGATTACGGAAGATCTTTGGCAATTGCAGTTTGTAAGCTACTTCTCCTATCTTGGCTATGATCTGATATGGTCCAAAAAAATTTGCAGCCAGCTTGAGATTCCTTCTTAACTGCACTGAAGATTTCCTGTAGGGCTGAAGCCTGAGATAAACCCAATCTCCCACTTGAAACTGTCAATCACTTCTGTTCTTATCAGCTTGTTGCTTCATTCTATGTTGTGCCTCTTCCAAGGTGGATTTGAGTAGAACATTCATAGCTTGCCTCTGCTGTAAGTAATTATCCACTTTAGCATTACTAGCTGGAGAATAAGAAATCAATCCATACTGAGGTGGGGAATAACCATAAAGATCCTGAAATGGAGTGAGATGCAAGCTAGAGTGATAAGTGGAGTTAAACCACCATTCTTCCAATGACAACTATCTAACCCATTTAGTTGGCCTGTAGCTTGTCATACATCTCAAATATGACTATAAGAAAGCATTAACTTGACATGAAGGTAAAAACGTTCAACTGTTATTTTTAAATAAGAAGAGTTAGACCGGGAGAAATCGGCGCTCTGCAAATCGGCGATCGACTCGGAGAAAATTTTCTCGTTCTTCATTAATTCAAGGTAGTTAATCATTTCTCAGGATTTCTTACATTACTATTGATGATTGGAGTAACATAATGATTGATTATTCTTAAGTCTTGTTCAAATTTTGTTTTCTTCTTTCTCATCTTCAAATCAAGTAAGGGTTCTTCGATGGAGGTTCCGACTATAGATCTGGTTACCCCTGTTGAGGAATGTCCATCAATTGATCTGATAGATAATAATTCAGAAGCTAGATATGATGTATGGAAATTCTCTTTAATTGGTAGATTGGATTTTTTAAAACTTAAATTTGCGGATGCAGTAGTGAACTTGGAGAGTCAATGGAAATTATCTGGTTCTTGCAAAATGATACCGCTGGGAAAAGGTTTTTTCACAATCAAATTAGACAACATAATGGATAAGAATACAATCAAGTTTGGTACATGGGAAGTTGCAAATCAAATTTTGAGGGTTAGGAATTGGATGCCTAATTTTAAACCAGAATATCAGAGAACTTCTTCAGCAATGGTATGGGTTCATTATCCAGGATTAAGTCTTGAATACTAGGATGAAAAAACTCTTTTCACCATTAGCAGTGCATTAGGAACTCCAGTAAAAGTTGATGAAGTCACTTTAAACTATGAGAATGGTCTCTATGCAAGAGTATTGGTGCAGATTGACTTAGCAAAGAAAATTCCTAACAAGTTATGGATTAAGACAAAGTATGGAGGTTTTATGCAAAATGTCCTTCTTACACAATTACCCAAATTTTGTCCTAATTGCAAGATTATTGGTCATACTCAACCTGAGTGCAGAGCAAAGTTGAATTCAGAGAAAGTAAATGAGCAGCAGGCAAGCAGCCAAAGTGTGAGTCAGAATATAGCTCCACCACAATTAAAAGAAGTTGTCAATGTTTCAAAACATGTAGATGAGCCTCCAACTCAAAGTATGGATACTGAAGTTAATACACCAACTCCAATTAAAGGAATAGCTGCAGGATCAGTAAGTATTCTTCAAAGGAGTTCAGGCAGATTTGATGTGTTACAAAACATAGATACTGAGAAACAAGGAACTGATGAGGAAATGTTAAGTCCAGCAAAAATCCTACAAGTGGTAGAAGATAATTCCTTGGATACAAGTGTAGTGAAATATGTTAATGGTAAAACTGGTGAAATATCTGAGGAAAGAGTTCCTTCCACTTCTTGGTCCAGAGTTATTCAAAAACCAAGTATGGCTACAAAACATGATACACCAAAGAATGTTGAACCAAAAGTGGTACCTCAACCTGTACCAGTGAAGCATAATCTGCGAAGAAATCAAGGAAAAGGAGGCACAGGCCTCCAGCCTAAGTAATGAAAGTTCTCTATTGGAATTTAAGGGGCCTTAACAGACCTAGGGCTCAAGATAAACTTTGGTCTTTAGTAAATCAAATCAAGCCTTCATTAGTTTGGGTTGTAGAACCAAAAATTCATTGTACTTCATCTTTTTGCAAGAAATTAAATCTTCCAGGTATGCAGAGTATGGTAATTCACAATTCAGTTTCAAATAAAAAAGGAAATATTTGGCTCTTTTGGCACAAAACACTTACAACTCCAACTGTAGTATCTATGTCAAGTCAAATGATAACTGTGAGTGTTGGGGATTCATTAATATCAGGTGTTCATGCTCATGTGGGGATAGTTCAAAGAAGATTTTTGTGGTCAGAAATGGAAATTATAAGTCAACTGAAAAAACCATGGCTGATTCTTGGGGACTTCAATGCTATAACTTGTGCAGAAGAAAAAGCAGGTGGTAAAACTCCAAATAGAAGATCAATGTTAGACTTCAACAACTGTATTGATGTGTGTGAATTACTGCAAGCTCCAAAAACAGGTCAATTATTTTCGTGGTCTAACTGTCAGCATGGCAGCAAAAGGATTTTATGCAATTTTGACAGAGCAATGTTTAATCATCTATGGTTACAAAATTATGATGATTGGAGTTTTAAAGTGGGAGAAAGGGTTGTTTCAGATCATGCTCCATTAATTGGAGGTAGTTTGAATATTCCTAAACCAAAAAACTCTCCATATAAATTTCAAAAATGTGGATATCTCATCCCAATTTTATGGAGACAGACAAAAAGTTGGGCGAGAAAATGTGGTAGGTGATCCACTTTGTATTTCAAACAAAGTTGAAAAGATTGAAAAAATTCTCAAAGAATGGAACTGGCAGGTTTTTGGGAATGTTAAGGTTCGAGATGAAGATCTTTGAAACTAAAGTTCAAGAGTCTATGGAAATTTGGATAAAGATCCTTTTAATGAGGAAAAGCTTAGCAATTTGGTAGAAGCTCGAATGTTTTGAACACTAAGGAAGTACAATTCCATACAATGATGAAGCAGAAAGCTAGAGTAAATTGGATAAAAGATGGAGATGCTAATACAAGATTTTTACATACTTCAGTTAAGATAAGGCAAGCCCAAAACCTTATAAGTGAATTAGAAGATGCGAATGGGAATGTATGCACTGATCAGAAGGACATAGCAAAGATTCTAGTTAATCACTATGAAGAAAAATTCAAATGTAAAGAAGTTGAAGAAGCAAGTGAGTTATTGGATGTCATTCCAAATCAAATTACTGAGGAAGATCAAACTATGTTGGATTCGATTGCCATGTCTTTGAAGAAATTAAAAATCTTGTGTTTAGCATGGACCACGATAGCTCTCCCGAGGTCCGGATGGATTCTCTGGTTTGCTTTTATAGAACATCTTTGGCAAATCATTCATGAAGATGTGGTGCAAGCAATTCAATATTGTTGGAAGAGAAGGTTTATTCCCAAGGGTCTTAATTCAAGCTTCTTAGTCCTTTTACCAAAAGTGCAGGGAGCTAAAACACCAAATCAATTTAGACCAATTGGTCTAAGTAACTTGAGCTTCAAAATCATCACCAAGATCATGACAGTGAGAATGGGTACTTTAATGGGAAAGCTGGTAGCCCCTCAACAAGCAGCTTACATAAAAGGGAGATGTATTCAAGAACAAGTTCTTCTTGCTTCTGAAATGGTAAATGAAATGAAGAAAAAAAGAAGAGGTGGTAATGTTGGTCTCAAATTGGATATTTCACAAGCATATGATTCAGTGAGTTGGGACTTTCTCTTTCAAGTTCTTAAAAAATTTGGTTTCTCCACAAGTTGGTGTGATTGGTTGCATACTATTTTTAAATCAGCAAGAATATCATTATTAGTAAATGGAGGTCCATGTGGTTTCTTTCCAGTAAGTAGGGGTCTCAGGCAAGGAGATCCACTATCTCCAATTCTCTTTGTGTTAATGGAGGAGGTGCTAAGTAAGAAGATTACTCAACTGGTGCAAAATGGCAAGATCAGCCCAATGGTTGTAAGGAATGGAATTGGCCCAACTCATCTATTTTTTGCAGATGATGTTTTCCTGTTTTGTAATGGAGGAAAAAAGTGTCTTCAAACTGTTCAACAGCTGTTAGAAACATACCAAAAATGTTCAGGTCAAATCATCAATAAGAGCAAGAGTAAGTTGTTCATTGATGGCACTTCTAGCTCAAGGAAAAAAATAATACAAGACATAATGCAGATGGAGGTAAATGACTTCCCTGACAAGTACTTGGGAGTCATTTTATCAGCAGGCAGAGTGAAATCCTCAACTGTTTGGCCTATGGTGGAGATGCTTCAAGGTAAGCTGGCTACTTGGAAAGGAAAAATGCTCTCCTTTCAAGAAAGGGTGGTGCTGATTAAGTCTGTGTTATGCAGCATTCCCATATACAATATGGCTGTGTACAAATGGCCTTCAACAGTTATCAAGACATGTGAGAAAATTATAAGGAATTTCCTTTGGTCAGGTGATGGAGAGGTTAGGAAATCTAAAACCTTAGCATGGAGGAAAGTTTGTACTCCATTGGAGGAAGGAGGACTAGCAATTCCAAGACTTGAAGTCATCAACAGAGCATTACTTATGAAGATGATGTGGAAGATCATGCATTCTGATGAAGAATGGGCAGTTTTCTTTAAAGCCAAGTATATGGATAAGTTTGGCCAATGGAGCAACAATTGGCAACTATCTACTGTGTGTGCCAGGTCTCAAATGGGCTTGGGAAGTTTTGAAGGAAAATGTAAGGTGGAATGTTGGAAGCCGGGTGAAAAATTTCGATGCAGTATGATGTTTGGATTGGTGATACTTCATTGGAGAATAAAATGGGTAATTCCCAGTTTTTGCTAAACCACAAGAAGATGAAGCTTGCTGATCTCTTACATGATGGCTCATGGGTGATTCCAAGTGACATTCAAGCAGTAATAATGGGTCATACTTTACCTGCAATCAGTGGAAATGAGGATGAATTGATGCGGAAAGGTGATATCAAAGGAGCATTTAAAATATCAGCTGCAATAAATGAACTCAGACACAAAGAATCCAGGAAGCATTGGTCAAGGTATGTCTGGAATAATTTCCTTCACCCTAGTATTGCAAGTAATGTTTGGAAACTAGTGCAAGAAATATATGTTGATGATGAAATCATGGTGAAGAATGGGTATGAATTAGCATCTAGATGTTGTGTATGTGAAAAGGAACCTGATAGTATGAATCATTTACTCTGGCACTGTGCTATCAGTGTTGAAATATGGGGATGGCTCTCTGCAATTTTTCAAGTCAAAGTCCCAAAATCTTTTGATGATATCTGGAAGTGCACAAAGAATAAAAGTCCACTCATTCAGGAGATTTGGATCACTGCTTCTTGTGTGACTCTTAAGGAAATATGGTTTCAAAAAAACAAGAAGTATTTTGAAGAAATTAATCCAAATGTGCAGAATATTCAGAGAAGAGTGACTAAGTATGTGAAGGAAGGAGGCCTGAGAATGAAAGGCCATAAATGGAGTCAAGCCTATGATGAGCAGATAATAAAGTTTTCAATTTGGGGGATAGAAGTATAAAATTTCAGTGCATCAAAGCTTTGTTTTTGGACTCCTCCAATACGGGGCTACATCTGTTTTGTTGTGATGGATCATCATTTGGAAATCCTGGTGCAGCAGGATTTGGAGTGGTTATCAGAGATGATTGTTGTCAAGTTTTAGGTACTCTCAGTGGAGGTTTGGGTATGGCAACAAATTATATAGCTGAGAACTATGCAATAATAAGTGCAGCAGAGTTAGCCATGGAATGGGGGATTCCAAGAATCATAATTAGATCAGACTCCAAAACAGTTTTGCAGGAGTTTGAAAGGAGTGATGTTCCATGGTTTCTCAGAGCTAGATGGAGAAATGCAAAGTCAAAGTTAGCTTCTATAGTTTTTGAGCATTGCTACGGAGAGTTAACTTCTCTGCAGATCTGATGGCTAAGAGAGGTGCAAAATTGAAGGCGGGAGAGAGACATTGCTATATAGGCGGGCCTAATTTCTTGCCTAGAATTGAAATGCCTAATCTTTGAGTACTACAGATTTAGTTAGACAAGTTGAGAGTTTCTCTAGTTTTTTTTTTTTTAGGTTGTGGTTTTTCCTTTTGTCCTTAATTAATTTGTAATTTGACGTTTTATTTTGGTTTAATAAAATTAATTGATTTAGCAAAAAAAAA